>BQKN01065609.1:399688-440646 GCA_022839385.1 Asparagus kiusianus | reverse complement strand
TATATATATATATATACACACACAAGGTGGAATGCACGTGCACTACACGTGATCAAATATCATAATTATTTTTCAGGTTTATTTATTTACTATAATATGGTTGCAACAAACTTTATAAATATCATAATATATTAATTTTTTTTTGGATATTTTCATGTGTGATTTTAACATTTTTGTCTTCCAAAAAAATAGTGATGTTTAAAACCTTAAAATATTAACGATTTAAGATTAATTACTAATTTGAACGTATAATTTTAAAATATTAATGATGTAAGGGACCAATACACAAAAAACCTATAATTATTAATAAAAATAAATTCTTGAATTCATAAAAGAAAAATGGTAGGCTTTATCTAGTTAGTAAGGATTTTGTTCGGTTATGAAAAAATCACTTCCACCCATTGTTTATCATGCGACCGAGTATTATAGATATTCAAGAACTTTTTTCTAGAATTCTCTAAGTTATAATGTGCAAATTCAATCAATAAAGAAATTATAAATTATATGATCAATTTTAAAATCTGTTGTTGTACTCTTTTTACATCTTCCCAACTACTAATTGATATATCAAAATGATTACTCTCTAGTTTTAGAAAATTATAAATATAGTCTGAGAATAATTTATACATATTATGCACTCATATTGATTGTATTTTAACAAAATAATTCATATCTATCTAATGTCAAACAACATCAAAAAATTTAATAATTTAATATTAGTCCCTAAATTATGAGCAATTTAAAACATTTTAGGGAATAACATAAAATCATTGTATATTTAAAATCAAGGAACTAATATCTAAATAACTTTTACATATTTGGTCTTATAGGTATCCTATGAAATATTTGCTGATATATTGCTATATCAGCCAATATATCGGGTTAAAGACTTTATCTCGGTAATATTTCCTATTGTTTTCTTTTGTTTGGTGATTTTTTTATATATCGACCGTTATCGAAAATATGGCCAATATATCTATTTGAAGATATTGAGAAAATCATGTCATTTTTTATTTGACTGTGGACTCGAGTTTGGATCGTGTTTGGGAAATAAAATTAGAACCTACAAAACCCACAAAGGCTACAATTCTTCTCCAAATCTCTCCACTCTCGGCTCTCCCAAATCTTAAGCATATTTCTTGATGCAAATTATTATATTTAAATTTCATTAATATGTTAGATTACATATTACAATGTCATGTTATGTATGAATATTATCTCATATGACACCCAATATTACATAGACATCCCTGAATTTTACAATCTGATATAATGGATTTTATTTGTTTAATATTTATCTGATGTCTAACCATTTGTAGTAGTCCTTCAGAAGCATCTTCTAAAGTTTTTTAAGCGAGGTATATAATTTTAGGAAATAATTCAAAATCTTGAGACTCATTCAAAATATGATGCTTCAATTTTTTAGCATCTCCTCTACTATATAAATATAAGCTAACCATTTGGCCACATATTGTATGATGAATATTATTTATCAATGGGTTCATATATTCTTGTTTATGGATAACAAAGGTTTTAAATCTTTTATAGGCTTAATTGAACTTAAATCTTTTATAGTTTACAACAATTATATTTATATACCTCCACTTGTATCTTGTTGCATATTTTTTAAATTTTAGATAACATATCTAGCTTGCTGCACTTAAATATCCTAATGTTTTCCAAAATATAATGTTTTTACATTCTGTTCTCTTACATAAACATAAGAATGCTCTTTGTAATTTTCCTATATGAGTTTCGTGGTATAATTTTAGGACAATTCTATGTTTTCTACTATTTCCATAAATACTTTATTAACATGCAATTATCTATTAATATATTATTTTACATTACTAATAATTGATATGATGTAGAGTTTTACAATAGCGTTGGAAGTTTTAGGGACTAAATTATACAAACTTAAAGTGACATATAATATAATTAATTAACAATGATGATTAATTTAGTTTAGTTAGTATTAGAATGTGATATCAACGAAGAATAGAGGTAGTATAGTCATTGAAAAGTTTTTTCACAACTCCCTCTTTTAAAGGTAGTATGATATATATATATATATATATATATATATATATATAACTCAATTTTTACGAAATTTTTTTAGGATATTTTAAGAACAACATGCAATTTTCACTTATTTTTTTTTAGGATATTATCATTTTCATGTTTATTAAATTAAATGTCATATTTATTTATTTATTGTTTCATCTATTGCGCAGTTGTATTCATGAGAGGTTTCACTTTCACCCAACATGAAAGATATAACACCTCGTTTGGTATACGGGAATGAGTGAGAATGAAATGCAATTCCAGCTTTTTATTCATGCTTACCAAACGTGATGTGTTTTTGGATTCTAAAAATATTATTCTCACTTCTTGTCAATTCCCACTTAATGTAGGAATGACTATTCCTAATGAGGTATTAAGGAATTGATATTCCCATTTGAGCGGGAATGAAAATAATAAAATAAAATTCGGATATACTAATCTTAAAAATATTCCCATTTGATTCTCAAATCACACCCAAATATGATAATGAGAATAAGTATTATATTCTCACATCAATTCCATCTTATTCCTATATTCATTCCATCATCCCTTGACTCTATTATTGCGTGCCAAATGAGAAGTAAGTTTATTATTTTGTGAAGTAAAAGAAGTGGAAACCAATGTTGGCCATTTGTATATAATAATTGAATAATTACATCTACTTAGATAAAATATATTAAATAAAATCTTGTGCTTTTGCACACAAATGGTAACAATTTTGTAATAATAAGATCATTCACAATAGTACTTGCTCATTTCTCACCCTCTATAGATATGCATTCATTTATAGAGAGAGAAAATCCCAATATTACTTTGCTGTCCTCCCTTTTGGGTAGAGTAATAACTATATAATTTATTTATAAAGAGAGAGAAGGAAAAAAGAAAAGAAAAATTTCATTGAATGAAAATGGATTATCCTGCAGCAACGAATATCCAAGAAAGAGTTGCTGAGTCAGAGCATCTAAAAATTGGTGGTGGGCCCTCATTCCTTCCAAAGGCCAAGCATCCGAATACCACTTTCCATTTCTAAAGTTAGTAGTGTGCAATACGGTCCTTATTTTTTTAAACACTATATTTTAAACTTGTCTTTATTTAAATTTTAATATATTTAATTTAATTATTGTATACTTAAAACTAGAAACCGTATCTACTCCTATATACTTAATGAATGATACATGTTTTTAATATATTTGATTTAGAAATCACATCTACACCTCTATACTTGAAGAATGATCCAATATTTAATACATTTGATTTAGAGATCATATCTACACCTCTATACCTAAAAAAGGATCCAGGTTTTTAATGCATTTAATTTGCTTTACTGTTTATGATACAGTAAAATACTGTAACATGAATTGTAACTTTAAATATGGAGGAGCAGATTTGATTTACCATTTATGCAACAGTAAACTATTGTAGCATAAATAGTAACTTCGACAGTGACCAGACTTGGTTTACTACAATGCTATGGTATTACTATAGCATGTTCACAATAGCATGAACAATAATTCTTTGGATTTTACGAGTAGATATAGAAGTAGATTTGGGGTAAATTTTTGAAGAAAACATTGAGCTGTTGAGATTTTTGTTTATAACCTCCATGAATTTTGAGAATGGAAGAAACTTTGGGAAGTTTAATAATTTTCTGAATTTTCGATAAGTTCCACTTTAAATTTAAGAGAAATATCATTCTAAGATTTGCTGGCAAATAAATCAGATAGAGAAAAGTAGAAGAAAATCAGGAGATACTTTCTTTGACAATTTACCTATAACAAAAAAAAATTCAGTTCGTGAAGCTTTCCAAAACTTCAGGTAAAATTCAGGGGATTTTTACAATACTCAAAGTTCAGGGCGTCGTACAAAATTGTCTGAATTCAAGGGGTTTTGTGAAATAAATCACACAGAGAGTATTAGATCAGACTAAAACGACTTGTCGGACAACGAGGATGATATTGCTCAGCACTGCTCCTTGTCTTCTCCCAAACCCTAAAAATCTCAACTTTTTCGCGAAATCAAAACCATCTCGATGTCGTTCAGGAGTCTAATCCAAGACGTGAGGGACGAGATCGGGAGCATCTCGGGAAAGGGTTTCGATGTCAAGCTCCGATCTCGATCTCATCGCTCGTCGTCGACGGCGGCCGCGGCATTCGACGGAGGTCGGCCGGAGGCGTCGGCGATGGACGCCATGAGGCACAGCCTTTGGGCGAACATGCCGGCGGAGCTGCTGAGGGACGTGCTGACGAGGATCGAGGAGTCGGAGAGCTCGTGGCCGAGGAGGAGAGAGGTGGTTGCTTGCGCTGGGGTCTGTAGGAGTTGGAGAGAGATCTTGAAGGAGATTGTTAAGATTCCTGAGTTTGAGGGGAGAATTACGTTCCCAATCTCTTTGAAGCAGGTATAGGTTTTGCTTGTATTTGTGAATTATTGTGATTATTATTGAAAAGGTCTCATTTTAATAGATGGGTTGATGCTATCATTTAGTTTAAGCTAGAAGCAACTCTTGAGCATTCCTATAGGGAATTATGTTTGATTTATTTGCATATGCTTTGTATTTTTGGATTTATTTTTTGTTGTTATATGAATTTGCAGCCGGGACCGAGGGATTTTCCTATGCAATGTTTCATTAGAAGGAACCGGACGAATCATACGTACAATCTTTACCTCGGTTTAACTCAAGGTATGCTTGGGTGCTACGTTGGCGCTAGTAGAGGCTATGATTTCCTTGGTATATGTGGGTGTGATTGATCATGTATGGAAAGCAAAAATTTCCTGAGAGAAGGATGTCTGACAAGATTATCTCTTACTCGCTTTATGTATGGTGTAAATAATTGATCGAAGAAGAAAAGGTAGAGTAGCAAATGAAATTAGACTTGAACTAAGTTCCCTGGTACTTCTATCGGAAGCCATACCGATACACACCCAAACCAAAACTTCTCGGACACTTCTTGAACATATACATATGTTTATTTAGGCGTATACTCAATTATATGATACTTGTTTTAATTTAAAACACCCCTCGTACACTTCTTGGATGTATATCCTACACTTCACATCTATTTTTTATATATTGATCCTACATAAATGAAAAAGCAATATTGATCTTTTAATACATATAAATATACATAATATGAAAAATATAGCAGTGCTCCCGTATCCTACATTTTACATGTTTACTGTGTCCTATATCCATCCGCATACGTGTACCCATACCCATGCATAGGGGTGCATTCGGTTTAGATACGGTTCGGATATGATACTTACCATATCCATATCCACTTTCTGAAAACGGATACAAATACGGTTTGGATATTCATCGGTAAGAAAAACATTACCGTATTCGCATTAAGCGGAAGTGGATATGGTTCATATATTGAAGAATCGGATACGGATATGATGCAAATATTAATCAGATATTTAGGAAATGGATATGAATAGGATATGACAAAAAATATGTATGATTTTAATAACTCGCAAATATAACTAAAAATTAATATATTTGCAAGCAAAAAAAAAAAAAATCAAAACCTTGCTACACAGATTCATGCCACAAAATAGAAGTTAGAAAAATAAGTGTGTAACTATACATAAATACTCACCGTCTCCTTGACCTGAGTAGTTTATTGACCTCTTTCGTTGTCCAATACTAGCTTGGAGAGCCCAAAATCTATGAAAAAAGAAAAGAAAATTTTTACTGTAGGCAAAGTGAAGAGAGAAGAATATATGATTTTTGTTATTTAAGAGCAAACCTAATAAACATTCCCTCAGAGGTCCATTAGGCATGAACTCATAAATTAGCATCCGTTCTCCTTTCTAAAAGTAGGAGCCTACAAGTTAGATACATTCCCATATTTATGCAGATAATACAGTAAAATTTAGAGTAATGAATAACTCATCTAAACTACGACATACTTTTATATTAAGTAGCTCGGCTTGGCTTTCCACTACTTGGATGGCTTTCATGCTCCTGCCTTAATTTAGAAGAACTTCATCCTAATCCTTTCACATAAATATGGATTGGAGGACATGATACTAATATCTATTCAATGAAATTTACAAACTTAATCAAGCAAAAAAAAATGATACAAATTACAATCATAATAAATAAAATAAAATAAAATTGAAAATAATTAGGGCTAATAAATTACGGATTTTTATCAAACAAATTCGGGCTAGAAATTAGGGTTTTTATTAAACAAAAAATTAGGGCATCAACCAATTAGGGTTTTGAGTTCACCTTCGAGATATATGAAATTGAGGAGGAGAATATTCGAAGAAGAAGAGGAGGTTGGCGTTGATGGTCGTCAATGAAGAAGAGGACGTGGCAGACTTCTTGAACAACGGAGTAGAGATGAGGCGGAGGTGGAGGGGAGTCGTTGACCGAGGAGGAGCCAGAGGGGGAGGCTGAGGCGTAGGGGGAGGCGGAGGGGAGCCGGAGCTTAGAGGTGGAGGTGGAGCGGACGCCGAAGCTTGGAGGTGGAGTTAGGAAGCAACAACGCCCTTGGGAAAAAAGAGGTTTGAGGAGATCGTGAAAATGAAAAAGCTATATGGACTTATTCCTTTGAATGAATTAAATACAGGTCGGGTTGAGTATATGTTATAGACCCGACCCAATATAACTATGTAAGTATTAGAAACTTAGTTTATTTAGCACATTTTAAATATCTGGATATCCGAACCGTATCCAAATTTCTACCCGATAACCATATCCGAAACCGTATCCAGATAAAAAAAATCAAAACCATAACCGTATCCGAAACCATATCATACTGGTTTCAATTTTTCCTAACCATATCCGCTTTGTAAACGGATACGGTTGCGGTCGGTCCGGATATATCCAGACCATTTTGCACCCCTACCTATGCAACTTAGGGCTTGAATGAGGAGGTTGCTTAGTTTTTTGTGAATCCACTTGTTGCAGGCTCCTTTAGGGTTTCCATTTGTTAGCTTCATTTTGTGCAGACTTGATGAATATGATTACCTTCACTAAATTTTTTAATATGAGTGAAATAATCCCTAGCCTGAATGTACATTGTATACCTTATTCTATGATGCATATAAGAATGGTATCTCCTAGGGAATAAGCTTGTGAAGTCACCAGTGTATTTACTAACGCGATATCCCTAGTTCTTTACTGGCATTTGATTAATATATTCCAGAGCTTGTTTTGTAATGCTTGTAATGTGTTTATGGTAGTGACCATGTCTATTCTCATGTTCGTCTTACCTTCTAATAATTTACTGCCATGTCTACATGATTTCCTTTTGTTTAAGCCAGATGTCTGTTTAGATTTATATGTCAAAGGTGGTGACATCATATCCCTTTTCGTGTTATTTTAACTGTTTAATTACTCTTGGCAGCACTGACGGATGATGGCAAATTTCTTCTTGCTGCACGTAAGTGCCGAAGAGCTACTTGTACGGACTATATCATCTCACTAGATGCAGATGACATATCGAAGGGAAGTGGTACTTACATTGGAAAGCTGCGGTATGCTCAGCTCCAATATTTTCTTATTGTTTGTGATCCTTAAAGGCACCCACCTATTTGTGTTTCTTATGGCATGCATCATATGTTGGGATTTTATGCCAACTGTAGGAAATAGTTTCCTGTAAGTATTGGGAAAATAATACCTGTGAAGTTGAAAGAAGATTCTGAAATCTAACAATTAAATTCAAGACATGTAGCGAACATGATCTGCCTTCAAATTATGTATCTCTTCCTGAAGACAAACTTTTTAGTTCAAAATTTAAAATTTAAGGTTTGGTATCAAATGTCTACTATAGAAATCCATGAGTTCGGGAAAATATGAAAACTAATTAGTAATTACTGGAGGAAAATAATTTATGTAATCGGCATAAAAAACTAACATTTCTAAGTGAATTAAATGATTTCATTATGAAAACTGATTGTGAAGATTTATACGTTGACAAGAATTGGTTGCTTTAGCCTTTAGTGAAAGGACTTTGTTTCAGGAATTAATTTTGTCTGGCCTTAATAACCCTTTGATGATATTCTAACATTTTTTAAACTGAACAGATCAAACTTGTTGGGCACCAAATTTACAGTATACGATGCTCAGCCTCCATATGCTGGGGCTGTTATTGCAAAAAGTTGCTCCACTCGTCTAGTAAGTTCGAGACAAGTCTCTCCAAGAGTTCCTGCTGGGAACTACCCAGTTGCCCACATTTCTTATGAGTTGAATGTCTTAGGTTCCAGGTGAGAAGGACAAATCTTTGATGAGAATATCAGCAAGTGTTTATTTATTTAATTTTTCATAGATAAACTTTTGATGTTCTTAATGCTTATTTGTTCATATCTTTCTGAAAGTATTGGTATTAATAACCTATTTCATTCTCTGTGTGGTATCGAAACATCATTCATAAACCTGAATATAAATTAATAGTCATCTACATAATTTTTCTTTCTATTTTAGGATTGTTCTTGGATATTCTTTGCCTTGTGCGTATGCATGTGTGTGTATTACATCTGTTAGCGAGAATATTTGCCTTAATCAAACTATTCATTGAATCAATCATGTTTCTGAGATTACAGGAAATTATGGGTCTTGATTTGAAAATCAAACATCTTCACATTGGAAAGTGAGCTATAATCCAGGTTCCATGGATTACTATATAATCACATCACATCACATCAAAGTTTTCCCTTTGACAGTAGAGAAGATCTGCATGAGTCCAACGCCAAAGATTTAGGTGTGGCTGAGCTAGTGAAATCTCCATGTTAACTATTGCATTTCATCTAAATGTCATTGGAGATTTGCTCATTTATAATTTTGCCAATTATGGTCGTTCATGTTGCTGGTGTGGGTGTTGGAAGGCACCGTCTGCACTGTTTAAACTACCTGAACCTTCTAACTTTGTGGACAAAAAACCATATCCTTCAGCATGGTTTTGCCTCACAGTTAATATGATAATTGCACTTGAAATAAAGGTTACTCTCTTATTTTTTTGCCTCAATTTACTCACTAAAGCTGCTATTCTTACAAAAAAGCAATGTCTTTAAGGAGGATTTGACTCCTGTATTCATGTTTCTGAAATAATACTTTCAATAAATGACAGAAAATACATAATAATTAGTGCCCTCTCCTGTCCTCTTTGTATGTAATCTCCTGTGAATAGCATGTTTGTTTTTGTGATTTATGGTTATGGTAGTAGTTCGAAAAATTGTATCATAGTACAATGTACCCGACCGAGCATGTTATTACGTGCAATAGCTGTATCAGTTACAAAAAAAAGGATCAAATATGGTTGACCCTGTTACCCATGTCTATTATCCGTTTGTTTTTATGACTTAATGTTTATGGTAGTATATCCAAAATTGTGCCATACTGCCATGTTACTGAGCATGTTATGGCACATAATTATCTGTAAGACCTCTGTTACTTAACAAATTTTGATCAAATATAGTTTATCTTGTTCTCATATAATATGTGATCAGCAGAGGTCCTAGGAGAATGCAGTGTATCATGAACTCTATCCCAGCCTCAGCAATTGAACCCGGAGGAACAGCACCTACTCAGGCCGAGTTCCTTATCAACAGCCTCGACTCCTTTTCATCTATGCCATTCTTCAGATCAAAATCATCTTGGTCACAAAGCACCTCTGGGTCTCTTTCTGGTCTGGAGGAGGGAATCTTAGTGTTGAAGAACAAAGCTCCAAGGTGGCATGAGCAGTTACAATGCTGGTGTCTGAATTTTAGAGGAAGAGTGACGGTCGCATCTGTAAAGAATTTTCAGCTGGTGGCTTCGGAGGAAAATGGAGCAACTGGCCAAGAGCAAGATAAGGTTATTCTTCAATTTGGAAAAGTTGGAAAGGACTTGTTTACAATGGACTTTCAGTATCCTATATCGGCTTTCCAGGCATTTGCTATCTGCCTCAGTAGTTTCGATACCAAAATTGCTTGTGAGTAAAAGCAAAGGTATGTCTTATTTCTTTAGTTGCCACTATTTTATATCCCAGAACATATTAGAACAGCACTTTATGTTTTACAGTAATCTTTTCCAACATATTAGTGATAAATTGAAATTAAAGATTCAGTAGGAAAAAGATTGAAATATTACTGTTGAAAGTAACTGCTGCAGCAACAAAATCGTCATCCCAAATTTTTGGGGTCCGCTATGTGAACCCTATCTGATTCTTTCATTCAGTTCTATTTGGGGCTACTCCTCCATTTGGTTAACTGCTATTGTATCCCTTTAGTTAACCTCTATCAAAACTAATTACAATCTTATCATCTCTCCTAATTGCTGCATTTTGTGCTCTCCGTTGTATGGCCAAACCATCTCAATCGATTTTCTCTCATTTTATCCTCCAAAAGGGGCAACCTCCAACCTTCGACAAGTACACTCATGTGTTATCCTATCATTTAGTTTATATGCACAAATCCATCAAAATATTCTTATTTCTGCTACACAAGTGAAAAAGAAGTACTTAAATGAGTCATCAAATACATGTGTTTATAAAGACGCTCATTTTTTTTGCACTGAAACATATATACAGTAGATGACATGTTAGGCTATCAATATAAACATGGTACATAACACTTGATCTCTCTCCCTCAATTTTGTTGTTTGGTTTGGTTTTCAACTTTTTGTCACTGAGTGATTGTTTATGTAGACTTCTCTAATATAGCACGTTAACGGTTTTTTTTCTTGGGAATTTAATGTTGTGAAGTTTTTGTCTAAGAAGTTAATTTTCTTTTCGAAACAGCCAAATCTCAAAGAATCTGTTGATGCCGCCATCTGATTAATGATCAAGGAGAATGTATGATGCAGTCGTGAATAGAGATGCGGAATATAGTTGCCTCAATGGGTTTCTTGTTGCTTTTGTACACTATGTTTATCCATTGATGTATATAAATTTTCTGGTTTTATAACACTTGGCTTCAGTCACCCTTAGGACGGCAGAGCACAGTTTAATTTATAGAGTTTATTCGGTTTGATCGACGAGAAGTTTTTACTGTATGTAAATTGCGCTGCCTTAGGGTGAATATGTTGTAACTTTGAGCTGTTTTACGTCAGTAGATGACGCGGAAGGATTTCTACACGTTCATTCTTATGTAGCTACAAATGTAAACTTTTTTTTTGTAGTAACTTTGTTTCAGCAGTTTAGCTTTTCAGATTTGCAGTGATTTGGCCATGAAGTTGGAATGAGTTTTGGCCAATAAATGTGTACAGCTTTCGTTGGTAATTGCTAGTGTGTGTTTGGTCACATCAATGTATTTTTTTGTTGTGTTTTTGTAAAAAAACACCATGCCATTGTGTTTCTTTTTCAAATATATTTTGAAAACACCATTTTGGTCAAACTAGTTTGACCATTTATATAGCGACAGTGGGTGGGCGACAGCGGCGGCAGGCGGGTGGCCGGCGGCCGACCAACGGGCGGCGGGAGAATGATGACTATCGGCTACCGACGTGTAGCGGCGAGTGGTCGGCGGCCGACCGACGGGCGGGCGGCCGGCAGGTGGACAATGGGTGGCAGGTGTCCGATGGGTGGCGGTGGCGGGCCAGCGGGTGGTGGCGGTGGGCCAGCGGGCGGCGACGGTAGCGGCGGTATCGACAACGGGCCGGTTGGTTGTCGGCGGGCGACGATCGACGGACGATGGCGGCCGGTAGCCGGCCGGCCAACGGGCAGGTGACGACAGCGGCCGGACGACGGGCAGGCGGTGGCGGCGGGGTGGCAGCGGGCCCGAGGGCGACGGGCGGCGGCGGTGGCCGGCCAACAATGACGGTGTGCTGGCGGGTCGTCAGCGGCGGGCGAGCGGATTGTGGCGGCTTAGATAAAAAAAATAGAATCTTAAAACACATTTTTGGTGTTTTGAGAAAAGTGTTAAATTTTTAGATTTTGTAAAGGGACAAGTTAAAAAAACGCCCCGGTTGCCAAACGCGTTTCTTTGTTTTTGTTGAAAAAAACAAAAATGACAAAAACGCCACGGTTGCCAAACGCTCCCTTAAGATTTTGAAAGATTTGCGACGAAGTACGGAGTTCAGCACAAGAAGCTAAGGGGGTGTTTGTTTCACCAAAAATTTTGGCACTTGGTACGGATTATAAATTTTGGGATCAAAAAGTGAGTTTTTTTTTGTATTTTAGGATTCCATATATAATGTTTGTTTTAAGAAAATTTTTAGAATATTAAATCCCAAAAGTACAAAAAATACCTAATTTTTAGAATTTGTCAAATACTCTAAATTGGAGAGGATTTTGACAAATCCTATAAATGGCTGTGCTTACTTCTCAATTGGAGAGGATTTGACAAATCTTAATTTTGTCTTTTTATGTGAGATAATCTCACCAAGATAGCATATTCATCATATTATAAAAGTTTAGCATTTGGTAATGCTACAATTTGAGCTTGAAATAAATAAAATATTATAAATTGTAGTATTCCAAATTCTAACATATTAATGAAACAAATAGTATTTTAGAAATCCCAACACATACAAAACACCTATGGATTTCAAATCTCATGGTGAATTTCATATCCTAAAATTATAAAATTTGAAACAAACACCCCCTAATCCTCCATCAAGAGTATACAACAATTTTGCGTTCAACAAATCATGTTATTGTCTGAAAATAAAACCCTCAGTTATCCAAAGTTTTCATATTAATATTCTCTCCAAAAAATAAATAAAAAGGAAAAAAAAAGAAAAAGAAAAAGGAAAAATGTGAAAAAAAGAAAAGAAAATCTCAAACTAATGTACAGATGTGAGATTGCGCAGATGTGCGTTGCTTGTATAATGAAGCCCATATTATATATGGGCCAACAAAATGCGTATTAGTGACTATTGGGCTTCACGATGAAGCCCACGGCTACAGAATAGGTTTCGGGTCGGGTTAAACGGGCATATTCGATATTATCGTGAAATTTCGAAGGGTACAATCGTACTTTCTCCTCGCTTAGGGTTTATACATTTTAAAGTAGAAAACCGCAGACGAAGCCGCCTCTCTTTGGCCATTCTCTTCTTTGAGGTAACTCATCTTCGCATCAAAGATCGAAATTTTTTCCCTCTAATAAAGTTTTATTTTGCCCAATTAAATACATTTTTCTATTTGCTGATTGTTCTTTTTTTTCATTTTGAAGCTAGGGAACAAGTAATCGCTTGAATCATGAGGTATTATATCCTTATCCCAATCATTTAGGGTTTGCTTTCGATATTGGCGGATGATTTTTTCATTAAATTTAAAGTTTTTATTTCGTTATAGACTTCATTTCGAGCTATAATTTTTAGTTAATGAAGAATTATGAGTTAAATTCGAAGAAACTGGAGAAATTAGGATATTATTTGAAAGTCCCCAATTTTGTTTTGTCTCTTTGCAGTAAGTTGCAGAGTGATGTTTTGAGAGAGGGTATCTCTAAGATTATGGGTGATGCTCGTGAGAAGAAGCGTAATTTTACGGAGACTATTGAGCTTCAGATTGGGCTCAAGAATTATGATCCTCAAAAGGATAAGCGTTTCAGTGGGTCTGTGAAGCTGCCACATATTCCGAGGCCCAAGATGAAGGTTTGCATGCTTGGAGATGCTCAGCATGTTGAAGAGGTATATTTGTACGTAAGGGGTAGCTTGCTTTGATAAGCTAGTTCGATATGATACGATGTAATTTTCTTGGGTACGCTTATCATTTTTCAAAGTGTATAGTAGAAAATTAGAAACTAGAAACTAATTATGTATTTTAATTTTTTTTCATATAAAATACTTTATTTTTATAGTTTTTGAATACATAAAATTTAAAATTTTAAATATTAGAAAGCCTGTTAATAATTTTTTTCTATTTTGCAACTTTCATCCCCCTTAACATCAAGTGCAACTTTTGCTAATTCCGAGTCCAAACAATTCCATTTAAACTCTTCCAACTTACTTGAAGAGTCCTCCAAGTTATCATTATTGGATCCATATCCCATTATTTATATGGACCAACTTTGTAATTCTCACAAAATCGTGACAGGAGGCTAATATTTGATTGGATGAAATACTAATTTATCCACCCTTCCACTGTTCAATCTATTCCTTTTCACACTACGCATGTAGAAATGAGTACTCCAATTTCTCTCAGCTGATGAGCTACTAATAGGCTGACAAAATCTTCTTAGCAACATCAGTTAAAGAAATAGTGATCTAAAATTAGGTATTAACTTTGGATAACTTCCACTTGCTGAAAGAATACTTTTGGTAATATTATCAAACATATAAAAACGATCCAATCCATGTGCATGAAAACATATTTGTAAATCAACTTTGGTCCCCTCATACTTAGTAAGCAGTACGCTAATTTTGGGGAACCAATTTGTGTATTAGAGGGAATCGGTTCGTAAATGTATTGGAAATCGGTTCGCATGAACTGTTCGACAGTTCGAGGGGGGTCCACGGAATCGCACAACTGTGATTGTAAGTGAAATTTTATTGAAATACCAAGATTGCCCTAGAGAAACCAAAACTCATAATTAATAAATGTGTTATTTTATTAGAAGGGCATAATGGTCAAGTAGCTTCCATTCTGTTTCTTTCTTTTAAATAAACACATATTATAGCGTACCATCCCATCCCATTAGTCTATCCAAACACACTTAAGTACATTCACCCCGACGTTTTCCACCCTCTCTCCTTGGGTTTACTTCAACTCCTTGGGCACTCCCTTACATATATGTATATATTTATTTGGGTCTGTACTCAATTATACAATACATGCTTTAATTTAAAAAAAATTCATATATCTTTTGGACATATATCCTACACTTCACATCCACTTCTTGATAGTTGTTGAACATAGGTTAGGTTGGAAATTATAATTTTGATGGGTCGTTTGGATGTTTAGTTCAAAAACTATTGATGTTCCAAATTTATAATCCATATAATAAAAGAGACATTAAATGTTATAGGAAATTGAATTCTCATCCTTGTTGTCATATAAATTATTAATTCCAATATATAATATATGTGTATATAAATATTTATATAGACCTGTCCCCGTACCCTACTTTTTATAAAATTGCCATGTCCTGTACCCGCACACATACAACTAGCCTTTATGCAATTTAATTATGTATTTGATAATATTGATTTCCGTTCAATAGATGTCCAGTGTTTGAATGTTGAGATGCTGGGGATTTGGAGGTAAACTGTGCTATTGTTTTATGCAGGCAAACAGGATTGGACTTGAATCGATGGATGTTGAAGCGCTGAAGAAGATGAACAAGAACAAGAAGCTTGTTAAGAAGTTGGCAAAGAAGTATCATGCTTTCCTTGCGTCAGAAGCGGTCATTAAGCAGATTCCTCGTCTCCTAGGGCCTGGTCTTAACAAGGCAGGCAGGGACCCTGTGCTGTTATCTCTATAGAATTAATTATGTTTTGATAGTGGTAATTTTGCATGATTTTTCTTACGTTGCATAGTTCTTCTGCGCTCCCTTTACTTTTTTTCTTCTTAATGCTAGAAAGGTATGAGTAGGAAATTAGGTGAAGATAAGCATCTGCATAAACAACTAGTTCCTTGTTTTTAGCATGTGATTACCATCAAATAAGCACTGTCTTACTGTTCTTTCTTTTATTTACAATATTCTTCTTTTATCTAAAATTACTCAATGTGAAATCAAACGGTATGTGTCAACAAGGCTGTTACTGTGTGTTTTTAAATGTATTGTTAATAGGATAATTAGTTAATAAGATGGTTAGTTTTCTTTATGACGAGAAAAATTTGTTGATGCCAAAATTCAAACTTTAGACTTCAAACATGTTCACAGACTTGAATATATGTAAATTAGCTTCAAATGCTGAAAAACTTCGTAAGGATCATGATTACTCTGTGAGATTAAATTTGGTGTCATAGAACAACGATTACTTGTTAATCTGTCTTGATGGATTTGATTGCAACACTTTGGGCTTATGTAAACAGTACATTGTAAGCAGTTTCCTATTTATCATATCATGTAGTTGGTTTTTATGTAAGTTGCCCGTTGAAATTTAGGCATTGATTCCATCTCTACGCCCAAGTTAATTCACTTTCTATGTATATGTATTTGTATATATATGTACTTGTATATATGAAGGTAGTACATTGTGCGCGCGTGCCTAGGCGCATAGGTGAGCTCAACCCTATAGGTAAATAGACAGAGATGGTGGAATTGCTTATTATGTTAGTTGCTTGTTGAAACTTATGGGTTGATTCCATTTCTATATGTAGGGAAATACCTTGATATGCCTAAACAAATAAAATATAAATTTGTTTTTCTGTGTATTGTAGGTGTATATATTTCTATGCATGTATATATGTATGTAGTAGGAGAGTGTGTGCGCGCCCATGTGTGTGGGTGGTTTTTTAGTTTTTTTTAGTTTTTTTTTTTTTTGGGGGGGGGGGGGCGGTTCGAATATTTGATTTGAGTTGCCACTATAGATAAAAGTGGGCATTAGGTGGTAGCTGGTAAAATTGGCATGAGGCTGCAGCTTATTTTGTTAAATGAACTACTAAGAGATAGATCAGCAGGGCATGTGATTCACACCACTCGTCTTTTGGCAGTTCATTTTGCTAAATGAGATGGTAGCATATGTTCATAGATAGATCAGCAGAGCAAGTCGGTTCAAATATTTGATTTGAGTTGCCACTATAGATAAAAGTGGGCATTAGGTGGTAGCAGGTAAAATTGGCATGAGGCTGCAGCTTATTTTGTTAAATGAGCTACTAAGAGATAGATCAGCAGGGCGTGTGATTCACACCACTCGTCTTTTGGCAGTTCATTTTGCTAAATGAGATGGTAGCATATGTTCATAGATAGATCAACAGAGCAAGTCGGTTTTCTCACTTATTTGCCACAGAGTTGTGCTTTGTAACTGACAAGGGATATATTCTGGAAAAAACAGAAATCAAGCTCTGTATGTGTAGTATAAATCTGGATCAAGTTTTTGAAACACAGATAAACAAATTTATATTTTATTTGTTTAGGCATATCAAGGTATTTCCATATTTGCTTAAAAAAAGACATGTAATGACTCAGCTTAATATAGTAACACTTTGTTTCAGCCAAATTCATGAGGTTAAAATTATGCTTCAAAAAGTACTATACGGGTCAGGTTTGTAAATTTGAATAACAAATCAACTTGATTGCACAAGTACTATTTTGCATAGGTACTTGAATGCGATTCATGTTAGTCTGCAAGTTATCAGTTTTGGTTGGCCATAATTGGACTTGTAAACGGTTCTACTAAGTTAGACTCGATCTGTTTGGTTGCTGTTTTGACAGCTTGCCGTGTTGGTTACTGTTTTTTGAGAAGTAAGAAAGCTAATTGAATATGATTTTGCATAGTCCTATTTATTCTTATGACGTGTACAATCAGATTAATGGTAGTGATACGCTGTTTACTCATTAACTATACATGACATGTACACTGAATATTTTTTTATCTAATCTTTGCTGGAATATCTTTTCATCTGGAAACATTTCTCACTGTGAATGTGGTTATTGTTATGCAGGAAAGTTCCCTACATTAGTGTCCCATCAGGAATCCTTGGAATCCAAAGTTAATGAAACCAAAGCCATGGTTAAGTTTCAGCTCAAGAAAGTTCTTTGCATGGGTGTTGCTGTTGGAAACTGCGGGATGGAGGAGAAGCAAATCTTCCAGAATGTGCAACTCAGTGTCAACTTCCTGGTTTCTTTGCTGAAGAAGAATTGGCAAAATGTAAGTTGTCCTGCCCTCTGAATACCGATTTATGTTTGCTGCCCAAGAAAGAACTGCATTGTTATTTTCTCTTGGAGAAGAAGTAGCTAAATTTACTTTTCTAAAATGCTTGGTTGCTTATGCCATTGAATACCTAGGATTTTAAATGTTAGTTCTATATTGATTGACTTATAATTTCTAACGCTATCTGCTTGATAAGGAGGTACATGCCTAGTGGTTTATGAAAGTGGCCTTAATTTTTCTCTATATTTTCTGTTGCATTTGTTCGTTCATTTATAATAACATCTCGTTTCTTTCAATTCTCGCTCGTCTGGGATGCCTCTCTATTGCATGAGTAATCATGAGTTTAGTGTCAACAAGTTGATATGTTGAATTTTAGTTGCTTTCTGTCAAGAATTTTGTAGCTTCCTTGAATAAGTTATTGTCCATCTCGGCATATCCTGTGACAAACATCCTTTTACCATTTCAATGGGTCATGATCAGATATACTGTAGTTTTTGAATGCAACTGTACAAAACCCTTCAAGTTATGCTATTGTTAATTTATATAATATCGGCTTCCCATTTGCGAAATTTTTGTTCATCTTTTTCTTGATTTCTGTCTACAATGATCGATCGTTTATTCATTTTATGTTGCATCAACAGGTCCGTTGCTTATACTTGAAGAGCACAATGGGAAAGCCTTTCCGGGTGTTCTAAGCAGTAATTTGAGAAAGCGAGATATCAGGGTTTGTTTTTGTTTGTGTACTATCAGTCTAAACCTTCAATTTCATCTTGAAAAGAATTACTTGGACCTGTTTTTGTTAAATTTGATGTTGTGTTATTTTCTGAAGTAGAGTATTGCTGTCCAAAGTAGCGTTTCTGTTGGAGTTCTCTCTAAGAACCTATTTGACAAATTTGTTAGTCCTTGCTTTTGGTCCCTTGTTTGAATTTTCATTCTATGAAGCGTCTTGGTGAAATATGCTATTTGACAATGCAGGTTTGTTTTTAACCCCATTAAGTATTCTTTAGACTCGCATATTATGGATTTCTATTATTCTACCAGATATCGGATCTGGGTTTAGTTTGGTTGGGGATCTGTGGACCCGTAGGAGATGGTGCTTTGCATGAGTTTTTGTACCAAATATAAATAAGCCTTCGAAGTGCATCGGGATATGCGATCCATGGGCTTATTGATGTTGTTAGAGCATCTTCAGCCCAAAAACCAAAAATGGTGAAGTTTTTATACCAAGTTGTTGTAGTTTTTGTACCAAATCATTATTTCATCTAACCCATTATACCAAATGTTACACAAAAAAATACTCATTTTATTGTTTTTATCTTTTAATATTTTTATCTATGTAAAATATTTAGCAAATTGTATAATTATATAATACATTACTAATAATATATTTTATGAATAAAATAAAAATATATTAATATAAATAATATATATTATTAATACAAATATAAATAACAAAAGAATTTTTTTTTGTTTATTTATTCTAATAAGATCTTCTATAAAAAGCTTTTACAAAAAAAAAAGTTAATTGCGCTATTGCTACAGTGTTGCATCATTTTCAGGTGTAATACTGTAGCAGCCCGCTATTTTAGTGGAGCAATTGGTGCTGCGTTGGAGGGGGCAATCAACGCTAAGTAGATGTTTTAGTTTATGCTTTGGAGAGGCCCTTAGCCATTTCTCTTGACACTGTTTCTTTTGTTAACAGTGTTTGATACTACTTCAACTTGGGGTTGGCATCTATTTGCAGTGCTTTTTGTTTGCTTAAATGCTAGGTAAGGCTGGGTTTTAATATGATTAATGTATGTTGAATGGATCCCAACCGGAGTTTCCCTTTAAATTTGCAATTTTCTTGACCGGAAGTCACGATATTTATTTGTTGGTTTCAATTTGATGAGCATTAAGCGTGTTTATCTTAGAATTTATGATTTTCATGTTCTTTATAATTCATTATTTTTTTTGTTCGATTTTGTTGCCTTCAACCCCGTAACTATTAGCATACACATTTCAAAATTTATGATTTTTATGAGCTAATAACTCGTGATTCCTTTTATTTTTATTTGTTTTGGCTTAATGACGACTAGATGCACATTTTTAATTCTGTGTAAATATTTGCTATTTGTTCGATTTAATAACTCGTGATTCCTTTTATTTGTTTCATGAGCAAATAACCCATGAACTTTGGCCATTTTTTGTCATTTTGATATGTTGTCAAATAATTCACTGGGGCCAAATTTATGATTTTGTGAGCTGCAACCCACGATTTTTGCCTATTTTAGTCTTTTCGACCCGTTGGCAAATAATTTCGTGGAGGCCATAACTCTCGATTTCATGAGCAACAACCCTATGATTTATGGCTCTTTTTGGTCATTTTAACCCATTGGCAAGTAATTTCTTAGAGAGAAAATTAACAAATTTGGCCATTTTTTATCGTTTTGACTCATTGGTAAATAATTTCGCGTTATCTAAAATTCTCAAATTCGTGTTCTATAATTCATGATTTTTACCTTTTTTTAATCATTTCAACATGTTGGCAAATAGTTTGGCGAAGGCCAAAATTTATAATTTCATTAGCTATTACCAATGGGTTTTTGCCATTTTAAGTCTTTACGGCCCGGTGTCAACTAATTTTATAGAGCCAAAATTCACGATATTATGAGCTAATAACCTATATTTTTATCCATTTTTAGTTGTTTCCACCTGTGAGCAAATAATTTCATGGAGGCCAAAATTCATGATTTTGTGAGCTATAACCCATAATTTTTGCCCATTTTTAGTCATTTCTCAAGTTGTCAAAAAATTTCTCGAAGGCCAAAAATAAATATTTTACAAGCTATAATTCATGGTTTTTGTCTATTTTTATTCATTTTGACCTGTTGTCAAATAAAACCACCGCAAAAAATCTTGATTTCTTGAACTATATTCCATGTTTTTTGGCCATTTCTTATTGTTTCGGCCTAGTGGCAAGTAATTTTGTAGATGTATAAAATTCACGATTTTGTCAGTCATGATTATCGATTTTCATCATTTTTTATTCGTTCAAACCATTGGCAATTTAATTTGTGGAAACCAAAATTAAAGTTTTCATGAGAAATAACCCATGAATTTTGGCCAATTTTAGTCGATTTGGCCTATTGTCAAATAATTTCAACTAGACAAAATCACGATTTCATGAACTATGACCCATACTTTTTGGCTATGTCTAGTCATTTCGACCCATTGAGAAAATTTTTTATGGACGCCAATACTCACGGTTTCATGAGCCATAACCCACAATTTTTTGGTTTTTTCTCATTTTAAACTATTAGCAAATAATTTCAACTCATGATTTTCTGCCAATTTTAGTCATTTTGACCTATTGACAACTAATTTTACATTATTGAATATTCACAATTTTGTGAGTTACAACTCATGATTGTTTGCCATTTTTAATCATTTCGACCTGTAGGCAAATAATTTACAGAGGCCTTAATTCACAATTTTATGAGTTATTACCAACAATTTTGGCCGTTTTAAGAAGTTAGACCCGCTACCAAATAATTTTACAGAGCCAAAGTTCACAATATCGTGAGCTATAATCCATGATTCTTAACCACTTTTTGTCCTTTTGACCCATGCACAAATAATTTGGTGGATGTTAAAATTCACAATTTTATGAGCTATAATCCACGATTTTAGCACATTTTTAGTCATATCAAACTGTAGTAAAATAATTTCATGGAGTCCAAAATTAAAGATTTTTTTAACCATAACCCATGATATTTGGTCATTTTCACTTAATTTGACCCATTATTAAATTATTTTGCTATGGCAAAAATTCATGATTTCGTAAGCTATAGCCTATTACTTTTGGTCGTTTTTAGTCGTTTCATCCTATTGTCAAATAATTTTGTGTACTAAAAAGTCATGTTTTATGAGATATAACTCGTAATTTTTGGTTATTTTTAGCCATTTGCAAATTTTTTTGTAATATCCAAAATTCATGATTTGTGGGCTGTAACTCATGGTTTTTTACTTTTTTTTATTCGTTTTCATTTGTTGGCAAATAATTTCAAGGAGGTTAAAAATTTAGGATTTTGTGTGTTATAACCCTCGATTTTCGTCATTTTTAGTTGATACAAGATGTTGCCAAATAATTTTGCATAGGCAATATGTTTACTATTTTGTGGGCTATGTAATCCATAATTTTTGCCATTTTAGTTGTAATCTCATTGCAAAATAATTTTGTGTTGGCCAAAATTCATGATTTCATGAGCTGTTAGCCACAATTTTTGGTAATTTTTGGTTATTTTTAGTCACTTTGTCCCGTTTTCAAATAAATTCATTGATACCAAAATTAAAGGCTACAAGAGCTATGATCTACGATTTGTAGCCATTTTTAGTTATTACCAATGATTTTTGGCCATTTTTAGTCACTTTGACCCACTGTCAAATAATTTCGTGGATGACAAAATCACAATTTCCTAAGCTATAACCCATGATTTTTAGTTATTTTTAGTCGTTTTGACCCATTTTTAATTAATTCTACCGTCACAAAAATTCACGATTAATATAGGTATAGCCCATGCTTTTTGGCCATTTTAATCATTTCGACCCATTTGGTAAATAATTTCACAGAGGTTAAACTTCACGATTTCATGAGCTATAACCCATGATTTTTGACCATTTTTAGTCATTTCGACAAATTGAGAGATAATTTTGCGATATCAAAAATTCATGCTTTTGTAAACTACAAACCACGATTTTCAGCCATTTTTAATCATTTCAGCCCGTTGGCAAATAATTTTATGATAGTAAAATATTACGATTTTGTGGGCTATAATCTATGAATTTTGGCCATTTTTGGATGTTCCTACCCACTGAAAATAATTTCACAGAGGCCAAAAGTCACTATTTCATGAGCTACTACCCACCACTTTTGGCCATTTAAATCGTTTCAAACCCGTTGCCAAATAATTTCACGAATGCTAAAATTTACAATTTCAAGAGCTGTAATCCATTATTTTTGGACATTTTTAGTTGTTTCGACCTAATAGCAAATAATTTCATGGAGATCAAAGTTCAAGATTTTATGAGCTATTAGCGATAATTTTTTGTTACTTTTAGTTGCTTCAACCCGTTATTAAATAATTTTGCAAATGCCAAAATTTGCTATTTTTAGGCAATAATCTATGATTTTTGGATATTTTTAATTGTTTCAACCCATTTAGCAAATAATTACACAAAGGTTAAGATTCACGATTATGTGAGCTATAATCTATGATTTTTGGCAATCTTTAGTCACTTCGACTCATCATTAATAGTTTTGAGGAAATCAAAATTAACGATTTCATAAGCTATAACTCATGATGTTTCACCATTTTTAATCATTTGGACTTGTTGCCAAATAATTTGGCAGAGGCCAAAATTCACGATTTTGTGAGATGTTGCTCATGGTTTTTGATCATTTTTAGTCATTTTGACCCATTGTCAAATAATTTTATTGTGGCAAAAATCCACGATTTCGTAAGTTATAACCTACGATTTTTGGCCATTTATAGTCAATTTGACCTGTTGATGTAGGCAATAAAAATTTTCTTTATCCCTAACAGAGAAATTTAGAAGTTCGCTTGTAAGAACATTACCAAGAATAGTAAAAAAAGTGTCAAAACGCTGATATCTTTCAAACCGGAGGGAATTTAGCAAAACAGATGGTAACAATCCAAACTTTAGTTGGTTTGGTCGGCCCCGTATCGTCGAGATAGTCGATTTTCATATATAATTCGTCTAATTCCGACTTACGGTTTGAAAGTTATGACTCGTTCTTCACAACAAGTTATGTTCTTCGCCTACAAGACTAGGGTTCACCTGAACCAAGCCCGTTCTTCGCAGCAAGTTATGTCCTCCGCCTCCTTTCGGATCTTAGCCTCAAAAGAAGCAGCAGCAACAGAGCCCTCTTGACGGAGCGCATAAAGGGTTTGCATCTCCCTTTCGACAGCGCCATAAACGTTCGCGCTTTGAAGCTGCAAGCCTTTCAAAGTTGCCTCTTCCTCCATAAGCTGGGCCTTCATACGGGCAACGATGAGGCTGAAACATCGATCTCTGCCTGCAGTAGGTGTTGTCGGTTAAGCAAATGCGCGACGGGAGCCATGAGCCTCTCTGGTTCGGGCCTGAGCCATGAGCCTCTCCACATCTGGCCCCGAGTCCGCACGCAACAGAGCTTCCAAACGCGTTAGACGCAGCTTGAAACTGAGAAGTTTGACCAGGTGACGTGAAGCCTCTCGAGCCTCGCCCAAACGCCCGAGGTCAGCTACGCAGCTCATAAGGAAGGGCTTGAAATCTGCAAAAGTCCCCCAACCAAAGCTAACAATAGGGACCACTTGTTTCATAGCGTTCTCTAGTTGCCTGACAAGGCCTTGCACAGATCTAGGGCTCGGGACGGCGGACTCCTGGCCGGGAGGGATCATGGCAATAGGCTGGATCAAAGGGATCGACCCTTCCTCATCGGGAGGAGGCCGAGAGGACTGAAGGGTGGAAGCAGAAATGTGTTTTCCCTCCTCATCATCGGAGAGGATGACGAGTTCAGGTTGAACAGCCTCCTTCCCCTTCGAAGCATATTTTCTCACTCTCGGGGCCATCTCGAACTGGGGAAGCCTAAGTTTTCTCTGAGAAGACTTGAGCGAAAGAACTTCTGAGTATAGTAATCTTCCCACAGAAGGGATGAACGCTATGTACGCGGAATCTTAATGGTCGAGGTTCGCCAGCTCTGCGAAGCGGACAGTTTCGATTCTGCGATTCAAATCAAACGACCACGGACAGAGCGAGACGTTTAGAATGCTGCATGAATGGCCAAGATTTGACAGTTCAAAACACGATCTCCCGTCGAATCGACGGTTGAAATAAAAAATGCTATCAAATCCGCATCTCAGAGCGGGAGCGTGAAGACGAGGCGTCATCTTAGTTGGCAAGCGTGGGAACTCACCCACGGGCACGCAGCTGGCCCTCATAAGCTTGAACTTCACCTGGGGGTACCCAACTCAAGCGGCACCAATCCCACCTGTTGGCACCAAATGACCCAACCTAACCAGAGGAATCAAATTCACTTGAACTTATGGAACGATGGTCGCTTTCATTCAAAGTGTTCCAAACCCCATTTTTGACGTGATTTAGATCTGAAAAGTTTGAAGGGGGGTTTTGTAGGCTATAAAAATTGCCTTCACCACAGGAGGACCTAAAGAAACCCGCCATTAAGAGCTCGATTCCGCCTACATGCTTGACTCGCTAGCACGGGTCGAGTTCGTTCAAACTCACCTGCATACTTGACTCGCCAGCACGAGTCAAGTTCGTTCAAACTCGCCTGCATACCAGACTCGCCTGCACGAATCAAGTTCATTCAGGCACCAGGCTCGCCTGCACGTTCAGGACGTCAACTAGGCGACCAACAATCTTGCCGGAAGTACTATGCGGCTACAATGTCGTGTACAAGGATGTGTCTTCCCATTTCCCACGACATGAAGGGAAGGACTACAATGCTCCGAGCCCCTCAAACAGCCGCTCACAGTACGAGTGATCAGTCAAATCCACGCAGTCGCTGAGCTCGCCTGCATACCAGACTCGTCTGCACGGGTCAAGTTCATTTAGGCGCCATGTTCGCCTGCATGTTTAGGACGTCAATTAGGCGACCAACAATCTCACCAAAAGTACTAGGCGGCTACAATGCCGTGTACAGGGATGGGCCTTCCCATTTCCCACAACGTGAAGGGAAGGACTACAGTGCTCCGAACCCCTCAAACAGCCGCCCACAGTACAAGTGAGGCATGACATCTCTCAACAGTGCATGATCACATCCCATGATTTGAGAAGATAGCCATGCTATCTCATCTCTATTTAAGAACCTCTCCTGGCTACGGAAAAGGGGTTCGGTGAGGTTCGATTCGTGATTCGAAAAGAGGGTTAGCAACCTGCTCTTTGCACTGCTTTTGCACTGTAGCCTCTCCTTCCAGCTCTCAGCCTCGATCGCCACTAAGCTCGGGAACTCGAACTCGATCAACACGAGCTTCTACTGAGAACTGAAGCTCGTCTGCAATTTTGTTCGGATCGTCCAAGAGAAGTAAACTCGGTGCGAGAACCGAGCGAGGTGTCCTATCACTACCAAAGACCCCACGTTAAACAAGGAGGGCATTGTAAGCGTCAAAAATTACCTATAGATTATCGTACGTAGATCAAGACAGCGAGAAGGCGATAAACGTCATCATCTAAGTTGCGGAGGATCATCCAAAGTAAAAAGATCAAAAGAACATAACAGTAGCTCCGAACTGTCTCGGAAAACCCGAGACAGTGTATACTGTCTCGCATCGTGAGACAGTGTGGACTGTCTCGCATCGCAAGATAGTGTGGACTGTCTCGCAGCGAGACAGGGTGGACTGTCTCGCATCGCAAGACAGTGTGGACTGTCTCATGGTCCGAGATAGTTCTGATGAGTACGGAAGGTTCCAAGGCATGTACATGACACGTGGTCATTAATTGTCAAAGAACATGGGAGATGTTACGAGCAAAAATCACGTCGATAACTGCCAAGATAATGCCTTTAAAAATGTGGGAGAGCAGTTACAAAACTGCTAGGCAGCTCAGGCATTCAGAGACAGTCAGGGTTGTCTCAGAAGCCGAGACAGTCATAACTGTCTCGACCGTCGAGACAATCACGACTGTCTCGGAAGCACAATTCCCCCCATGATCTCCTGATTTCAGTTATACTTTCTAAGGGCCTTAAATACCCCACTGGGATCATTTTTGAGGGGACCAGGCACAGAGAGCATAGAGCAGAGAGGCTATTACTGGAGCAATTGGTTAGAGATTTTCAAAAGGCTTGGGCGAATTTCAAGAGTTCATCTCCTTTCAACAATTGGGAGATTCCTTAAGATCTAAGCTTTGACTTAATCTTTAGAAGAGTGTTCATCTTACTTCGATAAGATATTCACTGACTCTATTCTTGCTTCTAAATGAAGGAAGAAACCCCAAAGCCTTCACGATTCAATCAGAATTCGTGATTCGGTGGTCCAGGGTTAACACACCCCCGACACAGACAAAGATCTCACAAAAGCAGGAGTTAATAAATAATTTTTGTGTTATTTTCTAAAGAAATTGTAACTTTTTCTTTTGTTGTGTAATTCATTGTAAGCGACTGAAGTTTTAATGGATTCCATAATAAAAACAATTTCCGACGAAAACAGGCATACCCTCCGTTTCTGTTGTAACTTTGATTCATTAGTTTGTAATAAGCTATTCTTATCAATACAAGCGAGATCCCCGTTTCGGGAAACCAAACTTTACACCTACAAACACAACCTCACAATTTTGTGAGTTATATAACCTATAATTTTTTGGTCGTTTTTAGTTGTTTTGACCCGTTGTCAGATAATTTTGCGGAGCCAAAATTCACAATTTTGTGAGCAATAACTCACGTTTTTTGCCCATTTTTAATCTTTACGACATATTGAGAAATAATTTGACGGTATCCAAAATTCATGATTTCGTGAGCTTTAAACCACAATCTTTATCATCTCAACACGTTGGCAAATAATTTCATGGAGGCTAGAACTCAAGATTTTATGAGTTATAACCCATGATTTTTGGCGAGTTTTAGTTGTTTCAACTCGTTTAAAAATAATTTCGTAGAGGCTAATATTTACAACTTCATATGATATAGCTAGCGATTTTTGGCTATTTTTTTAGACATTTTGGCATGTTGTCAAATAATTTACTAAGGGCAAAAGTCAAGATTCCATGGTCTATAACCCAATATTTTTTTACAAATTTTAGTCATTTCAGCTTGTTGTCAAATAATTTTAGAGAGGCCAAAATTAAAGATTACATGAGCTATGACATGTGAATTTTTTGTCATTTTTAGTCATTTTGACCCATTGTCGAATAATTTTGCTCTAGCAAAATTCATAATTTTGTGAGTTGTAGCCCATGATTTTTGGCTATTTTTATTCATTTCAACTCATTATCAAATAATTTCGCTTGGCCAAAATTCACGATTTTAAGAGCTACAACTCATGATTTTTGGCCATTTTTAGTTGTTTCGACCTATAGGCAAATAATTTTGTGATGTGGAAAATTTATGATTTTTGGGCTATAAATTCATGATTTTAGCCATTTTGTCATTTCAACCCATGTGCCAATAATTTCGCAAGGTCAAATTCACAATTTCATGAGCTATTAGACACTATTTTTGGTCATTTTTAATCATTTCATCCTATTGTCAAATAATTTTGTAGACACCAAAATTCACTGTTTTGTGAGCTATACTCCATGATTTGTGAATATTTTTTATTGTTTCAACACATTGGCAAATAATTTTGATGAGGCTAAAATTCACATTTTCTTGATCTATGACCCACAATTTTTTGCTATCTTTAGTCACTTTGTCCTATTATCAAAAAAGTTTGTGGGTGCAAAAATTATAGATATCTTGAGGTATAAGCCATGATATGTAATTTCACTTTGAAAAAATTCACAAGTTTGTGAGTTATAATGTAACGCCCCGCCCCGGAATCCCGGAGTCGGTACGCTATTAGATCTGATGGACTGGCCTCACAAACCACCACATGTCTTTTCAGCACGTTTTGTCCTCACTCACGCGCTTCCTGGAAAACTTCACAGGGGGTCACACATCCTAGAATTTCTCCAGGCCAAGCACGCTTAACTTTGGAGTTTCTAAGAGTTGGGTTCCCGAAAAGAAGATGCATCTTGGTGGTATGAGTATTCCAATCAAATCTATCAATACTAATCACATCACCCTCTCAAGGGTTAGGGTATTACATACTCCCCCACTTAAACTCACAACGTCCTTGTTGTGCCAAATCATATCATCCAAGACCGTACCATCCGTGTGAGACTCTAGAGGTGGCTCCTACGGCCTCAAGAGGTGACTCCCGCCCTCTTGACGTAGCACTTTGCGCCGTATAGCACTTAGTTCTCACAATTCCGGTTGGCTTTGCTCTGATACCATTTGTAACGCCCCGCCCCGGAATCCCGGAGTCGGTACGCTATTAGATCTGATGGACTGGCCTCACAAACCACCACATGTCTTTTCAGCACGTTTTGTCCTCACTCACGCGCTTCCTGGAAAACTTCCCAGGGGGTCACCCATCCTAGAATTTCTCCAGGCCAAGCACGCTTAACTTTGGAGTTTCTAAGAGTTGGGTTCACGAAAAGAAGATGCATCTTGGTGGTATGAGTATTCCAATCAAATCTATCAATACTAATCACATCACCCTCTCAAGGGTTAGGGTATTACATATAACCCATAATTTTTGGCCATTTTTAGTCATTTTTTAACAAATAATTTTGTGGTGAAAATAATCACAATTTTATGAGTAATAACTCATAATTTTGGGCCATTCTCAGTTGTTTTGACCCATTGTGAAATAATTTTGTAGTATCCAAAATTCAAGATTTTACGGGCTACGAACCGCAACTTTCAGCCATTTTAGCCATTTTAACCCATTAGCAAATAATTTTATGGAGACCAGAACTCAAGATTTCATGAGCTATAATCCATAATTTTTGATCATTTTTATCATTTCAACCCATTTGAAAATAATTTTAAAGAGTTTAATATTCAAGATTTCATCAGCTGTAACTCATGATTTTTGATAATTTTTTAGTCGTTTTGACCTATGGTCAAATAATTTTGAGAAAAAAGTCAAGATTTCATGATCAATAACCCATGATTTTTGGCCAATTTTAGTCATTTTGACCCGTTATCAAATAATTTCACAATGGTCAAAATTAAAGAGTTCATGAGCTATAACCCATGATTTTTGCTTATTTTTAGTCTTTTGAAACTATTATCAAATAATTTTACTTTGGCAAAAACTTATAATTTTATGAGCTATAACCCAAAATGTTTGGCTATTTTTAGTCATTTTAACTCATTATAAAATATTTTTGTGAAGGTCAAAATTCACAATTTCGTGAGCTAACTTACGTTTTTTTTTACCATTTTTAGTCATTTCGACCTATAGGAAAATAATTTCAAGGACCTAAAAATTATTGATCTCTTGAGCTATAATCAACGAGTTTTTGCTATTTTTAGTTGCTTCGACACGTTTGTAAATAATTTCATGTAAGCTAAAATTCAAGATTTTGTGAGCTATAAACCTTAATTTCTGGCCTTTTTTTTGCTGCTAGATACGAATTTTGGTCATTTTTAATCATTTCAACCCGTTGTCAAATAATTTTGTAGAGACCAAAATTCACTATTTTGTGAGGTATAATCCATGATTTATGGATATTTTTTATTGTTTCGACCCATTGAAAAATAATTTCGCAAAGGCTAAAATTTATGTTTTCTTGAGCTATGAGTCTATGACCCATAATCTTTGGCTATTTTTAGTCACTTTGTCCTATTATCAAATAATCTTGTGGAGGCTAAAATTAAAGATTTCATTGGCTATAAGCCATGATTTTGGACTTTTGTTGTCATTTGAACCCATTAATAAGTAATTTCAATATGAACAAATTCACAATTTTATGAGTTATACCATAATTTTTGGCCGTTTTTAGTCATTTCAACCTGTCGTCAAATAATTTTGTGGAGGAAAAAATCAAAATTTTGTGAGCAATAACTCATAATTTTGGGCTATTTTCAGTCATTTTGACCCAGTGGGAAATAATTTTGCAGAAATAATTTTGCAATATCCAAAATTCATGAATTTACGAGCTATAAACCATAATTTTTAGACATTTTAACATGTTGGCAAATAATTTCATGGCTGCCAGAGCTCACGATTTTATGAGGTATAACTCACGATTTTTTTGCCACTTTTAGCCATTTCAACTCATTCGAAAATAATTTCAAAAAATAATTTCAAAGAGGCAAATATTCAAGATTTCATTAGCTATAACTCATGATTTTTTTTGACAAATTTTTTAGTAATTTTAACCTATGGTCAAATAATTTCGAGGACAAAAGTCAAGATTTCATGATCAATAACCCATGACTTTTGGCAAATTTTAGTTGTTCGACCCGTTGTCACATAATTTCATAGAGACAAAATTAAAGATTTCATGAGCTATAGCCTATGATTTTTGCTTATTTTTAGTCGTTTGAGACCATTGTTAAATAATTCACTTTGGTAAAAATTTATAATTTTGTGAGCTATAACCCATAGTTTTTGGCTATTTTAGTCATTTAAACTCATTGTTGAATATTTTTGTGAGGGTCAAAATTCACAATTTCGTAAGCTAACTCATGATTTTGGGCTAGTTTTAGTCATTTCGACTTATAGGCAAATAATTTCAAGGACTTTGGTAATAGCTCATATAATCTATGAGTTTTTCCATTGTTAGATACTTTAACCCGTTTGTAAATAACTTCATGGATGCTAAAATTCACAATTTTGTGAGATATAAACCTTTATTTTTGGACATTTTAGTTGTTTTGACTTGCCTATCAAACAATTTCGCGGAAGCCAAAAGTAAAGATTTTATGAGCTATTACCCATAATTTTTGCCAATTTTTAGTCATTTCAACTCTTTGTCAAATAATTTCGTGGTGACCAAATATAACAATTTTGTGAGCTATATCTTACATTTTTTACCCATGTTTAGTCATTTTGAACTGTTGGCAAATAAATCTATGTTATTTAAATTCACAATTTCATGAGGTATAATCAACAATGTTTGGCCATTTTCAGTTGTTTTGACCTATTGGTAAATAATTTCGCAGAGCACAGAACTTAGGATTAGCTATAACCCACGATTTTTTTTACATCTTTAGTCATTTCGATCCATTGGCAAATAATTTCATAAATGCCAAAATTTATAATTTCATGAGCTATAACTAATAATTTTTTATTATTTATTCATTTTGATCCATTGTCACATATTTTGCAGAGGCAATAATTCAAGATTTTATGATCTATAACTCATGATTTTCAGTTATTTTTAACCATTTCGACAAATAATTTTATAGTGGCAAAAGTTCACGAATTTGTGAGCTATAACACACAATTTTTTTTATCATTTTAGGTCGTTTTGACCTAATGTGTAGATGTCAAATTTGACGATTTTGTGAGCTATAACTAGCGATTTTTTTTATCACTTTTAGTTGTTTCGATTCATTGATAAATAATTTTGTGGAGTAAAAAATTCACAATTTCATGAGCTATAAACTACGATATTTTAGCATTTTATTCATTTTGACGCATTAGTAGATAATTTTGCGAAATCCGTAATTTATGATTTCATGAACTATATTACCTACATTTTTTTGGCCTTTTTGGTTCCAACCCAATAGCAAATAATTTTGTAGAGTACAAAGTTCTTGATTTGATGAACTATAACCAACAAGTTTTGGTCATTTTAACTCATTTTTTCTCTTAGTTAATAATTCATGATTTCATGAGCTATGACCTACGCTTTTTAGCCTTTTTTAGTCTTTCTACCAATTAAAAAATTATTGCACAGAGTCCAAAATTCATGATTTATGTACTATAATCAATGGCGCTGCCTGTATATATTCATTTTGACACATTGGCAAATAATTTTTTATAGTCCAAAATTCCTAATTTCATGAGCTATAACCAATAATTTTTGGCCATTTTTAGTCATAACTACCAATTCGCAAATAATTTCTTGGATGAAAATTCATGATTTTATAAGCAACAAGCCATGTCCTTTCGCCATTTTTATTCATTTCAACTAAGTAGAAAATAGTTTCATTGAGTCTAAAATTTATGATTTCCTGAGTTATAACTCATAATTTTGAGTGATTTTTATTCTATTATACCCATTATAAATAATTTGGTAAAATCCAGAATTAATGATTTTATGAGCTATAACCTACGGTTTTTAGTCCAAAATTAACGATTTCATGAACTTTTGTCATTTTCAATTGTTTCTACCAATTGATAAATAATTTTGCAAAGTCAAATTTACAATTCCATAAGCTATAAACAATGATTTTGTAATTTTTATTCATTTTTAGCCGTTAGTAAATAATTTTACAGAGTCCAAAATTCACGATTTCAAGATCTATAAACAATAATTTTTTACCATTTTCGTTCATTTTGACCAATAGGCCAATAATTTCGCATGGTCCAAAATGCGTGATTTCATGAGCCTACTTTTTTTGGACAGTTTAATTAGTTTCGACTCGACAGTAAATAATTTCACAGAGACCAAAACTCACTATTTGATGAACAATGATTTTTGGCTATTTGTATTTGTTTCAACCCATCGGCAAATAATTCTATGAAGTTCAAATTTTACGATTTTGAGATCTATAAACTACAATTTCTGGTCATTTTTAGTTATTTTAACCCATTGGCAAATAAAGGTCCAAATTTAATGATTTCATAAGCTATAACACATGATCTTTAGCCATTTTTAGTCATTTCTATCTTAGGCAAATAATTTTGCAGAATCCAAAATTCATGATTTCATGAACTATAGCCTATATTTTTTGTCTAGTCGTAGTCGTTTCTACCCATGGGTATATAGTCGTGGATTTTGAAATTCATTGTTTCACGCGTTATAACCCATGATTTTTGGCCAATTTTACTCATTTCTACTCATTGGCAAATAATTCCGCGAAGTCCAAAATTTACAATTTCATGATCTATATCCTATGATTTTTGGTCGTTTTTATTCATTTCTACTCATTAGTAAATAATTTCGCAGAATCCAAAATTTAAGAGTTCATAAGCTATAACCCAAGGCATTTGGCAATTTTTAGTCATTTAGAACCATTGGCAAATAATTTCTCTGAGTCCAAGTATCATAATTTCATGAACTATAACCCATGTTTTTTGGCTATTTTTATTCATTTCAACCTAATAGCAAATAATTTTGCGGAGTCTAAAGCTCTTGATTTGATGAGCTATAACCAACTATTTTTGTCCATTTATTATCATTTCCACCTATTAAAAAATAATTTTGTGAACCAAAATTATTTATTTGATGAGCTATAACTAGCTATTTTTTGGCCATTTTTATTCATTTCTACCCATTAGAAAATAATATTATGGTGTCAAAAAATTCCCGATTTCATGAGCAAAACTATTTTTTGGCCATTTTTATTCATTTTGATAACATAGAAAATAATTTTGTATAGTTTAAATTCTTTTATTTGATGAGCTTAGCTATATTACCAATGATTTTTTGCCCTTTTGACTCATTTCTGCCCGTTAGTAAATAATTTAACATTGTCTAAAATTCACAATTTCATGAGCTATAACCTATGTTTTTTGCTCAATTTTATTCATTTTGACTCATTAGAAAATAATTTCACGTGTCCAAAATTTAGGACTCATGAGCTATAGCCTATAACTCATGACTTTTGGCAGTTTTTAGTCATTTAAACCATTAGCAAATAATTTTGTAGAGTCCAAAATTTATGATTTCATTAGCTAAACCATTTTTTGGCTATTTTCATTCCTTTCAACCAATATGCAAACAATTTCACAGTGTCCAAAGTTCACGATTTTAGGAGCTATAACCCACATTTTTTGGCATTTTTATTCGTTTCAACCAGATAACAAATAATCTTATGGAGCCCAAATTTACTATTTCGATGAACTATAACCCATAATTTTTGGATATTTTTTATTTTTACTAATCAAATAATTTTACAGAGTAAAAAAATTCACGATTTCATAAGCTACAACCAACAATTTTTGGCTATTTTTAATTGTTTCAACCCATAAGCAAATAATTTCATGGAATCCAAAATTTATGATTTTATGAGCAGTAACCCATAATTTTTTGGGTGATTTTTATTTGATTAGACACATTAGTAAATAATTTCTTGGAACCCAAAAGCAACGATTTCATGAGCTATAACCCAGAAGTTTTAGTTAAAAGTTCACGACTTCATGATTTTTGACCATTTTTAGTTGTTTCTACCCATTCGCAAATAATTTCTCACGATCCAATATTCATGATTCATTGAACTATAACCATTGATATTTCGTAATTTTTATTTATTTTGACTATTAGCACATAATTTTACAAAGTCAAAAAATTCACATTTCATGAGCTATAACTAACAATTTTAACCTTTTTCATTCATTTTTACCTATAGGCTAGTAATTTCGCAGATTCTAAAATTTGCAATTTTATGAACCTCGCGATTTTTGACCATTTTTATTTATTTCGACCCAATATCAGATAATCTCTCAATCTAAAATTCTTCATTTGATTAGTTATAACCAATGGATTTTTGCCATTTTTAATCATTTCTACCCATTAGCAAATAATTGCGTGGAGTTCAAAATTGCGATTTCATGAGCTATGACTTATATTTTCCATTTTTAGTTATTTCTACACATTGGCAAATAATTTCAGTGAGTCCAAGAATCACGATTTCATGTGTTATAACCAATTACTTTTCGCCATATTTATTCGTTTTTGATCTATAAGCAAATAACTTTGTGGAGGCCAAAATACACAATTACATGAGCTATAACTTATATTTTTTGGACATTTTTATTCCTTTCAACCCAATGACAAATAATTTTGTGCAGTCCAAAATTCTTGATTTGATGAGCTAAATAAATTTTAACCATTTTTGGTCACTTCTGCCCATAATTTCATAGAGTCCAAACTTCATGATTCATGAGCTATAATCTATATTTTTTGTCCATTTTTACTTGTTTCTACTCATTGGCAAATAATTTCACGAAGTCCAAACTTGACGATTTCATGCTCTATAACCATTGGCTTTTGGCTATATTTATTCAATTCGTCCCATTTGCCAATAAATTTGTGTAATCATAAATTTATGATTTCATGAGCTGTAATCAATAATTTTTAGTCATTTTTTATGAGTTATAACCCATAATTTTTTACCCAATAGAAAATAAATTTTGGCCAAAATTCATGATTTTTGGACTCCACTAAATTGTTTACTAATGGATAGAAATGACTAAAAATAACAAAAAATCATGAGTTATAGCACATGTAATCTTGAATTTTGGAATCCATGAAATTATTTGCCAATGAGTAGAAATGAGTAAAAATGACCAAAATTCGTGGGTAAGCTCATAAAACATTAATTTTGGACTCCATGAAATTATTTGCCAATGAGTAGAAATGAGTAAAAATGACCAAAATTCGTGGGTAATAGCTCATAAAACATTAAATTTTCACTCCATAACATTATTTATCAATCGGTCAAAATGACTCAAAATGATAAAAAATCATGGGCTATAAATCATGAAACCATAAATTTTGAACTACACAAAATTTTAAACTTCATAAAAATAACCAAAAATTGTGGGTTATACTGCATGAAATTGAGAATTTTGAACTCCACGGCATTATTTGCTAATGAGTAGAAACAATTAAAAATGGTCAAAAATCATGAGTTATTGCTCATGAAATCACGAATTTTGGATTCTATAAATTTATTCGCTAATAGATAGAAATAACTAAAAATAGTGAAAAATCATATCAAACCATGAATTTTGGAGTTCAAGAAAGTATTTGTCAATGGGTCAAAATAACTAAAAATATCCAAAAACAACGAAATCATTAATTTTTAACTAAGAAACATGGGTTATAGCTCATGAAATGGTGATTTTGGGCTCAACAAAATTATTGCTAATGGGTTTAATCAAATAAAAATCATCCAAAAATCATAGGCTATAGCTTATGAAATTATAAATTTTGGACTTAATAAAATTATTTGCTATTGGGTCAATGAATTTAGGATTTCATAACCAATAACCTATGATTTTTGGGTGATTTCTATTTCATTAGACTCATTAGTAAATAAAATTTTCGTGAAGTCCAAAAATCACGGTTTCATGAGTTATAGCCTACAATTTGTCAAAAGTTCACGATTTCATGATTTTTTACCACTTTTAGTTGTTTCTACCCATTGAAAAATAATTTCACAAAATTCATAATTCATGATTCATTGAACTGTAACCATTCCATTGATTCCTTGAACTATAACCATTGATTTTTGGTAATTTTATTCATTTTGACACATTAGCAAATAATTTTACAGATTAAATATTCACATTTCATGAGCTATAACTAATTATTTTGGCTTTTTTTATTCATTTTGACCAATAGGCTAATAATTTATCATATTCAATTCGCGATTTAATTAGTTATAGCCAATAGGTTTTGCCCATTTTGATTCATTTTGACCTATAAGCTAATAATTTAGCAGTGTCCAAAATTCATGATTTCATGAATCTCACAGTTTTTTTATCATTTTTATTTATTTCAACCCAGTATCAAATTATCTCACGGAGTCCAAAATTTTTTATTTGATGAGTTATAACCAATATTTCTTTGTCATTTTTATTCATTTCTACCCATTAGCAAATAATTTCACCAAGTAAAAAATTACAATTACATGAGCTATAACTCACTTATTTCTACACATTAGCAAATAATTTCACTGAGTCCAAAATTATTAATTTCATGTGCTGCAACCAAATTACTTTTCACCATATTTATTTGTTTTGATCTATTGCTAAATATTTCGTTGAGGCCAAAATTCACAATTTTATAAGTTATAACCTACATTTCATGGTCATTTTTATTCCTTTCGACCCAATAACAAATAATTTTGTGCAGTCTAAAATTCTTGATTTGATGAGCTATAACTAAGAATGATTTTTATTCATTTCTGCTCATTAGCAAATAAATTTACGGAATCCAAAATTCATGAATCATGAGCTACAACCCACATTTTTTGTCATTTTTACTATTTCTACTCATTGGTAAATAATTTCACAGAGTTCAAACTTCATGATTTCATGTTCTATAACCATCGGCTTCTGACCGTATTTATTCATTTCGACCCATTAGCAAATAATTTTTGTGGAATTTAAAATTCATGATTTCATGAGATGTAGTATGTTTAGTCATTTTTAGCGATTCTATTCATTCGCAAATAATTTCATGAAGTCTGAAGTTTAAAATTTCATGAACTATAACTCACATTTTGTGGCCATTATTATTGACCCAATAGCAAATAATTACACTGAGTTCAATATTTATGATTTTATAAGCTATAACCCCTGATTTTTGGGTGATTTTTATGTGATTAAACTCATTGGCAATAATTTTGTGGAGTCTAAAATTCACAAATTTAGGAGCTATAACCCACGATTTTTAGTTAAAAGTTCACAATTTCATGATTTCTGGCCATTTATTATCGCTTCAACCCATTGGCAAATACTTTCTTAAGAGTCCAAAATTTTGCTTTCATAAGTTATAACTAATAATCTTTGATAATTTTAATTTGTTTTGACACATTAGCAAATAATTTCACGGAGTCTAAAATTCATTAGCAAATGGTTTCATGAGCTATCAATAATTTTTTAGGCTTTTTTATTCAATTTGACCTATACGCCAATAATTTTACAAAGTCTAAAATTCACGATTTTATTAGCTATAACCAATAAATTTTTACCACTTTTAGTCATTTCTACCCATTAGAAAACAATTTCACGGGCTCCCAAATTCACAATTTTATAAGCTATATCCATATTTTTTGGCCAGTTTTATTCCTTTGACCCAAGAGTAAATAATTTCACAAAGTCCAAAAATTTATGATTTCATAAGCTATAATCCATGTGTTTTGGGTGATTTTTATTTGACTAGCAATTGGCAAAGAATTTCGTGGAGTCCAAAATTCATGATTTTATGAGTGATAACTCACAAATTTTAGTGCAAAATAATGATTTTCAGATGTTATACCTCATGAAAATCGTGATTTTTGATCTTCCATTAACTATTTCCTATTTGGTCGAAATGAACAAAAATGGACAAAAATCATGAATTACAAAGCTTATGAAATCAAGAATATTGAACTTTGTAAATTATTTGACATTGTTTCAATAGGAGTGAAAATGGATAAAAATCATGGATTTTCATGAAATCATAAAAATGAAAATTATTTGTCATTGTGTCAATAGGAGCACAAACAAATAAAAAACATGGATTATAGCTTATGAAAATTGCAAATTTAAACTCCACATAACTATTTCTCAATGAAAAAAATCCTCAATGACCCAAAAATATGGGACCAATAGGAGGGACAAGTGAGGTGTCTCTCTCCTATTGGATAATGAGTTGGTCATCATTAATGATGGCCAACTCATTATCTAATAGGAGGAGGACAACTCACTTGTCCCCTCTATTGGTCCCATATTTTGGATCCCTATAGCAAAACTCATCCATGATTTTCATGCGTTACAATCTATTATATTTTTATTCATTTTTCGCTTTCCGACCCAAGGTCAATTTAGTATGTATACTCATAAATTTTTTTTATTTGCATTAGTGCTAACCTAGGATTTTTTTAGCTATTTTAATCTAATGACAACTAATTATGCGGACTTTAAAATTCATGATTATCATAAGCTATAAATCCACAACTTTCTTATTTTTATATTTTGATCCAATAGCAATTAATTATGCCTTCTTTAAAACTCTCAATTTTCAAAGGTTAAGCCAGTTTTTTTACCCATTCTTTCTTGTTTCGACCCGATGAAAATTATGTGCTCAAACTTCCGATTTTGTGATTTTCCATGGGCTACCTACGATTATTTTCCATTTCAACCTAATGACAATGAAATACACTTATTTCGCATCCACAATTATTGTTCATGTTTTTTTTGCCAATTGACCCCCATGAAATACACGTGCTTTGAATGTGTTAATTCTGTGGGTTATAAGTCACCAATTTTGTATATTTCAACCAAATGTCTATTAAGCGCCATTTCATAAAAAGACATGATATCATAGACTATAACTCATAATTTCTGTCCACTTTTATTACCTTCGACCCATAACCATTAAATACGCATACTTCGGAATATTCAATTTTCATATCACTTACGCTTTTAATTCATTTTTTCTATTTCAACTCAGTAACAATTAAGCATGCTCACTTCAAAATTCATGATTTTTGTCAACTTTATATTGATCTCATTGCTAGTAAGTACACGTACCGCAAGATTTTCAATTTTCAAGAGTGTAAACTATGGTTTTGTCCATTTCTTTGTTTCTACCCAATAAAAATTAGGTATAGTTACTTCCAATGCTACAACTTTCATGAATTATAACCTACAATTTTTTTTTTCTTTTGTTCATTTTTACCCACACTCAATTATGATGATCTAACCCCTCTAAAATTTTCTATTATTTGTTTATTCCGACTCACTCTACAATTGCCTACTCAACTCTTGACACGAAAGAAACAAATTACAGATGCAAAGTAGATGACCTACATTTATGCAACATTTACAAATATGGAAACTTGTACAACAATTACATCCATGGATACAAGCATATATAAACAAGGGCAATAACTCTCACCAGTAGATTACCAAACTTGAAGACAACAATGACTGTAGAAGTAGCTGCACTCGCTTAGCCATTCAAACCCTATTATGCTGCTTCATCTAATATGTGTGTGTCTCAGGCAAATAATGCTGCTAATTAGAAGTTATAAATAAGAAAATGGTTTACCCTCTCTCATGCAAAACAGTCGACAAACTATTTTTGCATAGAAGTATAAAAGCACCAAGTCTATAAAATATGCACTGTTATGAGACTATCTAAATACAAAAAGGAAATGATTGCACATCAAGAGTAGACAAATTAGGAAATATGAAATAGTGAATCAAAGCATAAACATGACTTTGATGAGTCTCTACTAGTATCTAGAAATCTACCATTATATTACATGCAGATTAAAGTAACTTGCATGCAGAGAACATAGTAAACACGAATTTTATTGGAGGTGCTACACTTTGTAATATGCCTAAAATCATAATAAAATACAAAAAAAAAAGATTAAAGTGTTATTTTCTTGATGGAATTAGAATTATGCTCACTGGATTTCATATGCCTAAGATCATAATAAAATACAAAAAAAATACAATTAGAGTGCTAATTTTTTGAGGGAATTAAAAGTACGCTCACAGGATTTCATCGGAGATTATAATTTGAAACACTATATAAACCCTAATCATACTAAAATTCAAGAAATTAAAGTGTCCATAGAAAAAACGCATCAAGAACAAAATATCGTAGTTCAAAACCCTAGACAAACCCTAATCATACAAAAATTCATGAAATTAAACCAAGATTAACGCGCACACTCAGTCGATGTCACAGATAAAAAAAAAGTCAAGAATGAAATATACCTAAATCACAGCGATGATCAAACTGACGATGGTGGATCTCCCGA
>BQKN01065609.1:328741-369688 GCA_022839385.1 Asparagus kiusianus | reverse complement strand
TTCATTTCTATATTTTGGTTTTTAGGAAACCAACCAAACAGCCCCTTAGAATATTAGCATTTCGTTATATACTTATTCTATAATAGTAGGCTCTTTGAAGTGTTGCCCAAGTTCATATGAATAATGCTTAGATTTTAAATTATCTAAAATCTTAAGACATTATAAAGCAAATCCCGACTGGACCTCATGCATGAACCATAAGAAGCCAATTTAAGTTCAAGGCTTCAGTAATATCGGGAAAATTAAGGGCTAAATTGCACAAAATTATCATAAAGTTTTCCGTTTCGACCATTAAATACCACAAGTTGCTTTTTGGTAAAAAAAAAACCATAAAGTTCTAAAATTTGCACTTTAGTACCATTGAGCATGCAAACGTGAAAATTTTTACCCGAGTATTTCTCTATGATACTTGCATCCTAATTTTAGAGATTTCTAACTATTAATATTTGTTAAATTTTCATTAGAAATGATGCCCCAACTCTATTTTAAAATAGAATTAATATAAATTTTAAAGAAGAAATTTGATTGATTTAGTAGCAAATTTAATAAATATTATTTGTTAAAAAGCTCTAAAATTAGCATGTAATCATTATAGTGAAACATTCGGACGGAATTTTTCACGTATGAATGATCGATGATGGCAGCAACGTGCAGATTGTGCAATTTTAGCCCCTTCATTTTGAAAAGATTTATGGAAAAAAAAAGAGAAAAACTCAAATATTAAAAATGACAAGAGAAACTATCATATTGCAGATCCTATACTACAGAGCTCATGGTTTGGGAAGAGGCTGTCAGCGACCTGAGTCCTCAAAATTGCCCAGTTCTGCGTGCGTGTAAAAATCTCCTGAAGAGATTAATGCTCGTGCATCTATATATATCAGGCATTGTACTCCCGCACCAAGGACAAGCAAGTCATTTCACCAATGACTAAAGAACTGTATGCATGTCACAAAAGTCCCCAGAATGACTAAGGACAGACCGTACAAGTGTCATTACCGACTTTGATTATCAAAATTTGGTGTTTAAACACTATTACTCTTCACTACACTTTGAGAGGATACCTTGTTCGACAGAGGGCCAATCCTTTTCTGTTTGCAAAGTTGGAACTCTCGTCGCAGAATGAGCTCCCCTCATGCAAAACTCGACGAACAATCAGGAAGAATTTCACGAGACTGACAACGATATCCGTGTGGTCGATGGAGGCATAATCGTTTCCATCGCGGGAACAGATCCAGAATCGAAAAACTCTAATATTATTTTGGTTTTCCATCAAAAGTCGAATAAAATGACAAGTTCACCCGCTTCTTCTTCTGGCGAGAAAACACTTTTCGTCTCCCTTCTCCTCCTTGTCCTTCTTCTTATATATAGAGTCTGCAGACAAATTAAAAGGATTGCATTTGCAAATTATGATTCATACTCTAATTAAAAAAGTCCATAGTGATGCATATACAGATGCAAACTTTGTGTATAACTAACCTTGAACTCTAAAAATACGAAGTCCTCGCAGATGCCCAGTGCTTGTAAATCATAACAGTACTCATCGACAGCATAAGCAGGCGATGGCGGGTTCAAGCACTCCTGCATGGCTGACATCATTTCTTCTTCCTCCTTCACACTTCTTTCCTCCACTACTGCTGGGAACAGAGTTTCTTCTAGTATGCTAACGTCATCGTTAACCCGTTGTTACTGTCAACAACAGAGGCCTGATAAGCTTCTTCTTCTTCTTCTTCTTCTATCCTCTGCCTCTTGGCACATCTTTTCTCCATCAGAGACTGCAACAGTTTCTGATTCATTGAAATATGGCGAGCTTCTTCTTTTTCTTCTCTGCCTCTTCACTCGTCTTTGCACCACCTCCATCAGTTCCTCCTCCAATAGCTGCACAAATGAAAGATCATCATCAACATCAGCAGCAGCAACTGCATCAACTTCCAAGAGATTGGAGGAGATGGAGAGGAGAGCTCCTCCTCCGTTCTCCTGACGATACTAACAAGGTGTTTTGAAAGAATATGTAGTCCCAAGAGATAGGATTACTAAGATCTACCTGATACGATTTGAATAAAAAAACCAGACGATATTGCAAAAATACGTTAAACCTCCAAAGCCTAATGGAATATGGAGAGTAGTTCAGCTGATTACCTGAGATTAAGCAAGGGCACATAAAATATACAAACACTCGAGTAGAAGAAGTCTTTTAGTCTGATAGTTTCCACGGTATAACTAAAAAGGGAAAACTTAGCTACAATGTCATATAGATGGGAGAAAAAGATGCTAAGTCTTTTCCAGAGAATACCATGAACTCAACAGTCAACATTATATACATATAGAAAAGTTCGCTAAGAACGAGGAATGGTATATACATCTAAAATCTCATCAATAGGAAACAATGGGCATACTTAGAAACTACACAACAAATGCTCCGATTGCATCAAATTTCAATATAAGTTCCTGCATCAAATTTCATTCCTCGTATTCCTGCACAATACTCCTCATTCGTCATCTTCCTCCTCCATTTCCTCATCATCATCATCATCATCAATGTCAGCGTCACACTGACAATTGGCTCTCATGTGTTGAAATTGACTGATAAACTCTCTTGCTTCAGACATGAGAGCAGTTTTAGCAGCTTTAAGCCCACCAATTTTCACCTCATCCACATTCTTGCAAACTCTAGCAGCGACAGATTTTCTCCTTGCATCTCTATTATGCAGCTGATCGATATATTTCTCATGCAATGCTACGTTCTTGACCCTCTTTAGAACTTCAGGGCTCGGGTTATTTGGCTTGAATCTTGAGAGCATTTTCTGATGACCTGAAGATAATCCTCCACTACACTTCTGCAGGAAATTAGGAGGACTCAGCGGACAAGTTGGGTCTATATGTGAATTTATTTCCAGTAAATCCACAACGAGTGCATCCGGAGAAGTTTCCAGAACTGAGAAATGATCTACTTGGTGATTTTGATCCTTTTCTGAGTGCTTTTTCAAAAAGTGTCTTACAGTTTTTTGTGCAACAAGGCTCTTTTTTCTGCTGCTGAGCTTTTTAACTGGTTGGCTAGGATTTTGAATAGGTTTACTGCACGATAAACTGAAATTGCTTATAGGAGACAGCTTGGACTTTATTGCCCTTGAACGAGGTTGTGGTTGAGGTGGAGTGTCAAAACTACTATTGACTCGATCAAAGCAGTCCTGTGCAGATTTTCCTGGCACCTGTAAAAATTTATGATATAAAATAGGAACTTTTAGCATAAGAATAGCATCTATGCAATGCATCTTGCAACTAAAGCAAGGGTAGAAAAAAGTAGTTTAAGTTACAAGAAATCCACATCATCTATACCCTGTTTTTGAGAAACCCCTTTATCTAAAAGGTTTAAACCACGGGGGGGGGGGGGGGGGGGGGGGCGCCTCTAATGAAACCATTAGTTTTGTAATTGAGTTTTGGTTCTTCAAACATTTTTATATCTGCATGCTGAACTGTAAGGTAATGATAAAAAGATTAGTTTTTAACATCCAACAGCTACTTTCATTTCTCTATTTTCTTCCTTTCAACTCTCAAAATATGTGGATTGTGAAGTGCAAACTTTTCTCCAGGACATCTATGTGTGATGCCCATAACATATCTGCCCCAACCGTTAGTACTTTTGAGTGATCTTTATTCAGTATTTCTGAAAAGCTACTAAACAGACACAGAATATATGGCCAAATTATCCATGGTTTATATGACATGCATTAATGTACGGGGTATATCAATAATGAAAACAGCAATTCACCTGTAAGAAAATGTGCCTACTTTCTGAATAATAGTTCAAGTTCATGTGACAACTTCATATTGTTTGCTATAAAGACTAATACACACACTCTAGAATCTAGATTATTTCAAAGAATTATTATTGATAATCAAGCAATAAAATATCAATTAGAAGCAAAAGAAATATCACTAGGCGCAAAATCGTAAGCTAGAATCTGCAACCATGCACGCAATTATCATGCTCCATATGGGCACAGTGTAGGGGTGCACAAAAATATCCATATCCAAGGAAATATCCATACCCAAACTTCATGGACACTCCTTGGATGTGTGCATACATTTACTCAAGACATGTACTCAATTGTACGATATATGTTTGAATTTAAAATACTTGTCATACATTTCTTGGACGTACATCCTACACTTCATGTCAATTCTTTGAAACTCGTTAAGACATGAGTTTAGTTGTTTCAGCCCGTATCCAAGACAAACTATGATTTAAAAGGGTGTTTTGAGTGTCTTGTTAAAAAAAGAGCAGTTTACAATTTTTAATAATCAACATAATAAAAGAAACTTTAAAATATGATAGAAAATTAAATTCAAATAGCACATGAATTGAAAAATAATAATGCTCTCAAGTAAACGATTAATTTCAATATATATGTAGTCATCTCCTTGTACCCTACATTTCACAAATTTGTCGTGTCTTGTACCCATACCCGCACCCGTACCCATACCCATGCAACTTAGATTTTAATCCTTAGGTTAATGGATTTGAGGTTAATTTTTTATGATCAAGGTATATAATCTTAGCTTTTCAGATATACCGTACATATTAATGAACTCTCTCGTCTCATATGAGCTATATTTTTTTCCAATATTATCTAATTTTCTCATATCCATTTTGTATCGAAATTTATATCCACTTACATATCCGCATGCATATCTATATCCGATTTTACCAAGGCATATCCGTACATGTGTCTGTATCCATGATTGGTAAATGGATATTGATATGGTAAATATCATATCTGAAACGTATGCACCCCTAGCACAGTGCCATGGATATCAAACATGGCAATTCACCAAAACCAAACATGAGACATGATCATTCATGTGTTTTCCCCCCTTAATATATGTACATTTATAACATCAGTTGAAAAACAAAAAGAAATATCTATAGGCACCAAATCTTAAGCTATAATCTGCAGTCGACAGACATGTACTCAAGTAGCATGCTCCAATATGGGCATGGCCCATGTTTGTCAAACATGGAATTATCCAAAAACCAAACATGAAGACGTGACTATACATGTGTTTTCCCCCTTAATATATGTACATTTAAGACATTTATATGTACGAATGACTTCCAACAAAAAAATCTAAAACAATAAAATGAGTGAGAAAACAATTAGCTTTTGACAAACAAACATATTATTACAAATTCAAAGGTGCTAAAAGGTTTGACTGATGCTGATGAACACAGTTACACATGTGTGATGCCCAACAATATTGGATTGGGGGAAACTTACTTACAAATTCAAGCTTGCATGCTTATTTTTTAAACAATGGCAAGCAGCATGATTTGGTTAATAGGAAAAACTCATGCAACACATGCTTATTTATCTTGATTAGTGTTACATTTCCTTGAGAAACATTTGTGACTCCTCAAATGAAAAAAAAAAGTAAAAGAAAAATAGAAAATAGAGGCAGCATGTAAGCTAGAAAGAAGCCCAAGAGGAAAACACTTCACAGTTTGGAATTTTCTTCAAAATCTAATTGATCGAAGAGTTAGGACTATATGCGTAGTGTCTTTGGTGGAATATTCATCAAGAAAATAATGAAATACAAAGTTTTCTAAATGCATTTCAGAAAGGACAGCACCAATTATATAAAATCTACAAATACACCTAAAAGCGAATAAGAAGAAGCCCTTACTTTTATTTTTTTTCCCCTAATGAACTTGTTTAAGCTTTGTCCCCTGAGCTTATCTGGATGTCATTGATTATTTGAATCACTATTTTGAAAAGCCTCCGCTTAGTCCGCCTAGGCGTACACCTAGACCTAGGCGGTACCTAGGCCGCCTAACTAACGCCTAGTGCCTAGGCGATACCTAGGCTGCCCACATAGATTTTGGGAGTGTTTAGGAGACCATTGTCTGCTTATGTGGACTGCACCCTTTAGGCCTTGATCGTGATTTTCTGTGTTGCAGCCTCCACGTTCTCCAACCTCCTTCAAACTTCTTTAACCTTCAAATATGAACACCTCCACTACCTCCTCCGACCTTTAGCAAAACCTTATCAACCACCACTTAAATGAAGAAAGAAATCTGCCTAGACATCAACACCTAAGCTTTCTATAACATTAACATTTACTATCAATTATTATAATTAAAAAAGAAAAAAAGAAAATCTCCTAGGCTCTAGGCGTCATGTCCAACACCTAGGCATTCTACCGCTTTCTATAACCTTGTTAGTTATTATTTTGGCTATTTAGTATTTAAGTATGCATGGTTTATTATGGATCTAAGGTTGCTATCTTTTTTTGGCAAATTCATATGAATTTAATAGATATTTTTATCAATTATTATAATTAAATAATTTAGAAATTAGCTAAATGTCTAGGCGTACGCCTAGCTGTCCAGACGCTAGTCGCTGACTCAAACGCTTAGTCTGCCTAGCGCCTTCAGTAACATTGATTCGGATGTTGATTGGGTAGAAGATCCTATTGATTGACATTCCATTAAGTGGCTATTGTAATTTTATGGGAGGAAATCTGGTGATCTAGCAACTTAAGAAGTAGATTGTTGCATGGTCTAATGTTGAGGCTGAATAACATATTAGGATTCATACTGCAGATCAGATGATGTTGATGCAGCCTTTACTTTAAAAGATGTATGTGTTTCTACCTCAATCTATGGCGATGCATTGTGATAGTCAAAATGTAATATATATTGCTAGTCATCCTGTTCTTCGTGACAGAGCCTAGAATATTTAGATTTGTTCTCAATTTGTTCGTGAAATGGTGCAATTCGGGGACACTGTCACTTGGTCAGATGAGTGATATTTCTACTAACGCAATGGTGCAATTCAAGGATGCTGTCACTCGGTCATATGAGTGATATTTCTATTAAAGCATTGCCTAAAAATCATATTTCAGTTCTGTGCTCTATGTGACTAACTGTGAATAATTGATTTATGTGCTCCGGTTTGAGAGAGTACTAAGTAGTTATTTTACACTTACGTGTATGTGTGCGTGAGTGCGTGCGTGTGTGCCTGTGTGTGTGTATTCATTTGCTTTAAAGAAAACCTAGCTATTCATCTCTGGAATTTATCATTTTCCCGACATCATAATCAATACGAGAACCCATGTTTTTGGACTTTTTACAAAGGGCTTAGGCATAAAATCAAAGGAATAATGCATATTTGATGTTCTTATTATCTTATATAAAGGTCCCACATCACACTTCAGATCTTACGTTAGAATATTCATGCAGCATTTTATACTTGTGTATGGTTGTACATAATGTTGCTGACTGATGTGTGGCTCAATATGAACAGTTAAGCTCGATGAGATTGGATCATGCAAGGTTCAAGCTTTAAGATTGAGTTAAGACCTTTATATCGAGCAAAATATTCACCAACATGAGGCTAAACATGATTTTCTTATAAACAATGTCTTGTCTTAAACCCATAAGATAATTTGACCAATCACCAACATATAGATAATTTTATCATTAACAAACAAAAAAGATTCACTCAACTTTGAGATCTGAGCACACAAAATATCTACTGATGCATCTGAAAGAAATAGTTGTGAATTGCTCACCAGACTTGCAAAGCACATGGCATATGTAAATGAAAATAGTCAAACATATGACTCCTATTGTACTAATGATTTGTCTTAATCCAAAACAATAAAGGTATAACAACAAAAGTAGAAACATGGGAAGAGCATTAGCTAAAAATACTAACTTGAGCAACACAAAGTTCTTTTGCTTGCATCTAAAAGCGATCATTACAAAAATCTATATATACAGAATGAAAATAGCATCTAGGACATAATATGCACTTTATGGAATTAGCTTTGTAGGCTAGCTTCAGCAACTCAGGGTTAATAGTAGTCAATTGAAAGGATAGAAACTATGTTGAATGCATTCAAGCAATTCCATGAAAATCTTAGCAGCTAATTTATCAAAGTATACACCCATAAAAAAAAAATCTTGAGACGGGCTCGAGAATTACCATCTTAGCAACCTTCTTCCAGAAATGTGGTGACGGCTTTGCTGCCAAGTAAGCGCGCTGAAGGGCAGCCTCTTGCTGTCTCGTCCAATCATCGGAGCCACAACTCTGGATACCTTCTTCACAACATCGCTCCATTTTCCTCTTCTTCTCAACATTATTCTTCTCTTTCTCCATTTTCACACCAAAATTTCCAATACCCACATTTTCTTTATTCTTAAAATTCACAAGCCCATCTTTTTCTCCCCTTCTCTTTTCAAAATTATCCTTCTCTTTGTCAATTTTCGCCCCAAGATTTTCAACACCCACATTCTCTTTCTTCTCAAAAATCTTCAAATTCACAAGCCCATCTCTTTCCCCTCTTTTCTTTTCACCATTATTCTTCTCTTTGACCAATTCCACACCAAAATTTTCAATACCCACGTTCTCTTTATTCGACCCGTTTGAAATCTGGGACAAAGTAAGAGAGGGTAACCTCCGCGAACGCCTCAAAGACCCCTGTAGGTTCTTGATGGATCTCAACGGCTCACTGAGGCATTTCGTCGGACACCTTTGTTGGGTTTTCTTGGGAGAAGAAATCCGAGTTGGGTTTGGAGAGACCGAGGGAGATTGGAGATGGGTTTTGCGGGAAGAGGGTTTCTTTGTTGGATTTGGTGTGATTTCTACCAGATTTTTAGTAATTTGGGGGTGAAATCGAGGGGATCTTCTTACAGTTACAGGAGTTGGGGTTTGATGAGAACGAAGACGCTTCCTGTATTCGTTGCTGCTGCTGCTGCTGCTGCTGCTTAGATCGCTTCTCATCGGAGTTGCCTCCGACATTGAAGAGGGAGGAGTTGCCTTCGGCATTGAAAGGAGAGGGGGCAGGGCCGCAGGGGTGGGGGTTTGATTTTCAAAAGGAAATTAAAGCGTTCTTCTCTAGAGAAGACAGATGGTGGCCCAATTTGATTTAAAACATAAGTTTTATAGGCCAGTGGGCCTAAGATGGGCTTCATTAATCAAACTTAACTCAGTAAATTTTCGAACGCAACTGTCAGAAAAAACAACAACTTCAGCAATTTGGTTTAAAAGTATAGCGATTAATTACACTATATATACCAAACAGTTAAACTAAGATAGTGGATCTAAAATTAATTTGGTGTAGTAGTTTGTGTCTGCCTACACTTTGAAGGTGGATGGGTTTAAAAAAAAATTGAGTTCATAGACAGAAATCTTTTTCACAAGTGAGTTATCTTAAAAATAAATGAAGATAAAATTTTGGGTTTGTAGGCAAGAAACTCGTCTACTGCTTGTGGTGTCATGACATTAGTATAAAAAAGACAAAAAATAGCAATTTAAACATTAAGTTTAAAAATACCTTGTATCCATGTAGCCAGTGGCGGAACCAAGAGATAAAGCAGCCATGAGATTCGTCGTCGAGTTTTGATTCTTGATGTTAAAGGCTACAAATCTGGACAAGGTCAACCTGATTGCTCCAATGGCCTTCCGGTATATATAACAACTTCCACTCTACATCCTTCATATCCTTCGGCTTCTCTCCCAACGACAAATACAGATCCTTCTGCTAGAGGTAGTCATCCATCTGTATCTTCCAGTACCCGAAGTTTGTCCCGTCAAACTTCTTGACCTTTGACGTCTTCTTCTCGGATCTCATATCTAACCTCAAATCGCATGCGCCGAACCTGGCCACTCTGATACCACTTGTTAGGGATTTTCAAACCCCTGTTGCAATTTGGAAATAGAGATGAGAGAGAGAAGAGAGGAAAAACAAATCACGGAACACACAGAATTTACGTGGTTCACTTCTCGATGAGAGAAGCTACGTCCACGACCGCCGCAGGTAAAATTCCACTATGTTCTAAATAGTTTACAAGTTGCGCCCTAATCAACCTTTTATAGGTAGGGTATTAGTTCGATCCGTGCAGTTGGGGTTCTGACGATTCGATCACTTAAGCAAATTAAGCTCCACATAACCTAACACAGACCACGATCCTGCCTGTTGTTCACTCGCTCGCTCAGGTCAACATGTGTCGGAAACAGTCAGGCATTACCTCCTTCGCAACATTGTAAGCAGATCTGATCAGATGGTCTAGAGTTAATTGGCCTTAAACAGAGGTTAGGAATTAATTTTAACCCAAAAGCTATAGCTATTAGGTATTGACCCAAACTCCTATTTAAACCCATCACTCTTTCTTATTTTATCCGATGTGGGATTATACTCGCATATTAATCACCTCAACAAGTCAAAACCAAGATAGTATAACCCGTCCCGATTCTCCGTTGGGGTTCCGTGAATTTGCCCGTCCATTGCAATATCATCTCCGAAACACAAGTAGCTATTGTAGACTACGCCGGGAAGGAGGAGGAGGCAGCACGGGAACCTTCAGCCGGAGCGAGGACAGAGCTGGGTGACGAATGATAATGGACTAGCTAGCGTCGAGGTCCGTAAGGCCCTCCACTTTGCCGGTGAAAAGGGTGTGGCCGGCGTTATCATGCGTACAGCCGGAAGCTAGCTAGCGAGGCCCTGGACGATCTTCATGCTGCCCGTGGAGGTTTCAAAGGTGAAGGGTCTCTACCGATGACGCCAATGACGTAGGGGTAGCAAATTGCGTCCAGATTGGTAAGTCTGCTGCCAAGTATCCATCACGGGGATTTAGGACTGCTTGGCATCGTCCGTGCCGATGGATATGAAGATCAAGTGCTTGATATGTGCGATGTGTGCCCGAGATTGTTCGATGAGCTTCTGTTAGTATTTGTTTGTAAAAAAAAAAAAAAAAAAAAGATAGTCGCACATCGGATATTTGAGCATTCTTTTAGAGGTTTAAAAACGTTTAATGAATATTATTTGGCTTTGATAAATGGGTCAAGGCATAGATTTCGATCTAAACCCGCGTGCGGGTAGCGCGATTTTGACGCGATTATTAGACGTGCTTAGCACTTTTGCCGTTCAAATATTCCAGCTTTTTTACTATATATATTTTTGAATATATTATTTTTCATTACTGTTATTGTTGTTTTAAATTTTCAAATTATTAAAATATCAACATGCAAGTGATTTTTGAAAGAAGACTATTTTTTCCACAAAGGGTGTGATTGCTGGAAACATTTTTTCCAAACTTATATATAGTCTATGGTTTCAAACATCTAAATTCACTTCTTTCACAAAACGTTTCTCTCAAAAATATATGCAATATTACAAATTTGTTTTACAAAGAATTGGTGAAAAATTCCAGATTTGCTTACCGGAATTTTTAATTTTTCTGTTGTATTCTAGGAATAAAATTTGCATTGGCCCGAAGCAAACTTGAATATCAAGTGGGGCAAATATTTCTTTAAGGAAAGTGTTTCGCGCCTCAGAATTTCTCTCTCCTTCGTTATTTTACTAACAATTTCCCATCGAGTTCGGATTTGGTGAGGTTGCCGGAGTAGAAGGGGGAGCACAGCGAGACAGGGTCGATGGGGTTGAGAGTAAGGCCAGTTTGGGTGGAGGTTGGCGCCGCAGGGGGCGCAGCGGCCAAGAGAATGGTTGAGAAGAGGAGGAGGAGGAGTTGAGCAGAAGGGGGGGTCGTGGCGAGAAGCGGTTGATGAGGTTGAGGGTGAGGCCAGTTCGGGCGGCGGATGCGGGGGCGGGGAGGGTGATCGCCGCGAGAACAGTCGGGAGGAGGAGGAAGGGAAGGAGTCTGGCCATGGTGATGCTGAGAGATTGAGAGGTTAGGATTTTTGAGGGGCTACCTGGCTATAAGAAGTGAAGTATGCTTCTTAGGGAATGGAGCAAAGATTTGTGACATTAATTATCCGTGGGCGAAGTTATCAATGTTTAATACATGCAGACAAATAGGTTGGTCAAGCTGCAGATGCTAATTAAAAAACAGATTATGAACATTGAGCCAAGTTGAGACATGAGGGTTTCGGAGCCTCACGAGTATGAGCTGAGCTCAGTTTTATACTTCTTATTTTTAGATCTTTGACAAAATCTCTCACCAGATCTTCACTCTGCACAAGATTTAGGGCCCGTTTGGTTGGTTTCCTAAAAACCAAGAAAAGGAAATCGTACAAGGAAATCAATAAAATAATATTTTTATCCATTTCCATCCCTAAAACTCACCCACAACATCTAATAAAATATTATTTTTATCTTCCAACTCATCTCATTTCATCCCCTTTCTTACCTTTAAAAATAAACCAAACACAAGAAATATGTCACATCATCCAACTCATCACAACTCATCTTATCCCATATTTAAAAATCACACACACCATCCAATAATATTGTGACAACTCATCTCATCTCATTAAACCTTCACTTCCATCCATTTCCTCAAAAAAAAACAAGAAATTAATTTCTTTAAGTATATGTCACATCATCCAATAATATACCTCCAACTCATCTCATCTCATCTATTTTCTTATTTTTAAAAACGAACCAAACACAAACAACCTCAAAACATCATCCAATAATATACCTCCAATTCATTTCCTTATTTTTTTAACCAACCAAACAACCTCAAAACAATTTTTTTTTAAAATCACTCACATCATCCAATAATAAGGTGACAACTCATCTCATCTCATCTCCTATTCTATAATTTCCTTCTTTTTTAAACCAACCAAACAACCTCAAAACAATTATTATAGGAAATAGGTTTCCTATTCTTTGATTTCCCAAAAAAAATTGCGAAACGAACAGCCCCTATTTCTCTCTCTACTCTAGAAACTCTCTAAAAATTGTAATGATGATTCTCTTTGTCCAAAACCTGAGACATTTCACTGCCTAAGAAGAAATTAGCCATTTTTTCCCTTTCCAAGAAATATAACAGTTGTTCAAAAGATCTTTGCATATCCTTTTGTCTCTATAAAAACTGAACCAGTCTCCTCTAAATAATATACAAGTAATAGTAAGCTTATCTTCTCAAAAACTCTCTTGTTTCCTAGAGCTGTTCAAGGGCCTATAGCATTGTTAGTGCGTGTCTGCTCGATCAACGTTCGTTGAATTAATCCTGGAGGATATATCGCTAACAATCTGCTGTGCTGAGAGATACTCTCAGAGACCCCCGAAATCTACTCTTAAGAAAAGTGTGTTCGCATGCCTTGATCACACCGAGAAAAGTTTACTTTCATCTTGAAACCTTATTTTTAGTTTCATAATAGTAATTCTAGTTAATTTTTTAATACATGATTTGGTTATCAAAATGGATAGTTATCAATCTGAAGGTAAAATATGCATAGCATGGTTCTAGAAGAAAATTTTTAAAAAAATGTATTTAATATACAAATAATAGATCATTTAGCTAAAGATTAGAAACTCCGCTTCAATCTAACAACTAGAAAGGGTCCATAGACTATAAAATAGGGAAAATAAAAGGTAGAGAATGAGAGTGAAAATATAACATGTTGTTTGGGAGTTCAGTAATTAATTAAGGAAAATGGAGGTGAACTTATCTTGTTTGAGAGTTTTGATTAATGAAATGCAATAGAAGCGTTTGATTCATTACTATAGACGGTCAAGATGTCTCTTTCATTGAGAACGTTTAGTTCTCTTCCTTTTCCCTCCGTTAACATCCAATTTGGATGAACTTCTTCCTTCGAAAAAAAATCATGGATTATTTTTTCCATATGTGCAGCCGAACGCGAGGCCTTGGACGAACCCCCTAGCCAAATACAATTTTCTCCTAAACATCGTTTTGGTTCGAACGCGCACCATAGTTCGATCATTACCACCAGTAGGTAGATAATATCGTAGATCATCGGCGAAGGAACGAAACATTCACTCAGCTCAGGGATCTGAGCAACACAAAACGTTCATGTTGCTTACCAGACTAGGAAATTAAGCAAATAGTACACGTAAATGAAATTAGATAGGCATAACACAACAACATTAGCTCAAAACACTAACTTCAGCAGCAACAAAAGCTTCTTCCGCTTGCACCTGAAAGTGATAGTTAACAATAATCTACATCATGAAAATCTTATTAAGAGCCAAACTTATCGAAGAAATATAACCACATTCTCACATTTTCACACCAAAATTTCAATACCCACATTCTCTTTATTTGAACCTTTTTTGCAATCTGAGATGAAGGAAGGAAGGATTCACTCCTAGAACGCCTCAAAAGACCCTTACCAGTACTCAATGGATCTTAATGGATCATTGAGGGCATTTCATCGAACACCTTCGTTTAATTTTCTTCGTCAAAGAAATTGAGAAAAATCAGAGATGGGTTTTGTTGGAAGAGGGTTTCTTTGTGGATTTGGTGTGATATTTTTAATGTTTGAAATTACTCCCTCAAAATTTGAAATTGCTATTACATCCTCTAATTCTTATATCTTATAGCCTATAACGGAGAGATTAGTATAATACAACTTAGAAGAATTGGAGGACCTAATACCAAAAAAATATGCTTTTGAAGGACTAATTCTTGAACAACTTATAACAATTGCCAACCTAGTAACAAGTTCAATTGAGGGACTGATTTGAAAATATTAAAGCTTGAAGGTGCTAATAACGAGAAAAACCTGATAAAAACTTACGAGCCTGCATGTTGTTTAGGGCAAATTTACAAAAACTGTGGTGGATTATTAATATTTTGCACAAAGATAGTATTCTGATATTATAGAATACTTTTATTAGAGGAAGTATCATTAATTTTGCATTTTCCAAACTTTGATCTCTTTACTCTTTTATATTGTTTTAAGATTAGCCCCTCAAAAATCATTGAGAGAGAGAGAGAGAGAAAGAGGAGTTTTAGGGCAAGGATGAAAATTACCAAAGTGCCCCCGTAAATCCACCATAAATAATGGTGATCTCCACCAAACGAAGGTAACACACCTTTACACACAAAAAGTCAATAAGACGATATTGCTCCGTTTTTCTCTTCAGATTAACTAGAAAACGTTACCGACTTGAGCGTTCAAAGGACACACAAGAGGAAACAACCTCTGTTGCCTCTAGCATTTGTTATTGGTGTAGCGAAGTGCATGTTTTGATCCACAACGTGAAGATCAACTATCACGGGAGACCCAAAAATTGAGTTCAACGCTCTCAAATCACACATTAGTTCTCCGAGGTAAGCAGTGCTAAAAAAACAGTGCGCATGTACACGCGCTACTATATCTAAAATGTATCATGTTGTATATCTTTTTGGTAAAAGCATCCTCTCTCATAAAAGCACAACAAAAATGATCTTTGCGTTAAAACTTAAGGGTAGAAATTAGATTGCTTGGTTTTATTAATTAATTACTTGTATGATCAACGCAATGATGGGGTCAAAACATGGTTAAATATATAAGACCAATTAATTTTACCCACGAAGAGAACAATCCTCAGGGACAAACAGCAGCTCCCTGTTCACGAGATCGTAGGTAAACCTCGTGTTGTACTGCTGAAACGCTCCGATGATCGTCAGATCATCACTCGGCTCCATCATCAAACAGAACCACTCGCGGAAATCCCCCACGAAAAAGAGCGCGCTCGGCTCGATCCTCAGGTCCGCCCCTCTCAGGTGGAGCGTCATGGACGGGAAACTATCGAATCGCCGCGGCATCTCGTAGCACACCTCGGAGCTCAGGCCGTGCTCCCTGCCGTCCACCGGCGAGAGTTTCAGTCGGTCGAAATAGGCGGCCATCACCTCCTTCAGAACGGCGTAAGCGGGCCCGACCAGGTGGGTCTCGCTGGCCCCGGTATCGATGATGACCCCGCCGCTGCCGTCGGACCGAGGGTCGAAGGTCCCCGGCGCGATGTTGAGGCGCCGCCCGTCCACGCTGAGGCCGTTCAGCCCGAGGAAGTAGAACCCGTAGCGAGTCTCGAACGGGGTCCTCTGGACCGGGCCGTTCATCGTGATGTCGTCCCCGAAGCGCAGGAAGTTGTTACCGCTGCTGCTCATGCGCAGGAGGCAGTACGAGAACCTCCCGCCGGAGCGGGGGCCGAGCTGGGTGACGAACGACTCCGGGCTGGCGTCGAGGCCGAGGATGCCGTCGACGTCGCCGTAGAAACCGACGAGGTCGGAGCTCCCGTGGGTGCAGCCGAAGGCGAGGCCCTGGACGATCTCCGGGTAGCGCGTCGAGGTTTTGAAGGTGAAGGCGTCTCTGGAGATGACTCCGGCGACGGTGGAGCCGTCGAGGTAGGTGATGGAGAAGGTGCACCGCCCGTCGTGGCACTCGTACGGCCTGGCGCACAGGGGGTCGGCGCAGGGCAGGAGGGCGAAGGAGGGCGAGAGCTGGGGGTTGAAGACCGGGGCCGACTGGTGGAAGCAGGGGTCGCAAGGGACGCACTGAGTCCAGGTGAGGCCGCTGGCGGTGTCCATGGTGAGGTAGTAGGATTGCTGGGCGTCCTGCGTCCCGATGGATACGGAGACGAGGTGCAGCCCGCCCAGCCCGCGGGTGACGGGTGGGCGGATGGCGGCCATGTCGGGCCGGTCCGAGCGCGTCCGGCCGATCGAGCGCTCGATGTGTGCGGCGCGCGCTCGGGACTGCTGAGCGAGCTCCCGAGCGAGCTGGGATCCGGTGAGGTTGCGAGAGTAGAAGGGGGAGCGCGGCGAGAAGCGGCTGATGAGGTCGAGAGTGAGGCCGGCTTGGGCTGCCGATGCGGGCAAGAGGAGGGCGGCGGCCGTGAGAATGGGTTGGAGGAGGAGGAGGTTGGCCATGGTGGCGTCGAGAGATTGGGTTGTTATTAATTGGGTGCTTTTATTAAAAGGAAGGGGAACGAAGATTTCCGACGTTATCCATGGGCGTAATTAATGTTTAATACATGCAGACGACCTATAGGTTGGTCGAGCTAGCTAGGGATGATAATTTGACCTATGGGGAGAAATGAAATAAACACGCTTTAACTTTCTAAATAACATATTTAGTATTAGGGTGGTGCTACAGGGACCCAAAAACATGAGACCCTACATGGGACAGGTGAACAATGCATCATGGGACATGGAACCGACACCTCACATGTCTCATAGGGTCCTATGTTTTTAGGTCCCTATGGTGAGGTGTCGGCTCTGTCCCATGATGCACTGTTCATGAACAGTGCATCATGGACAGGGAACTGACACCTCACCTGTCCCGTATAGGATTCTATGTTTTTAGGTCCCTAAGGTGAGGTGTCGGCTCTCTATCCCATGATGCACTGTTCATTAACAGTGCATCATGGGACAGGGAGCCGACGCCTCTCATGTCCCATGCAGAATCCCATGTTTTTTGGATCCCTAAAACATTTTTCTTGCTTTTAATAATAGATGAGTCAAGATTCGATGCACTTGTTAGATATAGCATGTCTCTACATCGGACTTTCATTTATCAGAGGCTTCCTTCTCTTGTTAGGGTTGAACGGGTATTGATAATTGATATGCAAAGTGAGGTTGAATTGAAGCTGCCAAGGTAAAAGCACAAGTGATGTTTGCGTCAAAACCCCCCTCTCAGCGGCTCTAAGAGTCCTCTTTTGTTTTTAGTCCTAAAGGTCAGCTGAGAACAAACTCAATGGTTTTAGGGGGTTATGTAAGGACTAAAAATTTTAGGGGTTAAGAAGGACAAATTTAGTAGTTTATGTGAAACATGCAGTCTCAATAACACTGAAAACAGATTGATATGGTTAAAAATACATTAAGTTCATATAACACTGAGGTAAACTCAACATATTGACGTTGTACAAGAAAATACACAAAAAAGATAGTTATGTTCGACTTGATAGTTCAAACTGTTGCTTACAATAGAAATAGGTAAAAGGTAAAACTAATAGCATTCCTTTCCTGATAGAACAATTTCCCTTCTCTTCAAACATCTTCTAATAATCTTCAGCAAAAGTAGCAACTAAGCACTGCACCTACAAAATAGGCAACCAAATACCATAATTAAATGCGATCATCGCCTCCAATCAAATACACATTAAACAATAGTACACTAGGTAGGAGATGAATCATACATCGACAAAGTCATCAGCACGGATGTCATAATTTGATACACTGCAATGAGCTCACCTAACAATTCGACTTCGACTGATACTACATGATGCAACTTCTACCACTAATCAAAAGAAGGGAAAAGATGTCATACCAAAACAAAGAACTCCGGAATATAGAAGTTTGACCACTCTATTTCAGACCGATACTATAGAATGCATTAGATAGGAGACTTTGTAAGAGAGAAGAGCAAGAGAGTTTAGAGTTCACCGTCGCAAACGATTTCCTTCAAAAAAACCAGGAAAGTGGCGAAGAGAACTTGATGCCCTTGCAAAGCACCAGAAAGTTCAGAGGAAGGGCGAGAGGAAGTGAGAGAGGAAGTCAGAACTCAAGTAACAGTGGCAAAGGGGAAGCAAAAGGAAACTGCTAACCAATTCAATGCACACTAGAAAGGACACATGCAAACCACCTACAGATATCTAACTACATAATGTGAAAAATTAACTAACTTCATGCTACTACATGTACAGGGTATCTCTATGAAACACCTACACAGAACCTCAACTCCTTGCTTAAACTGTCAGCGGACAACACTAGAAGAAGAATGCAGCTGAGCGCTAGCCATAACAAACCTCCAACCATGTTAGTTCTTCAACCATTTTTCCTTCCACTTCCCATTCCCATTTAAGATGTCAAACCCTGAGAAAATGAAGAACACTACAGCCAGTACGGCTCCAATGAAAATTACCAGACTTTCCACATACCAACCTTGAAAGTCCCGATATCTTCTTCCGTTACGATTAGACCAACATCATTCCCCTTATCTTAAAGATCTACTACTGAAATAACATTCAACTTCTGGATAACCTTGTAAAGACGCACTTGACCATTCAGTAATTAAGTAGGGATATATACAAAGGGTGTATGTACAACAACCAAACCCAAATTTTGTCAGTCTTCCGCAATATCCAAATGGAGAATTCTCCTCAGATTCTCAGTGGCAGAAGAGAAAGACTCTCTTGAAGGTGAAGGCGGTGCAGATTTGGCAACAGGTGGCAGTTCAATACCCAAATATGGAAGAGGCAATTCTAAGGATATACTCCTCTTCTGGCGAAGAGAAAATTTAGGAATAGGTAAAGAACTAGGAGCAGGTGAATTGGAGAAAGCTGGACCAGCCCAAAGCTCAGAGCCAGCGAATTCCTCGATACCATCATTAAAGCTGGGTCCTTTGGTAGTGGGTTTGGGACTAATAGCAATCAGATTGCTTCTTCTGCTTGGTTTTGGTGGTTCTGAGTAGAAGCAGGGAGACTGCGGTTCATGATAGTTGTGGTTGAATGAAGACACGACTGAAGGAGGGGATTGAAGGATACCAAGACCGGCTTCAAAGGTACAGCAATTGATCCCCTTGAGTCCTCTTGACGGAGAAGAACAAAACTGGTTCAATGCCCAGGATTTTCTTCTGCTACAGTATTGGTTCTGATGCTGAGCAACAGCAACTAAGGTCTCCATTTCCAAAATTTTGTGATAGTAACAGTTCAACCTACCAATAAATAAACAGCTGATACAAAGGTTAAAGTAATGGTGACCTGATTAAAAACTTTGTATTTAATGTAATCAAACCTTGGATCTTCGCAAATAGGATGTCCTTTCTCCAACTGAAATTAATGCCACGGCACTACAACCTAGAAGAAGAAAACAAATTACAAATTTTATTCAAAACATAGAGATGTCCATCAAATTGATTTAGGGTGTTTTTGATTTCTTGCAATTGGAAATGAATTGCATTTCCAACTACATGTTCCCGATACATGTAACTGGAACCAACATCTATGTGTTCACATCAACTGCTTTTCCAAAATCTTCATGTCATTATAAAACTATTAATAATTCTTAGCTACTTTCTAAAATGATTAAAAAAAGAATCAATAAAAATCATATCATGTTATTATACTACTTCAATTAGGGTGACATGTTCTACACAATTTTCAACAGGTTGTTACAGCAATCTTCATTTCGATTATAGTTGCAACTATGTGATAGGGACCCAACTCAAAACAATTCAACATTTTCCCCCATTTAGTTAGAAGTTAGTTAGATTCCAGCAAAACACTGAAACTAAAGCTTTGAAGATTCAAGGTAAAGCATACAATTACACATAATCAAGAGTATTAGCTGGAACAAAAAAGTTATTAAAAAAAGAACTTTCGCAGGAGTTAGATATATCAAAAGGTTAAGCTGTGCTCTCAGTAACAAGAGCACCGCCTAACAAATTAAAAGACATCAAACTATTATTAGCAGCAAAATTAAAGAAACCGTGGATTAAAAAACATCATTTAGGGGTAGGGGGGGGGGGGGGGGGGTTCCAACCTTGAAGATCTGACGATGGATTCAGCCACAGAATTACTTGTTACGCGGTAATCTGCCAAAAAAACAAAAAGAAACAAAACGCTAATCCAGCTGCTCCCTCGTCCACTAGAACTGCAACAAATCGATCCTTAATAAAAAAATCTATATCGCTTAGAGAAAAAGCAACAAAATGGGATAAAGCACCAAAGATTACTACTTTAACTCACCAGTTTCAGCTAATTAAGGGGGAAATAATCGAGAATCCATCCAAACATAAAACCCTAAGCTCTGATCGAAGGCAAGACAGGATCCCCATTTCTAATTCAAATCAGTTCTGTATACTCCACGACATTCTTCCAGAAAAAGAACGTGATGATCGTCGTAACGAGGCGACTGGATATAGTAGCAGAATGGAAAGGATTTATGAAAGATTTAAAGGGAATTTTCGAGATTTAGGGTTAGGGTTTTTGGTGTGACGAGAGAAAAGGAGGAATTTTTGACTGGCGATCAGTTGGATTTAAGTTAGGAACGAACAGTCTCTTGCGCTTCTTTATGCGGACGGTAGTATAGAAGTATGCCTTGGCCCGTGCGGGTTTTGAACTTTTATTCAGAGATTTGTTATAGGACCCAAAATATGGAATCAATGCCATAGGAATGAGATAATTCACATGTCTCCCTGTTAGTCTCATATTTTTGGTCCTTGAAGAATTTTTCCTTTTATACATGAGAATAATGACTCGTAATTGTATTGGTTAAATTACCATACGGTCCGTACTGCTATTTTAACTTAACCATATTGTCCAAAATGATATTTATTTCTATTTGGACATTAATATAGTTTAATCATAGTAATCATAGGTTAGCGAGAGAATAACATCAAACAATATATATGTGCGAATAGAGAGAGGACATTTATCGATACTTGTTACACAAATCATAGATGTTTGATATAATCTCGTCTCTAATATGAAAGTTAGCTCAAGCCAGCCAAAAAAACAATGTGCGCGCTAACACATCCAGTTCTTGTCCACATTACATGATTAGGTGTTTTATCGAATATACAGAAAGAAAATGGAGAGACCTAAAAACTGAAACCCGATCCTAAAACTTTAGAAGTTGTCTCCCACGACATTATTCTCTTCTTGCTAAAGAATATTATCAATTCCCCTTTCTTTGGTAACATCTCAAATTGGGGTTGCCCTCTTCATGCTAGAGTTATTTGTCTAGAGTATGATAAAATATGCAATTGAAGTTGATGCGGAGTAGTATAAATATCCTAGAAGATCAAATTGTTTTTTTGCTTTCCTAAGCATCGCATGAAAGCGAGAAAAAACATATCCCTTAACGGTTTGCTTTTGATGTTCCTTATAAAGTCAATATTGTATTTTAGCTTGGCGTTTTTAGCGATAAGACCATTTTTGCTTGCCCAAAGTGAGAAATCTGACGAACCGTACATTTTTTTTGGAAAATTTATTCCAGCCCGCTGACCTCTCAAAATTATCAAATGTTCACCCCCCCAATTCAAACTTTTCCCTTTTTTTACCTTATAAGACTCCTTTCTCTCTCATCAAAGAGCCCCCTCATTCTCCTTCAACCTCCCCAAAATCAAACCCAAATCCAAATTTATTCAAGCCTTTTCCGGTTAATGTTAGAGCTTGTGTTAGCTTTTGGCTAGAGTTGGGATTAGTGTTTGGGATTGGATTATTTTTATAGAAATGATTGGCCGCTAAAGTTTTATTGTTATAATTATAATCTCAACTCTAGTAGTCTATAATTTTTGTTATAATTCTAATTGTAGCCCTAATTCTGATTCTATCTAACATCCAACAATGGAGTCCAAGGTCGACAAAAATAATTGTGTTAAACTAACATAAAATTCCAAGGTTGCATATGTAATTATAATCAGTAATGTTAGGATTATCCATCTGAATACACGAACTTCAATATAATCCTTGTATTTATATTTACTTAATACTTCAAAGGGACGAAGATGTAATCAACCCAAAAAGGTTATTTAGAGCATCTCCAACAGCTTCCCCAAAATTTTCTTCAAAATGGAGAAACAAAAGTCATATTCTCCAAATTATTTTTGCTCCAACTCCAACAGCTTCCCCATTTTGAAAAATCGCATTTATTACAAGAATAAAGCTCTCCCCAAAAATTTGGAGAATGCTGCAGATTTGGGGAAGGCTCCCTATTTTTTCTCCTCCTTCCCTATTTTGGGGAATGGGATGGAGAATTTGTTGGACCAAAAAAAAGCTCTATATTCCCCAAAATTAAGTATTTCAAGAAGATGGGGAAGCTGTTGGAGATGCTCTTAGATATCAGTCCCTCAAATATTCAATAATTACATATCAGTCCTCCACATATTTGAAATTGATCATAAGTCCATCAATGATCAAAATACACAACCCCTCCTTCTCTAACCTGAATCCCCTAAATCCCTAAGACCATCTCCAACCATCCTCCATATCTCCAAAATCTCCAAATTTGGAGGGTGGAACCTCTCCAACCACTCTCCAAATTTGGAGATCTCCAAATTTGACCCTCCAAATTTGGAGGGTGGGGAGAAATTTTGGAGGGTCTCTCCATATCACTATTCATGATTTTTTATTTGCAATTTTGCCATTTTTTACTATTTGATTTCTTAAAATTTACCACTTTGCAATCCTTCTTAGTAATTTAAATTAGATGTTTAATTTCAAATAAATATAGTTAAAAAATTATTAATCTAATATTTGAAATCATTATATATTTGGAAATGGCTCATTGAGATCTTTAAAATGAAACTAAGATTAATATGATGGAAATCAAGGAGGATTTTTCTCAATTTGCAGGCGAAGCTGGTTCTATAGGAAGAAATGAATATGATGGTTCTTCGAGAGATCGGGATGGAACCGGTAGTTATAACGATAATGACCTGCCAGAATTTTAATTGTCTCTTATCATATTTTATGTTTGAGGTTTATGTTTGCGACTTATGGTATGTTGTATTAGAGGTTAATATTTGCTTTCTTGTTCTATCGATGTATGCTTTCACTGTTATTTCAGAATTTCTTCTTTTATGATATGTTGTATTGCAGTATTAATATTGGGTTCATTTTAAAGCTCTCATCGACACCTTTATAATGTTATAATTTTTTTCCCCAAATAAATTATTAATAATGAAATTATTAACGTAAACTATATCCAACATTCTTTAATTTATATGGCTTTTTTGACAAAAAAATAAAAAGAAAAACATTTGGAGAGTGTGGGTTGGAGCAACCCTCCAAATATCACCCTCCAAATTGGAATATTCCTAGAATATTCCACTTCGGAGGGCCAAATTTGGAGGGTATGGTTGGAGATGCTCTAAAGCCAACACCTTACTCGCTTTCCTCCGACCACCTCCCCTCATCACGAGCCTCACTTACTCTTAATTCATTAGAGCCAACAATGATTATTTACCACCCTTCTTCAAAAAGCCTCTTTTGATAAACTCTCTCTAACAAAGACATTGTGTTTGCATATTGTTTGGGCAATATGATATGGAGGTTTAAACTATAATGGAATTCGACCTTTGACTGAGATAAACCGACTTGCTTCTTGTTCCGTAGCTCCAATCATCGTACTCAAAAGCGGACAACTCTCCCCCCTGTTATTCATCTTATGTAGTGTAGCAGAGAGAAAAAGAACTTTCATGAGAGAGGGGGCTGGCGACAAGGACGACGAGGAGGGTCGGACACGGGATGAGTAGGGTTGTAGCATGAGTTAGGTTTGGGATTTAGAGGATCCAGGTTGGTTAAAAGAGGGAAGGGTATTTTGGTCATTGGTGAACCAAAATTGCAAGAACCTTAAGATTGGAGGTACCCACAACAAATTTTAAAGATTTGAGGGACTTGCAAGCAATTTCAAAGATATGAGGGACTTAAGAGCAATTTTAAAAAAATGTAAGGGAGTCGATCGGGTTCAAAGGGGTTTGGGCTATCCACACACCCGACGCGTGATATGGACCTGCATTTATTCTCAGACACGTGGGGAGATGCCGTGCTGCCAATCCCAGAGCGCCACGTCTCCGCAAATGCTGATTAGGCTCTATGTCTGACGTGCTAGTAAACCCCCTATTATTCCTCACCCACTGTTTTCCACTAAATTACGAGACCGACCTTCGTCATCGTCTCGCATTTATCTCTAAACCGAAGGGCATATTTGTAATAAAAGCTCAGGGGAGTCACAAGAACCGGCGAGCTTTTTTAAATCCCTAGTCTCCGTTTCTCGTCTTCTCCGAATCGAAGCGGTGGAGCTCGCTCTGGTGGCTTTAATGTCGTCAATTTCAAACCCTAGATCTGATCTCTGCTGATCGATCCATTGCTCTCTCTCTCTCTTTGAGCCATGGCCGCTCCTTTCTTCTCAACGCCTTTCCAACCCTACGTTTATCAGGTCAGTTTTTTTTTCCCCCCCCCCCCTCCCCCCCAAGTTTTACGATCACTAAGGGTTTTAGATCGTGAGAGATCTGTAATTTTTGTTGGATCCATTTGTGAACTCCTCTTTGTTCAATTATTCAGTAGACTGTCGGTATTGGAATTTATCATGCTTTGGTAATTTCCCTGCTTTTTCTTTTTGATATTATTGATGCTTGAATGATTCGGATAAGACTAAATTTTGAGTTCTTACTGCGGTAAGTTTCCATTATGACGAAGTCGCTCTTCTCTTTTAGCAGTGGCTTACTGTGTTACCTTCTGTGTTCATGTAGAGTTGTAGACACGTTAATTAGCTAAAGTTATCTGAAGTTTCTAACTAGAGGTAGGTCTAAAAGAGAGCTTGGATATGGGAAGTATACATCCATGTTTTTGTAGTTTTATAATTTGACCAAGATTTGAGCAATCTGCATTCTTATTACACTTACCTTGTGTAAGATGGAGCATAATTTCTTATGATGTAGTCATAGAAGCCGAGGCTGCGTGATCTGTTGTAGTGTTATTATTGGAGGCTATGGTGCAGCTTGGATCATGTATTATTTTATCCTGAGCCGAAACAAAGTTAAAGGCGCTTTAGCAGAAGTAAATACCAAATAGGGGCGCAAAATAAGAGGGAGATGATAAATAGTGCAGCAGTTCATGTATTGATAATCCAATTGTTTCTAAGATGCAGTAATTCAGTTGAGACATAATATGAAGATTATGAGGAACTTTTTTTTTTTCCAGACAATCAAATTTTTTTTTGCCAAGAAGGTCAATACACGATTTTCATGAACTTTGGAGTAAGGTAAGGTCTTAGTTTCATGTGAATATGGATGAGTTTGGAATTTAGTTATAAGCGCGATTAAGCCAAAGTTCTTTTATGGCCTCAAATGTGTATGGCAAGTATTAAATTGATCACAACATAAAAGGCTTTAGAGGAAATTAATTTTAGTGGGTTTCATCATCTTTGTGGAACTAGAAACCATTCTACGGTATTCATTTCCAGGATGGTGTGACGATATGGCTCACTGTAGACTAGTTGATTTAATAGGAACTCTGTGTGGATCACCCATATGGCATCTAAAATTCTCTAGTTTGTGAGTTCTATAGCTTTCAGCAAGAGTCGGTCTCAGATTTTAAGCACTAGATTTACATTTTGTTGGGCTCTTTTAATCTCCATATACACAAAACATACACCATTGCAATTCTCTTTAGGACAGATATTCAACAAAGTTTTGATAGCTGGACCTTATACCAACCAATTTTGTGATACAGGGAGCCGAAGCAGCAGTAACGCCTTTTCAAATAATAGGTGGAGAAGCTCAGATTGTACAGGTGGTTATCCGTATTTACTATGATATTGATATCCCTCATAACCTTTGCTTCAATCATATGCTTGTGTTAATTTTGTTTATACTGTTGCTTTCAGATTATGTTAAAATCCCAAGAGAAGGTTACTGCAAAGCCTGGTGAGTATTCACTATACTGTTAAGTTATTATGATTTTTTTTTCTGATATTGCTCTTGCTCCTAACTAAACTAGTCAATAAAGGACATAACTATTTTTCGTTGTCACTTTTCTATATCTTTTTGCCCCATGTAAATACTGAAATTAAATTCTGTGTGTCTGCTTTAACAATTCTGATTCTTGATGTGTATTTACTGAAAAATATAATTGTTGTATTTAGAAGCCAGTTTATATATAATTACTTTGGTGTTTCTATATGTTTATAATTTGATTCCTTTTAGCTGGTGCAATTCAGTAATTTACGAGATAAGATTAAAGCTATATGGCTATATCCTCTGATGCCCTAAAATTGGCAGAATGCTTTCCTTGTCCTGTTTTGTAAATACTCATCCTTAACCCATGCTCAGCATCCTAAGTTGGATTCCAAATGAATTTTAGGTACCATGTGTTATACGTCTGGGTCTATTCAGCTGGATAACATCTATTTACCCGAGCATGAAGGTGGTGCATTGCAATGGCTTCTTGGCAAGAATGCAACTAGCATTGTTCTTTCAAATACTGGAGCTGATAATGGCTATGTTGGAATTGCAGCACCATCTCCTGCAAGGATACTCCCGGTCAGTATGTTAGCAAGTATATAAGGAATTTCTTTGCTTCGGTCATGGTGCAATTATGGAAATTTGTAATTATAAAACTGTATAAACCAATTTGCATCGTTTTATCATTTCTGCAGAAACTCTGGTCACATGGACAATTCTATTTCTTGCCTTTCTACTTTACCTCTCCTTGTATAAGAAAAAATTTGGAATTTTTGCGAGTATCATATATGTAGGTTTTATTGCTGACAGTTGCCATTTTTATTGTTTATTCTAACTTATGTTTTTCGTTTTTGTAGATTGATCTAGCAAACTTTGGCGGAGAGATTCTTATTCAGGTATGTACTTTTATTTTTTTAGATGTAAATCCCAGTCGCCATTTTTCTTGCCTTGATAACTATATTCTCTTTGCCATCATCCCCATATATGGATAATTTCATTGCATATTGACCCTCTTATCAAATGTGTATCACACTCATAGGACTATAAGTTGACTACTGTCAGTATTTTATAGTTTCCAACTCATGCTTCATATCATGTGACCTTTCCATCTTGATTTTTTCTTGGTTGATGGAATTTGAGGAGTTGTTGGTCTGTTGCATATGGTTAAACTGCAAAACTGAAGTAGGCATACCTATTAACTGGCCATCAATATTATATGCCATGACCGTTTTAATGCTATATAGTTGTTATTTGCAGATATATGTTGTGACTCGTGGAGGATTAACTTTTGGCTCACAACAAGAAAAATTATAACTTTTCATCTTTTTCTCGAGCATTATAAACTTTGTTGTACTCTGCCATAGTCAAACCCATTTTGGTGGAAGATTTCATTGATTAGGATTGTATTTGCTAGTATTAGAGTTTTGATTTTTTTTATTTGACATTCAAATTGTTCAGCATTTAGAAACATTTTATGGGCTTGGATCTGTCCATCAGTACATATTTGAGTACCTAGATTGACCATTCACATTTTTCTTCAACATTTAGTTCCTAATGGATATCAGATTTCTCTCATGTCCCCTGTAATCAGCATGACCTATCATGCATTCACACTTAATATGCTGAGCGTTACATATGCATTCATATGCTGAGTCATTGTTTCTCTTATTCATAGTTTAAATTGGACCCATGCAATTTGTGCACTATAGCCTATGCAGGTAAGTATTGTGCACATCCTTTATGTTTGACTCCATTAATCCGTTTGCTGCATAATTATTTGTAAGCTTAGCCAGACATTGCTTTTTAATTTTGTAGCCGATAGTCATAGTTGCATTACAGTATCAATGAGTGGTACCCACCCCAGATCAACTGCTAGCAAACAGGCTATGTGTTTGACTTTGTGTATGAAAAATGAGAAGAGGATCTCATCCCTATTTGCATCTTGTCTGTAATAGTATTTAGTGGTGTGAGATTATATAGACTGAAAGACCCAAGGCATATTTTTATTAAAAAAAAATGCAAGTGCTTTCTGCAATTCGCTTTTTTGAATGACTGAGTTACATTTTGTGCATTTCTAATTTCATCTTTGGAAGAGGATGTTTCACATTTCTAAAATTGGTTGTTGTAGCCAGATGCATTTCTTTGCTCCGTCAATGACGTAACAATCAAAAGCTCAGTGGACTTAAGAGCCCGTAATGTTTTCTCTGGTTCAGAGGTAAGATCTTGTTGCAATTTGTTTTCATCTATAAGTTAGCTGACAGTCACTCCCGAGTCCTGAGCACCATCTGTTTTCAACTTAAACTTGGCATACTCTCTCATTTTATGTGTGTGTTTGCGCATTTCTTTATTTATTAATAATCATGGTTCTTTTGTTTTTTTAGGTATTTCTGAAACAGAAGCTTGTAGGTCAAGGGCTTGCTTTCCTTGTTGGTTGTGGATCTGGTACATATACAGACCTTAACTTCATGTTGTTGATAACTTGATATCATGCTTTCCTAAGCCTCTTGTTTCATTAAATTTGGTAATAGTAATTTTAGCAGTTTAGTGCGGAAGAAATGAGATAAAGAAAATATCAAGCAACAACTAAAATCTAGTCTGATCCAATCCAATCCACATCACCCCTCTTTGTTAATTTACTCTAGAAGGCATTGCTGACTATTATCTGCTTCTGGGAGTGAAATGCATAGTAGTAGATGGTAACTACTTTTGACCACTAGATGGTAGTTACTTTTACTGAAAATGTTTCCATTACCTTAAAATTTAGAAGTGAAATGCGTAGTACTTTATTATTTTATATTGGTTCCTGCTGCAGTTGTTGTAAAATATCTATTTCAGCAATATAGATTTGGAGCACAGCCTTTGTAAGCCCTTAGCGACAAAATTATCTAGTCTCACCATGTCATTTGCCCTTTATGGTTCATATCCTCTCACATATAATTGACTTTGTGACTCACTGTATTTGTTCTCCCTTTTCTTTTGCCTAGTTGTACAGAAAATCCTTGATGTTGGGGAGGTTGTGGTAGTTGATGTTGCCTGCATTGTGGCCATGACAAGTACCATTGATTTCCAATTGAAGCAATCCAATCCTGTAAGAAGGACGATTTTTGGGGTGAGTTTATTTTTCTTATGGAACTACATTTTTAATGGGTGAAATTTTTTTGGAAACTTGTAAAAGTGGCTTGAGTGATTATTTGAGAAAACCGACAGTTCTACATGGTCGATGAATGGGATTTCAGATTTTATAGAAATTTTTAGTTTTTAACTCCAACTACCATATGCCTATCGAGTGGATTTTGAGGTATTAGTCAAATCTGTTGCTGGCTGATAACGAATTCTCACTATTTATCTGTAGTCTAGATTCTTGTTGATTGGAAAGTTACATCTAAAGTTTATCATTTTCATGATTAAAAATTCTAGTATTTTAGAGGTGCTAGCGGCAAACGTTAGGGGGGAATATCTACTCTCACCATTATGTTTTAGCAAAATCAGGACAGGAAGTAGATTAAATGGAAGTGGTTGGTGACTTAGTGTTGAGCTTCGTAAAAGTATATTCCGATTATCGACACATCTATGGATGTTATCCAAGTCAAAACTTTTTTAAGAAAAGGATTCATATTGGATTCAAGTGACAATTCATGTTTATAAATTACTGTTTCTTAATTTTTTAAAAGCTGTCAACAAAGCAAAAGTTTCTTTACTATTTTTATCCATTCAATTATCCTCTTATATTATTTTAAGTAGTGTTCATATGCTAATTATTATATATATATATATAGATTCTGAATTATGTTTTCTGTTTTTGTTTCACAGGGTGAAACCCAGTTTACAGCTTCGTTAACGGGACCTGGCATTGTCTTCATTCAGAGTTTACCCTTCCATCGGCTTTCTCAGCGGATTGCCAGGCAAGATTCTTTTTTCCTCACTTTTGATTGGCATCATAATGTTGGCCACTTGGCTGTATAATTTCAATATCACCAACTTCTATTAGGAAAATGAACTCCAGTTCATCAATGAATTGAATTCAACTACAAACCAACAAAATAATGATTTGAGAATTGAGACCAATTCATCTAATAGTGCATATTAACCAAGCAAGCAACGAGTTGCATTCCAATACACAATTAATTTTAGATGATGACCCTTACGCATGAATTTCTAACAATAGAGTACATAGAGACCTCTGGAGTGGCTAGAGAGATTGACATATGGAGGATAGGTTAAAACAAATTTGAGCAATATATAATAATATTACAAGAGCTACTTGATTATTAAGATTTGAGATTACGTATAATTAACAATCGTCATCCTGTGGTATTTGAAAATAAGCTAGTACTTCATTGAAGAATTAGTTAGAAGCTGATTGTGCCAGTGTATGCTGGTTGGATTCTGTAGACATCAAAGGAAGATTATATTGTTATATTTGACAAATAATCACTATAAATCCGATTGTTTTCCTGTGCTCAATCACTAAATTACTACGTGCCCTATTAAGATCACATTCCACATGCACATCAAAAGAGAAGAAAATTGGCATTGATCGCTAAGAAGAAAGTAAGAGAACCTAACAGCCCTCATAAATGTTAAAGTTTAATGATAACAATAAGGGTAAATTTTACAAACTTACCATGCACTTTCACCTTTTTCTGAAAATTAACGTAAATTTATGTATTTCAATTTTATTAGCATGAAACCTAATGTCTAGTATTTTTCCATTGTAAGTTCTTAAAAATGTGGCAAAGGATTAGGAAAGTGATTTGAGGGACTAATATACCTACATTTTTGTCATGGAGCAGATTTGAGTGCTTAATGGAAGTTCGTGATAGTATCGTAGAGTATACATAGCCTATAGTAATTTTGTTAAAAGAAAACATGAAATATCGGTGCTAGTTTCTTAAATTTATCTTAATAATAAACTTGGACTTTGGACCACTTTGAACCTTGTTAGGAGGGACGATTGTAGATGTTGTGCGCTTGCAAAAAACCAAAAGAATTAATTGCGGATGGACATCCTGTACTCTCGCCAAATTGAATTAACTACCCCTGTGTTTGTATTGTTGCGGATAAGATCCCTTGAGCGAAAATCTGTTGTTGCAAATGGACCTCCTGAAAAATGGGCAAATAAATTCACTTAGGGGTCTATCTGCAATAATAGAACTGTAATGGCAGTATGTTTTTAGCAATAATAGTAAGGGGGTCTATCGGCAATTAACCCTTACAAGTTGATTCTTCTAATTCTGATTGGACTACATTTTATGTTTTTTTTTCTCCCGCAGAGCGGTGACACCCCCAGGCATGAGAGAGAGTCCGAAGTTCTTCATCCAGATTGCTATTTTCTTCTTTCTGGCCTATGTTATGATTGTATCATCTCTGATTTTAACTGATATCTAGTGCCCCTCACTCTTTTCTTCACAGAAAATTTGTATTGTTCCCTACCCTCATATAGGTGGTATAGAGGTCTTTGAGATAAAAAAAAAAAAGTAGGAAAAATGTTGTAGCTGTTGATGCTTGATCGGTTCTTAGGGAGCCACCATAGATTTTAAAATACCCGGGTCATTTTTTTCCTTCCTGCTGAATCTTTTGTCAATGGTTAATATGTATATTAAGTTTGAACATCAATTTGCTTCTGTCAGATTAGATTTGTCTGTCTTTTATATACTAACGCCCGACCTGAGCTCTTTCCTTTTACTGGTAAAGGTAGTTGAGTTGCAACTTGTGCTGCTAGTTCTGTTGCCACCCAAAATTTCTACAAAGTAGTTGTAATTAAACGATAACGGGTATCAATTGTACGAAGCATAAAAAAGGTGAAACTTGTAAGCGTACGATGTGTAAATTCTTTGAAATTGCTCATAATCCCCCAAATCCTAAGGGCCTTGCAATTTTGTACCTCCATGACCAAAATACTACCTTTGTTCATGCTTTGATGTTTTTCTGATTAAAAAAAAATAGCTGAGGGATATTTATGATCACATAAACTCCTCTATAATGCGGGATGTTCTAAGCCATACAGGGGGCTAGCAAAAGAACCTCCCACACGGTGTGGTTTCTTGGAATTGTTGTTATTGTCTTGCCTAAAATCACCGTAGAAATCAAGGATGACTAAGAAGTATTTCTCAACCTTCACTTTGTAGGAAACCAAATAATAGAAGATTAAGAAAATGAGACATCTATAAAAAAAAGGGAAAAAAGGGAGACATAATTATTTTTTACCAACAATGGAGGCATCAATATTAACACCCTCAATAACATAAAAGTAGCTTTCCAGCCCATTTTTGCTCCAAAAAGCTCAAAAATGAGTTTTCTTATACCTACCAACGTTTCAAGAAAGGATTTCCAGAAATTCTTAGTGAAACCAAACAATTTATTAGGATTTGTGTGGGTGGGTGGGTGGGTGGGGGGGGGGGGGGTCTAACGACTTTTGGAGTTGTTTGTTTACACGCAAGTTGTTTGTTTACATGCAAGTGAAAGATGAAAGTGTGAAGTCACTTTCGTTTGCCAATTTAGGTGTTTGTTTGCATGCAAGTGGCTATGCAAGAAAGTTGCTACATAGAATTTAATGCAATCTTGACTTTCCCTAAAAAGTGGTGAATTCACATGAAAGTGACAAAAACAGTAACCAATTTTAATTATATTTTCTAATTAATCTTATTTTGCCACGTCATCTTCACATTTTATTTCAATAATAATTTAATTTTTCAAACAAACATTGTATTTCATTGGTATACTAACATGGATATAAAAGCTATTTGTAAAAAAATAGTAATTTATATATTTTAAAATTTACTTTCAAATTACCAAACTCGCCCAGTGGGCGCATAAGAGCTTTTCCATCCCTTTTCTGAGGTTTCCATTTAGGGCCGGTTCGTTTGCCTAAAAAAAGAGGGAAATCAAAGAAAATGAAACTTATTTCTATGAAAAATAGGTTTTTGAATTGTTTGGTTGGCTAAAAAAAGAAGGAAATCAAAGAAATGGAGATGAGATGAGATGAGTTGTCACATTATTATTGGATGATGTGAGTGATTTTTTAAGAAAACTAGTTTTGATGTTATTTGGTTGGCGAAAAAAAATAAGGAAATGAATTATAAGAAACCTATTTCCTGTAGTTTGTTGTTTTCTTTTGTTTGGTTCATTCTTAAAAATAAGAAATGAAATGAGATGAGATGAGTTGTCATTGTATTATTGGGTGGTGTGACCCACACTTAAGAAAAGTGTTTTCACAACTTTTTGGGATGAAAACAAAAAATAAAATGTTAATGAGATGAGGTGAATTGTTATAATATTTTATTGGATGATATGAGTGATTTGAAATGATGAGAAGAGATGAGTTGAGTGATGTTTGGATGAAAATAATATTTTATTAGATGTGATGGATGAGTTTTTGGAAAAAAATAATATTTTATTAGATATGATGGATGAGGGGCTGTTTGGTTCCTTGTTTTTGAGGGAAAGGCCCTCTTGAAAGCCTGCCAAAAGTGTCAAAAGTGTCACTTTTTGGCAGGCTTTCAGCCAAAATCTTCTTTTTTAGAGGCGATTTTGGCTGAAAGCCTGCCAAAAGTGGCACTTTTGGCACTTTTGGCAGGCTTTCAAGAGAGCCTTCCAAAGAACCAAACAACCCCTGAGTGGTTAGATGAAAATAATATTTTATTAGATGATGTGGATGAGTTGTTGGATGAAAATAATATTTTATTGGATGTTGTGAGTGAGTTTTAGGGATGGAAATTGAGGAAATAGTAGTTTTTGAGAGTTTCACCTTTTTCATTTCCATTTCTTGGTTTTTAGGAAATAAACGAACAGACCCTTAAGCCAAACAACCCTTCAGATCAAATTGTGAGACTTTTTCATGTTATTGTGTCCTTCTACGTGGAAGACCGATTTGTTGTTCGTTAACAAAAAAAAAACAAAAACTTTCCTGATGCTACGGTTAATTCGTATGAAATTATTGAAAATGTCGGGGGGCTAAAATCTAAAATAACCCTATCTTCTCCACAGCGGGTCCCATGTAACCCCCTCCCCCCTTCGCATCTCCTCCCGTTCGCCCTTCTCTCTACCTCCAGCTGCGTGGGGCCCACGCAACTGGACCGGAGGCAGGAGGGGGCCCTCATAAATGCGCGCTGCCTTGCGTTTTTACCCTTTTGCCCCTCCTCCTTATAAAAACCCTGCCCCCCACGCCACCCCTCCTCTTATCTCGCGAGACGCCAGAGGTTTCTTTTCTTTTGTCCGCGAGGCGAAAGAGGGGAAAACAAAAGAGGGGGGAGATTAAAAGGGGGGAAAAAAAAACCCTAACCCTAAATCTTATCTCAATCGATCGAATCTCAACCTCGGTGCCCTCAAATCTCCAAAATCTCGGAATCAATCGGCGGGGAGCTCTTCTTCAGCGGATCGATCGGCTGGACTGTGCGTGGCCGCTCGTTCTTCCTGCGGTCGGGCGACGGATCTAGGGTTTTCGGTCTCGGCGATGAAGCGATCCTGAAGTCCGAAGCGGATCGGATTCCGTCGGTGGATCGTCGATCGTTTGAAGCCTCCTGATCGAGTTCTGCGCTGCTCGTCGTGTCCGTGGATCTTTGGGGGGGTGGTTTCTTGGATCCTCTCTTCAGATCGGTGGCTGTTGAAGGCGGTTCCTTTGATTTCGTCAATTGGATTGGTGGATCTTTGCGTTGATCGTGCGGTTTCTTCAATTGGATCGCTCGATCTCAGGGGGGGATCTAGGGTTTCTGGAAGAGAGCGTGGTCTTCTTCTTCTTCGAGGATAAAAGAAAAGAGATAAATAGTTGTATTCTGTTTGTTCTAGTTTGATATAAGGCCTGCTTTTATCCCAGGCCTTCTTTTTATTCTATTATTCTGCTCAATTTTAAGGGAAAAAACAAAGTTATTTCTGTGGTTTAGTACTTTTTATTGCGATTTAGATTAGTAGGGGAAATTTTGGAGAGGAGAAAAAAATGGCTGTCTACTATAAGTTCAAAAGTGCTAAGGACTATGATTCTATTCTGATTGAGGGGCAATTTATCTCTGTTGGTAATCTGAAAGAACGGATTTTTGAATCTAAGCATTTGGGGAGGGGAACTGATTTCGACCTAATGATCTCCAATGCTCAGACCAATGAAGGTTGGTTTGTTTTCTTAGAGAAGGTGTAATCTTTGATTGGTTTATTGATTTTACATATTGCTCAAAACTAAAAGAGAAGAGCCATTTGGGATTCTAAAATTGTTTCTAGTACTTATTCTAGTACTTGGAACGGACTATTTTAGCTGATGGGGATATGGGTTTGTGATAAAATATTATTCTGGTTTTTATGGACTTCGTGATTATCCATTTTCAATTTCAGAGTATGTTGATGAGGCTGCAATGATTCCTAAAAATACTTCGGTGTTGATTCGTCGTGTCCCAGGATGTCCTCGGATGCCTATTGTTACTGAACCAGACGAGTATTGTCTCGCACCTCAATTCTGATTTTTAGATGAGATACTTTCTATCATTAGTCTGTATTCTTCATAAGAGATTTTAGGGCTGAGTAATGATATGAACTACATGCCTTAAACTACATCTGTACTACAACAAACAACAGTGTGGTTCGGAATGCCACCGAATTTAGAGTCATGAAGGACCCCTTTCTGTATCTTTGTTGTACAAATGTAGTATAGGATTTGTAGTATACTTAGCATTTCCTTTTAGGATTTTAGTATCATAAGGTCGAACCTTGATCTTTGATATAGTTAATAAGCAATATTAAGACAACTCAAGGGAGATCCTTGCAACATAAGAGAGACCTCAGCAAATTTTTTGAAAATGTACGTTTGTTTGCAGGCCAAAAGTAGTGGACAATAAGGCAGAGGAACTTCCACCTCAGAGTAGCATGTTTGTTGGCGACTCATCTGCTACCATGAATAATGTAAGTTCATTAACTTTCCTTCTGAAGGCGGGAAAAAGATTTTATTAGCCCATAGTGCTTTGCTTTAAGTCATGGAATAGGTTGTAAGTTTAAGTTCAAATTTGCAGCCTGAAGAATCTGAATGGGACGTATTTGGCAATGATTTGTATGCTCCTGAAGTGGTCCCTACTCAGTCAGGTAATCCAGGTGTAGATGTCTCTTCTGCTAGTAGGATTGATGAAGACGACAAGCTTAAGGCATTAATTGAAACGCCTGCACTTGATTGGAGCCGGTGAGAATCGTTTGTTGATTGATTTCTAAGTTGATCTGCTTATTAAATTGTCTTAAGTTATTGTTTAAGGTGACATGAACCACAAATCGTAGCAGTAGTTCTTCATTGTAATTCTGTTTTGAAACGTACTCTCTTCTAATTGGACCATCTGGCATTTCAGTCAAGGACAAGATGGCTTTGGTGGTAGAGGCTTTGGAAGAGGCTTTGGGAGAGGGATGATGGCTGGTCGTGGCTTCGGTATACCTTTATGCTCTTCATATGTTCTTATCATTTTTGGTTTCATTATCTTGTTGTCATCGTCATATTAATTTCTTTTTATTATCATTTTTTTCATTTTGGTATGATTATTTCCAGTATAAGATTCTTGTAAATTGGTCATGCAAGATAAGGCTATGGCTATCTGTTAATCGCTAGGCAAAGACTTAGGCCCGTTGCTTTTTTTTTCAAGTAATATATAATAAAATAATAAATTGAGAACTATTAGATGAATATGAAGTAATGAGATAAAATTATTATTTCCTTGATGTTAATGCTTTGGATCAGATAATTCAGAACATTGTGATTGTCGTTTTCTTGCGTGTCTCATGTGCGTGTCAATTGAGGTGCATAACTCGCTTGTATACCGAAAGATGGGGGTATAAAGTCTGTGTAGATGATGAATTTAATGGATGGTTGTGACAAGTAATGGCTGGTGCTTTCCCTCTTTCATTGGCTTGTGTTGTGCATCCGACTCATCATTGATTACCTTGGATATAGTTTACTGCTTGACAATGGTTCTAGAAGTGTTGAATTGTTGATAATGTGCTTGCAGTGATTGGTGTCTGACATGATCTAGGAGCAGAGTAAATAGTACTCAGGCACACTTGTTTATTGAACACACTCCAATCAACCAGAGGACCTATTTTAGAAATTGTTAGCATTTGTTCTTTTGTCTTGGCTTGTATTCAGCAGACTTTGCAGTTCCCCTTTGAAATATGCACTTTCTAATTGGTACATCCAGCTTTATTTTATTGTCCATCGCTTTCTTCCCTATTTTCTGACAATTTGCTAATTGGTTGAAGGTCGTGGTGGGTTTGAAAGGAAGACACCTCCTCCCGGATACACCTGTCACCGATGCAAAGTTCCTGGTATGCTGATGCTGTTGGCTTATTTGACTGATTAATCTTTTCTTGGCTAGGTATGTAGGCTTATTGTGATCATCTGAATTTTCTGTCTCCAGGGCATTTTATTCAGCATTGCCCTACAAATGGCGATCCAAATTATGACGTTAGAAAGGTTAAACCACCTACTGGTATCCCAAAGTCAATGTTGATGGCCACTCCTGATGGCTCTTATGTATTGCCTAGTGGTGCAGTTGCTGTTTTAAAGCCAAATGAGTAAGCTGATTGTTTCATATTGTAGTACTATCTTTTGTGGTTCATGAATTTACTAGAGATGTATTTTGCTAAACTGTCTTTCAATCTATACAGAGCTGCATTTGAGAAGGAAATTGAGGGAATGCCTTCTACCCGACCAGTCAGTGATCTTCCACCTGAACTACGGTGTCCGCTCTGTAAGGAAGTTATGAAAGACGCTGTATTAACTAGCAAATGCTGCTTCAGGAGCTTCTGTGACAAGTGTAAGTATGATGATGTATAAAATTTTATTCTATTGTGGTAGGTTTAAAAAAAAAGGAAAAAGTTTTTATTGACACTGATTTCTATTCTCTGAAAAGTGTTTCTTTCTTGGCATTTGTTCTTCCTTCGCTTAAATGTTTCTCTACCCTAGAGTTTTTGACAAAAGGTTTCTGGACTGTTGGTAGTCCGTTTCATTTTATTTCTTCATGATGCATGGTTGTGGTGGAAATGTATTTACTTTGTAATTTTCATCAGGTATCAGGGACTACATAATTAGCAAGTCAATGTGTGTTTGTGGAGCCACAAATATATTAGCAGACGACCTTCTTCCCAACAAAACGCTGCGAGAAACCATTAGTCGCATATTGGAGTCAACAACTAGTAGTACGGAGAATGTTGGAAGCTTAGTACAAGTTCAAGGTATAAAAAGAATATATTACCACTTATTTAAAAAAAACTTTCATGTGTTTATCAGTCTATTAAAATTGGTCTGCTTTTAGATATGGAATCTGCTCGTCACGTCCCTCCCCCTCCCAAAGTGCCATCACCGGCTCTTTCTGGTGCTTTGAAAGACGAACCTAAGCAGACATCTCCTATCCAGCATTCATCAGATGTTAAGGTAAAAGAAGCTGATGCTGCAAGTGAAGGAAAGGCTGTCAACGCAGTGACAAATTCTTTGGAGAAGAGAACTGCAAAAAAAACCGAGCAACCTGAACCAACACCTGAATCAATGAGTACCAAAGAGCCAATATCTCCAGAGAGTGCTCCAGTGCCTGAAGAGGGCCAGGAAAAGTCTCTTGGTGCTGAGCAAGGTGGTTTTAGCTTCTCATTTCCTTGATATCACTGTTCCTCTTTCTTCTTCTTTTTTTAGCTGCTTTTTCAATTCATGCAACTATGGAAGTGCAGAGGATGTAGAATTTGATGATAGTTTCTCTTTTTCTTTTGCAAACATTGGATCATTTGTAATATTTATTTGCATGCAGGAAAGAAGAAAAAAAAGAAAAAAGCACGCGTACCTGCAAGTGGTTAGTTTGTTATCGTATTTCTGTTACTTGCATTTCTTTCCGTCTTTCTATAATGAGGAATCACATAAATCCCCATGGCTTAATTTTTTTTTGGGAACTGCAGGTACTGATATGCAATGGAGAGGTTTTCAAGAGCTTGCACCTGAAAACTATTCTGGGATGCCTCTAGGACCTCAAGCCTACAACCCTTACTGGGGTGGGGGAATGCCAATGGCGTTTGACGGATTTATGGCGCCATTTGGTGGTGCCATGCCTTATAGTATGGGTTACGCTCCAGGTCCTTTTGATGTTCCTTTCGGTGCAATGCTACCACCAGATCCATTTGCAGCGCAGGGCTATATGATGCCACCTCTTCCTCCGAGGTATAGTGGTATACTAGGGTTGCTTTTATTAGAGTAAAAGCACAGTAAATTTGGGAATTGGCTCAATTTGTTAATTTATCCGGATATCCAAGTGTATTTGCACATGCTTTAATTAATGCCCAACTTTTGTAAGTGTGGAACGACAAAATGGTAGATCATATCACACACCTTTACCTATTTCTTGGGGAATCTAATGTTGTGTAAGTGTAATTTTTACAAAATGCCCCAGAGCATCCAACATAATGATGTTGCGCACTAGATAACTTTGGATTCTTTTGTTATAAGGCACATCTAAAATAAAGGATGCAGTGTAAACCACATTTAGTTTATTTTGGTTACTTAAACATGACACAACAGTCCGAATCGAGCTCCCTTCACTTCCCTGTTAAATAGGTGAAGTTTTCAGCAAAGCAAGATAAAGTCAAGTTTAGGTCACTGCATAGTTTAGATCTCTCGGGTGATTATTCGTATTTTTATTCTTAGTTTCTGCTGGTTTTTATTGGTTGCTGTAGTATGACATCTGAAAACTGATAAAATCATGTGTACAGGGACCTCTCTGAGTTAGGATTTAATGGTATGATCATGAATAAAGCAGCTCCAATGAGCAGGGAGGAATTTGAGGCGAGGAAAGCTGATATCAGAAGGAAGCGTGAATTTGAGCGTCTTAATGAAAGGTACAATCACCTGATGTTTTTTTAGCATAGTGGGTTTCCAATTCATCAGTGACTTACAATTCATCAATGACTTAATATACTCACTGCCATGCCTCATGTGTAAATGGATTAGCTTCTTCTTCTTCTTCTTCTTCTTCTTCTTTAACATGATGTTTGTCAATGTCCATGAACCCAGACAACTACTTCATAATTAGGGTTAATTGCGAAAAGACCCCCTGCACTATCGTCGATTGTGGATAGACCACCCCCTTGTACTATAACCCAAATGTGGACGGAGCATGAGGTAACTTGTTTGACTCTTCTCCCCTCTGGTCAATTTGACAAAGAACAGTTCTTTCTTTGAGGGTGAAAGAGTCAAAGAGGTGTATCTGCAACAACGGAACTGCAGGGGTCTATCCACAATTAGCCCTAACAATTAATATCAACCTGATTGTAGAGTTTGTATAAAGCAATCCTGTAAATTCTTTTATCATGCAAACTAATACGCTATGGATCTGGAGCTTTCCGAGTGCTTATTTCTTTGCTAATCGTCTTGGTTATTTGACTTTGTTACAGGGAGAGGTCGAGAGATGGTAGAGGCGTTGGCAAGGAAGTTAGCAGCAGTGGTGCCAATGCTTCTCCAATGAAGGGAAAGCCCGTATGTCTCGTAATTATTGCTAATGTTCGATTTACGTTTTTACATTTGTGCACTCTGATGGGCTTCTTTGTGCTAGCTTGGTTTGCAAATTTGCGTTATGGGTTTGATAAGTTCACTCTTTTTTCTCCCCCCTTTTTTCCCTCTGATTATTTTCTTTTTGGTCGTGTTAATAATTTCATAGTAACTAGGTATTTGGGTCAGTCAAAATAAACAGAGTATATGCACCAGACGTGCCTCCTAAGTTTTTGTGCTTGAAGCAAATATGAAGCGAAGGATCTGTGTGGGTATTGGAGGAAATTGGGGGGGGGGGGGGGGGGGGGG
>BQKN01065609.1:316624-328641 GCA_022839385.1 Asparagus kiusianus | reverse complement strand
GGGGGGGGGGCTCTCATTGTATATATTGCTCGATGCGATATGATACGATACAATCTGGGCGTGTTTGTTTCCCTACGGTTCTTCTTGGTACCATACGAGATATGATTGGATGCAGCTTGTGACCTGTTTGATTTTGTCGCCGCAACTGGCTCTCCTCCCCGTCGTGTTGTTCCGAAGTTATATCGGAAACATCACGCATCATGAGCTGCAGGGAAACAAACAGGCTCGAATCAGCGATCTTTAATTTTGTAATGATTGTCAACGTATAGTTTTGTAAAATCTTTTGTTGCCGTTGGAAGAAGTTGATGGAAGGTACGCATTAAATAAATAAAAAAATATTAGTAGAAAAATAAAATAAAATAAAGTTGTCGGACGTGACGTTCGGTTTTGATCACACCGCAACGAGCAATGTGGGCCTAATTAGAACTAATAATGGCGTCCGTATGGGCTGTAAGGGCAAGAGGCCCATTTATTGGGCGGGTGTTTCTGTCAGTTTTGCTTTTTCTTAGAGAGGGTGGTGGTTTTATTACAACGAATTAATTAATTAATTAACTTATTATAATTGGTTATATGGTCCGCAGAGACCGATCTCCAGAGCCGAGAGGCCCGCGCGGTCCGATAGGACTCCAGACCCAGCCCGCCAGCCTTCACCGCCCGTTCGGCTGCCGGCAAAGCGGAGGCCCTCCTCCGAACTTGAAGAGGAAAGGGAAAGGAGGAGAGACGAGGAGAAGGCAGCTGCAGCCGAGCAAGAGAGGAAGCACAAGGCCAGCGTCTTCTCTCGCATTAGCTTTCCGTCGGAGTCGGAGAAGAAGGAAAGCAAGAAGAGGAAGACGACCTCCTCGTCCTCGGACGCCGCTGCCGCCGCCGCCGCTACAAACGGAGTCGCCAAGGATCACCACCACCACCACCACCACCATCGGGGGGGTCATCGAGAGCGGGATGACAGGAAGAGGAGCAGCTACGAGCGCGAGTCGAGCGAGGAGGAGGAGGACGAGGACTACCATTTCAAGAGGAGGCCCTCGCGGCGAGAGAGGGAGGACGACGAGGCGAGGTCTTCGAGGCCGTCGAGGCGGAGATGACTGGAGGAGGTGATGCCCTTTTTTTCGTCCTCCCTTCCTACTGCTGAGCTTACGTGTGAGCAACGAGCGGTAGCTAGCTAGCTAGCTTCTCACAACCGCTGTGAGGGGAGGGGAGGGGAACGCCGGTGTTACTTTTGTTGTTGGAGATGAATTTTATTTTACATAAAAAGCCTTTTGTATAACGTTTTCCTACTTGTGGTAATCAATGAGGTGTATGTTTCTTTCGTTTTCTTCTTGATATGTTTCTTTCGTTTCTTCTCGATCGATTACATAAAAGCCTTTGAACTCTTAAACTTTTCTAAATACGTTGCAGATGTTTGTTTCCGATCAAACTAAACTGAGAGCATGGACAATATCCCGAATGAATATTCTGGTTCCTTTAAAAAAAATAATACAAATACGAGTCTCGATTGTGTTGGGAATTTAACGCCTAAATCCCTAATGCAACAAAAACGCAGAATAAAAAAAGTACATCAAGGTTTACGAGGTTCGGTAACTGCCTACGTTCTCGGGAGCCATACAGTCAATTTCTTATTAATCAAACAAGAAATTACAAATCAAGAGCAAATCCCTAAACTGAGATTTCTCAAATAAACACTGTAGCTACAGTGTTAATACCCACAATAAAAACCCCTCTTCTTTTTTTCTCTCTCTTCTTAAATCTCCCCTCAAACACTGTTGAGTGCTGGAGATTAAACAAGAAAATTGCTGCTGCGATTTTAGGGGGAACGCTGCTGCGTTAAGAGGGTCCGCCGCCAGAGAAACACGAAAGGGAAAAAGCGCCAAAACCCTAGGATCGGGGTTTGCTTTTATAGGCGGATACGATGGGCTGGCGACAGCCTGTCACCAGCGCACATACCCGACGCGAGGGTGGGAGTCGCCTGGACGCGATCGTCGAGCGTCAAACGCGGAGGTCGGCATTGCAGAAGCGAGGGTCGAGCCGCCAAAAAACGCCGAGGTCGCGTTCGTCAAGTTCGAGCTCAACTGCTCGAGCTTCACCTGAGGTCGCGCCCGGAGATCGCCGTTGACTTCACCTGAGTCGACATCCACGCTCGCCTGCGTCATCCTCGAGCTCGTCGGAGCTCCTCGTCGGACGGAGGTTGGTATCCATCCCCAACTAACAATCTCCCACTTGGAGATCAAACCGACGTCAGCAGGCTTTCCCATCAAGCTCCTCCCCTGTGTGGCTCCGCCCTCATCATCTATGCATGAAGGCCAACTGAAGTTGCACACAACTCCAGTTTCTGAAAGGTCGCTGCCTTTGTCAACATATCCGCTGGATCCTTTCTTCCCTGGATATTCTGTTGAAATCCTTTGATAACTTGTCGGGCTCTGTATCTTCTGGAACTATTCTGCTCCTTTTTCACTCGATACACCCACTTGTTGTGACGTGCCTTCTTCCCTATGAGCAACTCAGCTAGTCCCCATATCTGGTTGGAGATCAGAGATTTTTTCTCTTCTTTCGCAGCAAACTCCCACTTGCTCGCATCTCCACTCTGACAAGCTTCATCAAAGCTTTCAGACTCCCCTCCATCTGTCAGCAACATATAATTCATGTATCTGTTGTTAGGCACAGGAGGACGAGTACTTCTCCTTAATATCGGAGCTGGTACGTCGGGCTTCTGCGCACCATTTTGTCCAACAGTCTCTTCTGATTGAGGACCTTCTGCATTGAGTTCTTCCGAGAGGTTATCCGGAACATCATCTGCATCTACAAATGTTGACTCGCTCTCTGAGTCACCGTCATCTGTCTTGTGCATGTCCTTGTACATCACCTTCTCGTTGAATGTCACATCTCTGTACCTGATCACCTTCTTGTTTTCGTTGTCCCAAATGCGGTAGCCGAACTCGTCTTCACCATACCCGATGAATGTGCATTTCTTGGACTTGGGATCAGGCTCATTCCTGCCTTGAACACTAATATGCACATAAGCTATACAACCGAAAACTCTGAGATGTGAGAGGGTTATCTCCTTTCCGCACCATACCTCCTCTGGTATTTTGTGCTCCAATGGAACCGATGGACCTCGGTTGATCAAGTAAGCTGCTGTGTTGACTGCTTCTGCCCAGAACTGCTTCGGTAGACCTGACTACATCCGAATGCTTCTGGCTCTCTCTGTCAACGTTCTATTCATGCGCTCAGCCACACCATTGTGCTGAGGCGTGCCGGGCACGGTTCTCTCCATTCTGATACCGTGCTCATAGCAGAACTTCTTAAACCTGGTGTCTTCATACTCACCACCATTGTTTGTTCTGAGTTTCTTTACCCTCAAACCGGTCTCATTCTCGATCATGGCTTTCCATCTTCTGAAGGCCTCAAACACTTCTGACTTTTTCTTCAGAAAGTAGACCCACACTTTCCGAGAGTGATCATCAATAAAAATCACGAAGTAGTGTTTCCCACCAATAGACGCGGTGGTTGTTGGTCCCCAAACATCTGAGTGAACAAGCTCTAGCTTCTGCTTCCTGGGGGATCTGCTACTTGTCTGAAAGCTAACTCTCTTCTGCTTTCCAAGTATGCATTCTTTACACACATCAATCTTTACTGATTGTAAACCTGGGAGTTTTCTCTTTGTGTCATAACCTTCATTCCCTTTTCACTCATATGACCGAGTCTCTGGTGCCACAGCTTTGAAGTCTCATTGCCTGTCGCAACTGAGATTGAACAACGTGCACCCGCTGTCATATACATGGTACCAATCTTCCTACCTCTGGCAATCGTCATTGCGCCTTTCGAAATCCTCCAATCATCACCATGGAAAGTCGTCGTGTAGCCTTCACTAGCCAGCTGGCTTACTGAGATTAAGTTCTTTTTCAGGTCGGGAATGTACCTGACATCCTTCAACTCCCATACTGACCCATTCAGCTTAATCTTCACTACACCTTTGCCAATAATGGCACATGCTTGATCGTCACCAAGATATACATTTCCAAGGTTTCCGGGATATACTTCTCGAGGAATTCTTTCTGAGAGGTAGCATGAAATGATGCTCCCGAGTCCAACACCCAAGACTCCTCCTTGCTCTCCAAAGAGCATATCAATGCATCATCTCCTCCTGAGGTGGAAGCAACATTCACGTCTGCATTTGCCTCTTACTCCTTCTGTGCACTCTTGCACTGATTCTTGTAGTGTCCGGTTTTCCCGCACTTCCAACACTCGATAGCCTTCGAACTGTTGGGATTCCTGGATTTGGATCTCTTGTTATCTGATCCATTTCCTCTGGTTGAATTTCTACCTCTTGACTCTGTATGCAATACTGAAGAGGTTGTAGCTTCACCCGACTCTCTTCGTCGGATCTCCTCACTGAGAACCAGATCACGAATGTCGTCGAACTTCAACTTGTTGCTTCCCGACGAGCTACTCACAGCTGTGACTGTAGTGTTCCAACTCTCTGGTAGGGAAGACAAAAGTATCAACGCCCGAACTTCCTCATCAAACTCAATATCAACTGAACTCAATTGGGTTGTGACTGTATTGAGTTCATTGAGATGGTGTGCTACCGATGCACCTTCCGCTATTCGCAATTGAACAACCGCCTCATCAAATGGACTTTATTTGAGGCTGATGGCTTCTCATACATATTTGAGAGTGCTGCCATAAGACCCGTCGTGGTCTTCTCCTTCGCTATGTTGAACGTAACATTGCGAGTTAATGTCAATCTGATAACTCCGAGGGCTTTTCTGTCCAGAAGATTCCAATCTTCTTCCTTCATACCCTCCGGCTTCTTCTCCGAGAGAGGTTGATACAGATTTTTTTGATACAGATAATCCTCTATCTGCATTTTTCAGAATCCGAAATCTGATCCATCAAACTTCTCAAGTCTCACTTTCCCTTCATCTGCGGCCATGGCTCCCACTTGAATCTGACTTCCTCTAGATCGTTTCACTCTCTGATACCAGTTATTGGGAATTTAACGCTTAAATCCCTAATGCAACAGAAACGCAGAATAGAAAAAGTACACCAAGATTTACGAGGTTCGGCAACTGCCTACGTTCTCGGGAGCCACACAGTTAATTTCTTATTAATCAAACAAGAAATTACAAATCATGAGCAAATCCTTAAACTGAGATTTCTCAAATAAACACTGTAGCTACTGACGCCCCAGGGTTCACACAAGGCTGCAGTCCCAGGTGAAACCCGGATTGTCAAACCTGCCAAGCACTAACCACCATGCTATGACAAGTTTCACCATCACAATCACTATCTCTCTAGTGGAAACAATAAATAGGTGAAGGTACAGACAGGTAAAAATAGAAATAGGATAATACTGGATATACACAGAAGAAGCATAAGAAAAATCAATAATGAGCCCAACTGGAATAAAATAGACATATCTCTGAGTCTGAACTGATTCTCAAATACAATGAGTCACATAAACAAAGTCTCACAATAGCTCTCAACTCTATGAAACATAATACCAATCTAGATTCTGAGATTTATCAACAACATGTGGAGTTCTGTAATAACTACAAAATATGATAAGTAACTAAATGGACAACTAAGAAGTTCCATCAACCTGCGACTCTCCGTGCGCCAGACTCGTTGCCTGAAAGGGGGGAAAACAACGAGCGTCAAAGCGCTAGCGAGATCATCACTACCTCTCCCCAGGGGAAGGGGTAGGAGTATATAAGAAAATAGAATCAGTACATACATATATCAAATCCTTCATATAACTCTCTATGAATGAAAAACAAATAATCAATGATAAATACTCCAATCTCTAACATAAAGAATAATCATCTTATCTCGAACTACGTCCGAGTGACCTGCTCTATAATAAGAGGATATTAACAATTGCTAAAATAAATATATCTGCCGTTCATAACGGGTGCCTCAAAATCTTAAAGGAAAATACCCTACTCGCGGGCAATCCATCTGGAAAGTAAAACTTACAACTGATCAAATATCTATGTGTGCATCATATTGTACTATAGCGATACTTTTGTAATGCTCGTTACTCAATCGCTCTGCGGCAATAGGATTTATTATTTTCCTATTCCGGATACATATAATAATGATACTGTTGTAATACTATTACTCAATCGTTCTGCGGCAATAGGTTTTATCTCCCTATCCCGGATACATATAATAACGATACTGTTGTAATACTATTACTCAATCGTTCTGCGGTAATAGGTTTTATCTCCCTATCCCGGATACATATAATAACGATACTGTTGTAATACTATTACTCAATCGTTCTGCGGCAATAGGTTTTATCTCCCTATCCCGGATACATATAATAACGATACTGTTGTAATACTATTACTCAATCGTTCTGCAGCAATAGGTTTTATCTCCCTATCCCGGATACATATAATAACGATACTCTTTCATATGTATTCATCAGCTCAACGTGCGACAAAAAGTATGCTAACACAACATAATCTAAGTGTACGTGCACATATCTCGGTGTGCGTGTCCATATCTGGTGTTCATCATTATCCCAGATGTTAAACAACTCTTAAGCATTGTATATAACAGTACAAGATCGAGAAACTCTCTCAAAAATAACAAACAACAGCAAAACTCAAGAAACCTTTACGTAATATATCAATTTATTTCAAATCAGCACATCTGCAGTTTTCTGCAGAACATATCATTAGTAAATTGAGAATATCTTTCTCTGGACAAACTCTTTTTAAGAATAGTTTTTCGTTTTAAAAATTAGACTCACATAGCTATCATTTGCCACTGATTTGGCTCAGTTTGGAGTTCATATGATATTTCTAATTTCCAGTCAAACATTTTATTTGTGCAGCAGATTTTCTGCAGAACCTATCATCAGTAAATTGAGCATATCTTTCTCTAGGAAAACTATCTTTAGGTATGGTTTTCTGTTTTGAAAACTAGATTCACATATCTTTTAATTGAAATTAGTTTGGTTCAATTTGGATTTCATTTTTTATTTCAAATGTCTATCTCAATAGTATATATGTGCAGCAGATTTTCAGCCGAACATAACAAACATGATTATTTGCACAAGAAATCATATGTAAACCTTCAATCATGCACGAAACTTTAAAACAAAGAATAAGACATCTAAATCAGATAAACAATATTTTAAATCATTTTCAGATCTTAAAACACTTCTGTAAATTCATGCTTAATCTCTTTAACATTAAAAGACATAGTCCTTATACATATATACAAAAGATCTAATTTTTATACACAAATTAATTGATTAGGCTCTATAAAACTCATTAAAAAACTCTTCAAAAATATTTTAAAAACTAGGAGGGGGATTAGTAGAGATGATACTCGCCTGGGGTTGTAGGAAAACTTGTTAGAAGCAACATCGAAGGAGATCTCCACTCCAAAAGCCAAAAATCAACAAAACACAACTTGAAAGCCTCAAATCTTCTCCAAGAATTCAAAATAGGGTTTATGGGGGTTTGGTGGCTGTTAGGGTTCTTAGATATGATAAAAGAAAAGAATTTTCGTGAAAAAATACATGTATTTATAGAGGCAAACCCGAAACAAACCTGTTAGACCCGAACCAGGAAACCTAGTCTGACTAGGAAAATACCCCTTCGGTATTTTAGCTGTAACTTTCTCATCTGACCTCAGAATGAGGTGATCTAAGACTTGTTGGAAAGCTGTTGAAGAGACCTACAACTTTGGTCTTTTACACTTTTCCAAATTCTAACTACATCAGTGTGCAAAAAATAAAAACTCATAACTGGTCATTATTCCCAGATTTTCACTCTTGGCCTTTGTGCATGTTTTGTGCATTTGCACTCATATTTTCACAAATATACATTGAGTTAATCTCAAATCAATTCTTATCATATCCAAAAATCAAAATATATTATTTTTCACCATATAACATATTTATCATTATTTATCATAAAATATTCAAATTTACGGGGTTTTACAAGTGTTAATACCCACAATAAAAATCCCTCTTCTCTTTTTCTCCCTCTTCTTAAATCTCCCCTCAAACACTGTTGAGAGCTAGAGATTAAACAAGAAAATCGCTGCTGCGATTTTAGGGGGAACGCTGCTGCGTTAAGAGGGTCCGCCGCCAGAGAAACACGAAAGGGAAAAAGAGCCAAAACCCTAGGATCAGGGTTTGCTTTTATAGGCGGATACGATGGGCTGGCGACAGCCTGTCACCAGCGCACAGACCCGACGCGAGGGTGGGAGTCGCCTGGACGCGATCGTCGAGCGTCAAACGCGGAGGTCGGCATTGCGGACGCGAGGGTCGAGCCGCCAAAAAACGCCGAGGTCGCGTTCGTCAAGTTCGAGCTCAACTGCTCGAGCTTCACCTGAGGCCGCGCCTGGAGATCGCCGTCGACTTCGCCTGAGTCGACATCCACGCTCGCTTGCGTCATCCTCGAGCTCGTCGGAGCTCCTCGTCGGACGGAGGTTGGTATCCACCCCCAACTAACAGAGTGAATACCCCCCTGACGGTTCTCATTTCCAGCGTAGCCAACGCATTTCAACGAAATAAATAAAAAATCTCAATTACATGTTTTTGATTATGGTAGAATAAGCAAACACGGGAAATGTTTTCCCACGAATTTCTTAAGGAAAACAACCGGACGACCGACGGTCTTATATAGGAAAGCATTTGCGCTGCTGGTCAATGATTTTAAAGACGCTATCTGAGGAATATTTAACTCTTGAGCCGATGCATTTGCCGCAGTCTGATCGATTACATTCGTTGTGCGTGCTGCATTGGTCTGATGTCTGATATTTTAAACTGATCAAATGATTGATATTATTTAGCTGCACATTTAAAACCCCGGATTGGGACCTACGGGCGTCTGATATTTGACCCATCACTTGATCCAACGCTTGGCATACTCCTACTTACAAACCAACCGCAGAGATGAGTTCATCAGTAAACCCCAACTCCAGCCCCCCCCCCCCCCCCCAACACACACACACTCAAAAAACCCCCGTCAAAACCCTCGCCTTTTTCTTCCCCTTCCCCTTTAGCCGCTCTCCTCTCTCCCCCTCTCCGAATGCTTTTCCCCCCTTTTAATTATAATTATAATTTTAATTTCAAGATTATTGGGCTCAAAAATTACGACAAATGTTGCTTCTCTTCGAAACCCCAGCTGGGTTCGCCCTCTTCAAAGTCTTAGACGAAGGCAAACTCTCCAAAGTTGAGGTATAAATTTCCCCCACAATTTTTTTTTTAAAGTTCAGTTTTCATCTTTTTATCGAGCCCAGTGGACCCTTTTGATAATTATTATTATCATTGATGTTTATTTTAGGATTTATGGAAGGAGTTTTCTTCATCAGAATCAGCTAGAAAGGTTGCGTTTCTATCCCTCTTCCCTTCCTATTTAAGTAAATTTCAGAGGAGCCCCTGAACTTTGAGACGATCTGCATAAATTTTCAGAACTTAACCTTTCTTATGATCTTGTGGTTGCATGTGCGCTCTTGTTTTGGTGAACTTTTGTGTTGTTAGGTGGTTAAATTGAAGGCATTCAGTAAATTTGAGAATACATCAGAGGCTTTGGCGGCTTCCACCTTGCTAATTGATAGCAAACCAAGCAAGGATCTTCGTAAATTTTTACGCAGTCACTGCGATGGAGAAACATTAGCTGTTGCTGATTCCAGACTTGGGAATGCGATAAAAGAGAAATTGGTTTGTTTAGTTTTTTTTCCCCTTTTGTGAAATTGGTGCGGTATTATTGTATAAGTAGTAGTTTTTGATTTTTTGATGGTTTGCAGAAAATTGACTGTCTTCATAACAATACTGTGATGGAGCTGATGAGAGGAGTGAGGAGCCAGCTCACTGAGCTTATATCTGGGCTGGGTGTGCAGGATCTTGCACCTATGAGCTTGGGCTTGTCACATAGCTTATCTCGATTTAAGCTGAAGTTTAGCCCAGATAAGGTCATTTCACTTCTCTTTATGCTAATATTATATGACATGATCTCGTCTCATTGCACATTGTGATTGATATGCTATAATTTTATTAAAACTCGTATCAGAAACTAGTGCAGCATAAATGAGAATGTTAGCATGAATGAGTCGATATCCACTGAGAGATATGATAGGAAATGAGAGTGTTTATAAAAGTGAGGTAGGATAATATGAGACAATTGTTTCAAATTGCTGGTCATATGCAATGGAGGTCTTTAATTTCACAATTAGGAGAAGTGATAAAACTATAATTAATTGAAAGGAGGACTAGAGGAAGGTCTAAAACAACTTGGCTAGAAGCTATTAAGAAGGATATGGTAATGATTAACTCAGTCGAGGAGATATCCCTTAGCAGAACTGAATAAGATAGTATGGTTCATGTAGTCAACCCCAAAAGCTTTTGGATAAAAGTTAAGAAGCTTTTTTCGTTGTTCTCGTGCTGTACTTTTATTAAAATTCACTTTCTTTGTGCTTGTTAAAATATCATCTCTAACTAAATCTATGAATTTGTCTTTTGCCGTTTTTCAGGTGGATACTATGATTATTCAAGCTATCGGGTTGTTAGATGACCTTGATAAGGAGCTTAACACTTATGCTATGAGAGTTCGTGAATGGTATGGCTGGCATTTTCCCGAACTTGCGAAAATAGTGCAGGACAATATACAATATGCAAAGGTGGTAAAGCTTATGGGCAATCGTGTGAATGCTGCAAACCTTGATTTCTCTGAGGTATATCATTGTGGCCCTTAACTTCTACTGAAAAAATGTAACATAATTTGGGTAAATTACTAGAAACAATCTACATCTGTACCTTGGTTTTTAGAAGACCTCTCATCTTAAATGTTCAACAAAAATCCTCTCATTTATGATCATTAATTAAACAGTTAATTTGTGATGGAGTTTTGTTCTTCAGTCATCTGAGCAGACAGACATTTAAAGAGAAGTTTGCACTTTTGAAAACGATATACTTTGCCAGGGAAAAGGAAGGAGAGAGAGAAAAATAGTTTGTTCTAGAACAAATTAAAAATCTAATTATTTATCATTAATCCAGAATTCCACATGCAGACATTTGGACAGATGTCAGGTAAACCAAAATGCATCACAAAACTAACAATTCCTTTAACTATCAAAGATGATAGTATTTTTTGCTGACTGTTTAAAAGAATGGGTTTCTTTAAACCTGGGGTATAGATGATTATTAATTTTTATTTTTGGTAATTTACTTAAATGTTTATTGTATAATGCCTGTTGTATCTGTATCTGTTTTTGTTAAACAGGTTTTATCGGAGGAGGCTGAAGCAGAGCTAAAAGAGGCAGCCGTTATATCTATGGGAACTGAAGTTAGTGATTTAGATTTATTGAACATTAAAGAACTATGTGATCAGGTTTTAGCCCTTTCAGAGTATCGGGCTCAGCTGTATGACTATTTGAAGAGCAGAATGAATACGATTGCACCAAATTTGACTGCCCTTGTTGGAGAGCTTGTTGGAGCACGACTTATTGCTCATGGTGGTAGTTTATTGAATCTAGCGAAGCAACCTGGGAGCACTGTTCAGATTCTTGGTGCAGAGAAGGTACAATTTGTAACACCTTTGGCTCAGTGGTTAGTTTTTCATTAATTGATCGGGCCAAAGTTTATCTGTACATTAATAAAGTTCGAAGGTTGATTCCAAATAGCCCTTCGGTACCATCATCCAATTATTGATAGACCCCCTGGAGTTCTATTGTTGCAGATAGACCCCTGATTGAACCTTTTTTTTTTTTCAAAAACTCTTTCTCTAATTATTTTTTGACAAATAAACCTCCTGAGGATAATAGAGTCAGGGGGTCTATCTGCAACAATAACTACATGGGATCTATGTGCAATTGGGCACCTGCGACTATCTGCGACCCATTTAAATATGTTGCTCAGTTTTGGTTGTTCATTATTCTATAGGTTGTTGCAACAGCATTCTTATACAGCCATAGGCATGTATCAATTTTTTGACATTTGCAGTTACTTGATGGTTTATTCACTTGAAATTCTTTTTGATTGAAAAGTATATATATAT
>BQKN01065609.1:288355-301624 GCA_022839385.1 Asparagus kiusianus | reverse complement strand
CCTGCGGGGACATGTTAGAATTAATATAAAACTATAATCTTTGATCATCACCATAACTTTGGAGTTTTGGTGTAATGGTTAGAGGAATTAAATTTAAGAATTGTTGTAAAACAAAGTTAGGCTAAAGAAAACAGAGCTAAATCAAGTAGCAGTTGCGGAGGTTGTGGTAGATGTGGAGGTAGGTCGAGCCGGAGACGATGAGGGGAGTGTAGGTATGGATATAGAAGAGTCGGTATATTAACAGCAGAAATAAGCTCTAGAGTTGTAAGTCAATATATACCACATCTGATTAGCTCACCGTTTGTAACTCAAACCGGTAAACTTTTCAGACTTAGCTGACTTAGACAGTTCGTAACTGGCCATAAAATGTAAAAGAACTAGTTTTTGTGAGATTAGTGAAGAGTTTTTAAATCTGACAAAAGTACGCTATCAAAGAATAAAATAAATATAAACTCTAAGCAATAACTGTTAACAGGGTATGGAAAGCATAGAAATTGTTTTGCGGGAATAAGATGCTATGCAAAGAGATAGATATGCAAGAAAACAAATCAAGATTATTATCAAAGATTGATAAGAGACTTATAAAGATGCAATAGAAATAAATCTTATATCTCTGATTTCTATCAGATACCAAAATCCAAATAGATTATTGAGGAGGGTCAGCATACAAGAGACAATAAGTAACTATTATCAAGACTAATTAATATTTGCAGTTCAGCATATACAACGTATGTAACGCAAATGTAGATGAATGTTATAAGCAGGGGATAAAGTACACAAAGCAGAACCATTCCAGAAATAAATTATTCTACAAACAAAGACAGCAATATCTGTTGAGGACTTTACTGAACTAATCTTATAGGCAACAATAAAAATAATTATATTAAATAGCAAGAGGACAAATGTCTAACTTCACAAAGAATAATAAACTGATCAAAATATGCTATCAAATTAAGAGCATAGAATACTAGGTAACGGATAAGAAAGAGGTATGAACAAAATACAATTATTAATTACAAAAAAGAATTATTAGAGGTCTCTAAAGTTGCTATAAACTTTTCCATTAGTTTGGCCACTGGATTTATTGAAGACAGATCAGGTCAAAAAAAAAAAAAAAAAAAAAAGAAGAAGAAGAAGAAGAAGAAGAAGAAGGAGCTGCAACAGCAAAGCAAAAACGGAGCAGAGCTTATAAAATACAAGCATTATATATGACTGTCAAGAATATGCAGATTTTGATAGTTTTTTTTTAACAGGAACGGAATTGATATGGTTCTATCTGAGAGAGTACTGTTCTATTCCTTTAGAAAAATTGCTGCAAATAATCACAAATTGTAAAGTAAAGAACTCAATTAAAACTAAAAGAGTTAGAAACACAGGCATGAAAAGAGCCAACCATGGTATTAATGTCATAGAACAATAGTTGCCGCCTTTATAGAGATGTTTTGATGCAAGTATGCGTGGCGGTAAGAACTCCCAGAGAAGGCCGACATCAAAGTTTACTGCAAACTTTGATTTCTTGCTCAAACAAATACTTATTGACAAAAAACAGACATTATGGAGGAAAAAACTCAATCTTTTTCCCTATCAAATTCCAACAATTTACCCTGCAATTGATAGAAGAAGAAATTTTTAAAATAGCCCTAAACCAAATTTTTTTTAAAAAAATCGACCCTCTTACAGAATTAGACTCACTTTCTGGCTACGTCAGCACCGTGGCCAAAAAGTAGGTCTATTTTTTTTAAACGTCTTTCTAATTAGTCGGGGTTGGCATTAGTCGGGGTTGCCAACCTCGACTAATTTGGCTGGCAAATTGCAAATCCAAATTAGTCGGGGTTGGCAACCCCGACTAATTAGGAAGGAGTTAAAAAAAAATAGGCCCACTTTCTGGTCACGATGCTGACGTGGCCAGAAAATGTGTCTATTTCTGTAATTAAAATGAAAGAGGGTTTTTTTTAAAAAACATTGATTGAGACTATTTTGAAAATTTCTTCATTAGACACGTGTTATTGAAATAAGGGTGGAAAATGTATGAAAACTTTGGCATTAAACAATACGAAGGAGTGCAACAGCCACACGCAAAAAGGGATTAATGTGACGTGACAACACGGGTAACAGGTTAACCCCACTGCAAATAAAGGAGTTTGACATGCAAAAATGATAATTACAAATGAAGGACTGATAAGGTCAAATTACCAAGAAACCCATTGCCCATGAAATAATTAAAAATCTAAATTGTATCCGGGCTTACCATGTTGCTCACTGACAACGAAATAATTAATGAACAAGGTCTGCTTTGTCACTCTCAGCCAACTTGAGATGTCCTCGTATTGTAAATAAGCTTTAAGATTCGGTTTTATTTGTAAACATATTTCAAGTTAAGGGTATTTTTGGTAATTAGAAGAATCTATAAATAAGCCACCCTTTTAGATAATTTCAATCGGATTTATTTCTCTCCCTCCCCCCGATCGATACGCTGCTTTTAGTTTTCTGCAAGAATTTATTGAGGGGTATTTTGGGCATCGAATTCGATTCTGCTCTATCGTTCTTCGATTCTTCGTAAGTTGCATTGAAACCCTAGTTTTGTTATGATCTGCCCTAACTCGGGAGCGGTTTGATTTGGGGATTTTTGGGCAAAAATCCCCTCTTTTTTGCTTGTAAGTAAACAAATGGCTAGTTAGAAATTGGAGATGTTGATGGAAGGTTGAATTTTGATCAGGCGATGGGACGGCGACCGTGGCTGGTGGCGTTGATTTTGGTTTGCTTGTTTCTAGTCTCTGAAGGCAGAGGTAACTTTTAATTTTGAGTTGAATTCCTTCGATTAGGTTTGTACACTGAGAATTCTTCGATTTTTTTTATTTGTCCCTAAATTAAGCTTCATTTGTTTGTAGAAATTATGAAAAGAGAGTAATTTTTTTTAATTTATTATTTTTATTTCTTAAGTTTTGAGATGTTTCAGTTCATTATAGGCTCATCAGCGCAATGGGGTAAAAGTTTGATGTAAGTAGTATTAGTTTCGAACTTGACTGGATAGTTATTTAAGAATTAGTTTAGGGGTCCAATCCTAGTAACGGGGATCAGTGCAATTATTAACTTTTTGATTCTCAAATATTAGTGATGCACTTTTGTAGTTTGTTTCTGACAATTTCTTATCATTGTGGATGCTAAATTATTGTTGGTCCGTGTACAAATGTCTGCTTAATGATTACAATCATTGACCGCCACCTTTTTATCTTTCTGTAATTGGGGTTGGTTATTGAAGCCATCTTTAGGGAACTACATAATTGTTGGAGTTAGTTAAGTTGAACTGTCAGCCTCTTCCTACTTCAGTTGTCTACAAACATAATTGTCGGCCAACGTAACACTGGGGATCTGTTTACGTGGATTATTTGACGTGAGTGATTCGAAATAGTATCATGCATGTAGAATGTACTGATAGGTTTGGGTTTAAATAATAATTGTGTAAATACTAATTAGTAACCAAGTGTTTGCTGAAGATGTAATCTGAGGATCAATGAGGTGGTTAGGGCTATATCTATTCAATTCTAAGTCCTGGGGGAAAAAAAAGAAATTTGACTTGCATGAAGACTCTGATGATTTCCAATATCATAATTCTTTGAACACCTATCGTTATGTCTTGGCATTGTAATCAGTGGTGATGTATAACAGGTGAATACATTACTTCCTTTATTCATCAAAGGGCTTGCATCTAGTAGTTTGATCAAGAATATGTTTGAGGGTCCTTGATGAGTGGAAGGCACCTTTGATGAGTCAACTGATCATCTTAATAGATTTGAGTGTATCAGCCCTAACATAGTAAAACAAATATAGCTCATACATAATAAACAGGATATGATTTATCTCAGTATTAATATCATTTTATATTGTTTCTTAAAAAGTAGGAAACTGTGGCAGGGGGCTTTTCAACATTGGGAGGGCTTATTGGGCTATGCTTCCGTGTTAATGGTGACAGGAACTGTTTATCATCCTGATTGAAAAATCTGTATCAATTCTTTCATAGTAATTTCAATCATATGCCACACATATTTAGAGCTTAGTTATTACACCCTCGATATATTAGTGAACTACATGGAAAAACCAGATGATAGTAAGAACCAGTATTATCAGCTATATGATAACCATAGAGAGTTCATTTAGAGAGAGCTTATGGCCTTCAGTGTCATTGATTATAGGCTTAAAACCTAAAAACCTAACATCCTAAAATCTGAGGCAACTGTTCAGCTGGTAACACAAAGTCATGGGTCATCCTTCATTTTTCAAGAACCCTGCTTATTTAGAAGGGCATTCTAGAGCAAGGCTGCTTGGGTTCTCAAACATCATGGAGGCAAGTTTGGTTTTGCATAACTTTTTCAAATTAAAAAAGAAAATATCTTTAATGCTAAAGAAGAAACAGCACAAATACTACTTAAGAATTAGATTGAGCTGGTGGCCTTACTCATGCGATCTCCTAGAAGATTACTCATCCAAAACTACTCATGCAAACAGCTAGAAGATTCTTCAACATTAATGGCCCTCAGGATCTCAAGTTATGGATCCTCATTACATGCCCTAAATGCCTATGTGACACTTTCCTTAAGTGGAGAGTCTTAATTTACAGTTTGTTTCCTTGACACGTTGGCAGGTACATTGACCCATTATTTGTGAATCTCAGCCAATCTTAGGGGTTCAGGAAAAGGTTTTCCTCAAGAATATTGAATTTCCCTCTGCTATATACTATTGTTTAAACTAATTTTCTAGGTTTATTTTTTACTGGCTAGATCCAAAACTAACTTTCTATATGTCCATACCTGCATGCGTGTATTCTGATTCTGTTACAAATCACTAATTGTTAGTGTTTTAGTGATATTTGAAATATTTAACTCTTATTCTGTTGTTTTCTGACAATTGCAGACCTTAAGATCAAGCATGAGGATTACAGTCATATCTACAACCATACTCTTGCCAAAATACTTGTGGAGTATTCTTCTGCTGTAAGTTCTGCCGGAGGTCTCTTTTACTTTAGGTCATCCTAAACTTCATGTATAATGAACTGCTCAGACTGCATGTTCTACTGGCACTAAAAAATAGAAAAAGAAGAAGAAATAATGGATTCTTTCACCTCAATTGAAGCGGATGTGCGTGATTTCCATGTTTATTGGTCCTAATATATCTTTTTTTTTGTTTTTTGTTTTTTTTTTCTTTGTGCTTGTGCCGAACCTACTCATATACATATATGTCTCCATGCTTTATGGGGTTTCTGAACCTAGTTTACTGCATTCTGCAGGTGTACATGACTGATCTAACAGAGCTGTTTACATGGACTTGCTCTAGGTGTTCTGATCTGACAACGGTATATATATTATATCTCTTGTGTTTATAATGACATTCAAAACAAGTACATGTGCTTAGATTTGGTATGGTCCACAGATAATTAGTCGATGTGATTGCCTGTTTTCATTCTGTTGATCTCAGCCAATTGATTGTTGCATTGGAACAGGATTTTGAGATGATAGAGCTGATTGTTGATGTCCAGAACTGCTTACAGGTGATTCTTATTATATTCAATCCTCAATCATCAACTTCGTTGATATTCTCTTCAGATAGTTGAGCATGAATGACTTTGCATTTGTAGTCAATAGATTCAATTTTCTTGCAGGCATTCGTTGGTGTTGATCACGGTCTTAATTCTGTAATTATCGCTTTCAGAGGAACCCAAGAACACAGGTACTTAAATTAGTTGGTTGTCATCACGACTTATTGTTTTTTATCAATTCCAAGTTAACTACTTGTTGTAACTAGACTGGCGTTGGTTTTATTTGTATGCATGGTAACATGTTATTTATGTACTAGATGAGACAGGCTTGGAGAGTAAGCTGTCATGAGGGCAAATCTTCTGATAAATAATAAATCAAAATTCAAAGGTTTCCTTTTTGCAAGAGCAATTATTGTACTTTTGGTACTAAGGACCGAAATTTTTTTAAATGGATACCACAATGTACAAGTATAATGCCAATTCAGGCATGATGCTCATCTGGAAATCCCTTTTGGTGTGAATTAGAATTTTTTGATTGAAAAGATAAGTATTTTCTTGGTTTGTTCTTTGGACTAAGTTAATATTCCCTTTTTTCCTGCCGAGGAAAGATCTGTTTTCTGCCTCAAAAGACTTTCATATTTGTCTCCCAGTTATGGTATAGTTTTACCATGTTTTTGTTTTAGATATTTAGAATAAAAGAAACAACAACTACAACATCAACTGAGCTATAAGTCATGATTATTCAATACTGTTTAACTTGTACCTGCTGCTAATATTCCCTTTGTTCTGCCAAGGAAATATCACTTTGCTGTGTAAGACTTCCATATTTGTTTCCCAGTTATTGTATGGTTTTGCCCTTTTCTTTTTTTAGACATTTAGAATAAAAGAAACAACTATAACATCAACTGAGCTATAAGCTCATGATTATTCAATACTGTTTTTCTAATGCGAAATGCAATAAATAATTTAAAATATTAATGGTTTTTAGTTTTTCGGCTTTGTTTCTACATAAAAAATATACTTGTATCCTTGTTATAATTTGATTGTGAGGTTTTGACTATTTGCAGACAACTCTATTCAATCAGATTTATTCAGTATCCCTCTCTTTTTCCTGGGAACATTAGCCATCATAATTGGTTTGTCTTGTTTTTCATTTTTGTTTCCGCTTCTCCGCAGTTGTTCTTAAGTTACCATGAATTTGATTCCTTGGATTTTATTAATTACATTGAGATGTATTTCTAGCCGAGCATCTTGGTCTCCAATAAAATTTTGGTGGTACTTCCCTTGTATATGGGAGAGTGCAAGTGATGTAGTTGAGTCTGGAAGATGTAAGGTTACATTCAGGATCTGAAAGCCTCTTGGTTTCTGATAAAGTTCGGCAGTGCTTTCCTTGAGTCGCATAAGGAAGAATGAAAGAGTTTTACTAGAAGAATGAAAGAGTTTTAGTATTGAGTCTAGAAGATGCAGGATTACATTCTGGAATTTAGAAATTTCTCGTCTGAACTAATGCTGTGTTTTTGGTGACTGAGTCCTTGTGAAGTATGCTTTTTCTTTCTTAATCTGTATGATCCCATTGAATACTTAGCATGCAATTGTTTAGTGGGATTTGGTTGTCAATTTTACAGCATTCAGAACTGGATCGAAGACCTTTTCTGGAAGCAACTGGATCTGAAATATCCTGACATGCCTGATGCAATGGTTGGCTCTATTTATTTGAATTCTCATCTGCAGCATATGGATATGGATTACTAATTTATCATATTTACTGTGATTAAAGGTACACCATGGTTTTTATTCTGCTTACCATAACACATCATTGCGACCTGGCATTCTAAGTGCTGTTAAAAGGGCACAGGAGTCATATGGAGATCTGCCCATAATGGTCACTGGGCATTCAATGGGAGGGGCTATGGCTTCGTTTTGCGCTCTTGATCTTACTGTAAGTGTAACTTCCTTTTATATCCTCAAATAAGTTCACATTATTCTGCTACAAACATTATGGAGGTCATGGTTCTCTTTGATATTATTATTGTCTAGTAGTAAGTACTATGACAGTTCTTCCATCTAGCTAAGTCAGTTTTGGGGTGTTCAAACATGCTGGATTTCTACTGTCCAAGAGTATTCTCTAGGAGTAAAGTACTTTAGGAGTTCAACAATTGTTAATAGCCATAGAAAGCATTTCTTCTCTGCTTCTGATTATCTTGTTTTGCGGGATGGTTTCATGCTTTATGAAGGGAAATTATGTTGCCAGTAGGAAGTGTATTTTGTTGTGCGCAGCGGAAATTTCGGCAGAGTTTCTAGTGCACAATAAGAGAGAAAGATCCCAATAAGAATTCTCGTCTCACCAAGGAAACAAGAATCTAAAGCGAATATCTCAACAAAGTGAGATATCGGCTCTTCCTCTCATCAGTTCTAGGACTGACTTGTCGAGGGATCCTAAAAACTATTACAATGACCACAAACACAAACAAACAATTTTTACGTGGTTCGGCAAACTGCCTACGTCCACGGGGCAAGGAGGGGGAGATCTACTATTAGAGGAAAAGAACACAACTAGGGTTTACAATCACTCAATCTAAATCCTCACACAAACTCTCAAACCTCTCACACAATTATCTCTCTCAAAAGCACAAAAGCCTGTTTGCACGAAGCCAAAGAAAGTCGCTGACTTTTTCACCCACACCCGTACTTTTCTTCTTATCCTGCGCACTGGCAAAAAAAAAAAAAAAAAAATTCAGCTGACTTTGCACGTCCACTTTTGCACATCTTCTGTCATTGCTGCCCTCCTTTGCACATCGAAAATCCTAGGAACACTAGAGAATTTATATCATGCGATCGGGTGGGCCAGAACACGAACAGGAAGCAAACCTCTTGTTCACGTGAAACACTGAAGTGTGGACCCCACGAGAGCAAAACCTAATCACATCTCTCTTTCACGCGGTTTTCGGCTTTCACGCATGCCTCTTCACGCGAACGAAACGTGATCTCTTCATGTGGGTGGCCCCCACTCTACTTCGTTCACAATTCTCCACCTCGGCGAAGTTTTTCCAAAACTGAGTCGACACTAACCAAACCAAATGTCTCACTTGTTGCGTCCAGTACGAAGTAAAACAATTCACGACAACAGACTCAATCCACAACAAGTCGAGAACCCAAATGAGAATGCAAACACTCTCTAAATGTCGGTATTAACTCACCAAATCGGCTGCATCATAAATGACTGCCTATATATCCTCTTACCCAAGGAATCAAGCTTCACGTAGTTCACCCAAATGGTCGCGAACGACCTCAATCCAGTAGAAGAGTTCGCAACCCTTTTCCAATATCATCAATTTTGCGGCTGATGGCACCTCCAATGGCCTCAAACATCTCCACCTGAGGTGAACCAATGGTCTATCCAAACTACATCTATCAGCTGCACTCGAATCAAAACCCAACTCATCATCTGCATCCAAAACCAAATGATCTCCAAACCGTGTCACCTCAGCTGGAATCCCAAACAATGCAGTATGATCTGGAGTAATCTTTACCCAATGTGAAGTAGCATCAATCTCCACCTGCTGCGATACAACTAAGGTCTGTCCAAAACTCTTCACCTGCTGAGAGTCAATTGGCTTCCTCATCGAAGCCTCATCCAAAGTGACACAATTAGACCTATCTTCCAATAGAGTTTTATCTCCAATCACAGCAGTTGACAACTCTTTAATAGGATGACTCAAATATGTCGAAGCCTCAGTCCAGAACCTCTTCTGCAAATCATTGCTCGATCACAAACACCGATCCTCCAGCAAGGTATGGTTCTCTAAATTTGCCACCCTATCTGATTGTCCTAAGATTTTCTTTTCAACAAAGTATCTCGAAATGCCGTGAGCTCGGCTCCAATACAGAAACAGGTCCATCTTGTACCTCCTACCAAAATCAGAATGGGATACCTTCACCTTTCTGTCTATCACACATTTTTTCAATCTGTTGGATACTACTAGGAATTTATCCATAGGGGATTTGGTTGCAACCCAAACACGCCTAGAACAACCACCAACAAAGGAAACCAAACTTCTATTACCTCCCAATGATGCTCCCTTGGAAGGCCCCCAAACATCCACGTGAACTCCTCTAGAACGACCATTAGCACGGTAAATAGAGGTGCTAAACTTCACCTTGATCTTCTTGCTCACTTTAACATGTTCATCGGACTTTAAACTGCAGGTCTTTGCACCCTCTTTCAATCTATGCGAGGAATCAATATTGGAATGGTCAAGCCCCAAATGTCGCAGTCTAGTCGAATCAATAGAAGTCGTCATTTCTTCACCTGCCACTATACCTCCAGTCAAGTAATACAGGTTATTCCTCATGACGTTCTTCATCACAATCTGAGAGTCTTCCACAATCTTGAGAACCATGTCCTCAATTCGAACATTCAGACCCTCTCCAACCAAAGCTCCAATCGAGATCAAGTTTTTTCTCAAAGAAGGAACATATCTCACATCATTTAACTTCCAATAGTCCTGTCAAACATCTTGATGCGAATTCTTCCTATCCCAAGGATCTGGCATGCACGGTTATCAACCATGTACACCACACCACTATCCAGCTTCTCAAAACTGGAGAACCATTTCTTTCTAAGGCACACATGATAGGTCACATCACTATCCAACATTCACTCGGATTCCTCCGAATAACTACATGTAGGACTGATAGAAAGTGAATAAATAGAAGAGTCAGAAATATTACCATCCGATACGATGTTTGTTTCTGATAATGATTGCTTTTTTTTTTCTTCTGTTTATTCTTCATCCATTCGTTGAGTTTTGGGCAGTCTTTCTTCCAATGATCAGTCTCCTTGCACCAAGCACACTGATCTTTTTTAATTGTAGGATGTCCTATTTTAGACTATGACTTTCAATTCTTCCGGTTTGGACCATTCCCTCTTGCGGCCAACGCCTCTGCTACCGACTCAATCGAAGTCTCCTTATCCTTCTTCCGAAGCTGATAATTCACCAGTACAGCAGTGACCTCACTATACGAAAGAGATGACTTCCCATTAATCAGAGTAAGGATGAATGTCTCATATTCCTCGTCGGGTAATGAACTCAACAACGCCTTGTCCTCATCTTCAATCATGACATCCACATTCGCCAAATCCGCAAGAAGCTTTGTGTAGGTGTTCATGTGATCACTAATTGAGGTTCCCTTCTTCAACTGGAAACGATAAAGTCTCCTCTTCAAATGCAAGCGGTTCTCAACACTCTTTGTCAGATACTTACTTTCGAGAATCTCCCAAATCTTTTTTGCAGAAGTCTCATTCATCACATCGTATTTTAGATCTTGAGTCAAACAAGACCTAATCACACCACATGCCGTTCGATTCATCTTCTTCCAAACATTCTCTTCAATGTCATCTGGTTTGCCATCTAACTTCAAGGTATCCTCCAAATTTTGCGCGTTCAGCGCATCCAAAACCTCGCATCTTCATAATCCAAAATTATTTGTGCCATTAAACTTCTCCACATCTATCTTTATAGAGTGGATATTCAAACTCTGAATGGTCTTCGCGCCAGAAGCACCACCATCGACACCCGAAGCACCTTCTTTCCCCAACATCTTTCTCAACGCACCAACGAACGAAGAATAGATCCAAAACTGAAAAGATAGTCTTTACCAAAATATCCCACATTTATCACCAAACGAAGCCCTAGACGAGCCTCTAAATTGATCTACTCCTCCAACCAAGACAAAACCCTAGATCTGAAACCCGGGCTTTGATACCACTTATTGTGCGCAGCGAAAATTTCGGCAGAGTTTCTAGTGTACAATAAGAGAGAAAGATCCCAATAAGAATTCTCGTCTCACCAAGGAAATAAGAATCTGAAACGAATATCTCAACAAAGTGAGATATCGGTTCTTCCTCTCATCAGTTCTAGGACTGACTTGTCGAGAGATCCTAAAAACTATTACAATGGCCACAAACACAAAACAAACAATTTTTACGTGGTTCGGCAAACTACCTACGTCCACGGGGCAAGGAGGGGGAGATCTACTATTAGAGGAAAAGAACACAACTAGGGTTTACAATCACTCAATTTAAACCCTCACACAAACTCTCAAACCTCTCACACAATTATCTCTCTCAAAATCACAAAAGCCTGTTTGCACGAAGCCAAAGAAAGCCGCTGACTTTTTCACCCGCAGCCGTACTTTTCTTCTTCTCTCGTACACTGCCCCAAAAAAAATTCAGCCGACTTTGCACGTCCACTTTTGCACATCTTCTGCCACTGCTGCCCTCCTTTGCACACCGAAAACCCTAGGAACACTAGGGAATTTATTTCATGCGATCGGGTGGGCCAGAACACGAACAGGAAGCAAACCTCTTGTTCACGTGAAACACTGAAGCGTGGACCCCACGAGAGCAAAACCCAATGACATCTCTCTTTCACGCGGTTTCCGGCTTTCACGCACGTCTCTTCACGCGAACGAAACGTGATCTCTTCACGTGGGTGGCCCCCACTCTACTTCGTTCACATATTCATTATTTGGAATCGATTCTTACCATTCCACTCGCAGATAATGAATTTCCCCCCCTCAAAATTTCTGATATTCAGTAAGTCTCATTTGTCTCCTTTAGTTGTTATAGGTTTGGTAGTTTTTGTCACGGCTAGTGGCGCTGTCTATTCGACAATCAACTTTTTACTCCATAAAACTGTTTTGGGGGGTCTATTGAATATGAAATCTTTTCCTTGTAGCTGCATTGCTATAGTAGTGTCACCTGGTTCCTAAATAATATTGTTCTCTTTCTTACAGGTTAATCATGGAGCAAGTGATGTTCAACTCATGACATTTGGACAACCTCGAGTGGGTAATGCGGTTTTCGCTTCGTACTTCAGCAAACTTGTACCAAACGCAATTAGGGTGATTCATGAGCATGACATGGTGCCACATTTACCACCCTACTATTATTATTTCCCTCAGAAGACATATCATCATTTCCCTAGAGAGGTAACTCATATTAAGGGGCTGTTTGCTTCCGGGGTTTTGAGCTTGAAAGCGCCCGAAAGCCTGACAATTTGTCAGGCTTTCGGGCTCTTTTACCCGAAAAATCCCCCAAGCAAACAGCCCCTAAGTGCCTTACGAAGTCATCTCTCTTCTTTTACCCATAAAATATGCCTTACCTTTGGAAAGTTTATTCTAAGCCCTCTTTATTCTCATGCAAAACTATGGAGAGGTTGATTAAACGTAATTATCTTAATAGCATGTCTTGTCTTTGCGCTATCTGAACGTTTGTTTGTTAATTATTGAATTATAATAATCTTCAACAATCTCTCAATTAAGGTTATCATTGTGTGCTTTTGTTTGATAATTCTTAGAAAGTCTGCATTTTAACCTACGAACTATGAATAATTTTCAGGTATGGCTCCACAATGCTGGAATTGGAAGTCTTGTGCTCATGATTGAGGAGATCTGTGATAAAACTGGTGAAGACCCAACTTGTAGCAGGTTCATTTCTACCCCCCTCTCATATCCTTCAGTTGAGAAATAAATATTGTACCCAAAATTATGGGACCAACTATGACTCTATGAGAAAAGTGAAATGTTCCCTTCGTTAGTCATTGATCACGGTTAGAATTCCAAGCAAGAAAAAGGGACAGACCCTTGTAGTTCAATTGTTGCAGACCCCATGTACCATCACCTCATTGCAGATAGACCCAACTACAAGGGGTCTATCCTCAATTAACCCCCCCCCC
>BQKN01065609.1:266823-288255 GCA_022839385.1 Asparagus kiusianus | reverse complement strand
CCCCCCCCCCCCCCCCCCCCCCCAAAAAAAAAAAAAAAAAAAAAAACGTAAAAGAGGACACATGATAACTTTTCTCATGCTTGGTTCCATCAATTTTGGGTAAGAAAAGAAATTCTTTTCTCAGTTACATCCCATCTTGTACCTGGTTTTTATGGATTTTTTTTTTCCGCTTTGAAAAGGTCTGTGAGCGGGAACAGCATCTCAGATCATCTTTCGTATTATGGTATCGAGTTATCAGCAGATAGCTGGAACTCTTGTAGAATAATAATGGATGGAAAACTGAAGCAGTACCATATGGATCCTGCTGGCAACATTTTTATGTCAAGAGACCCATCAATGCCATCGTTTCTAAAGCTAGTTTCGCAAAATAAAACTGGCCGAAGTTCTGTATGATAATGGAGTTCGATGAAGTCAGTGAACTGAAACTGAAAGCTTTATCGATGAATTTGAGGGGGAAAAGAAGAGGAGCACAAGGTTCTTGTACATATTGCATACGGTATCCTGATTGGTCAATCTCTTAATGTATATACGCACATAGTCCTGGAGGTACATATTGTAAATTATGTATCGATTTATTTTTTAGACTCTGATACGCTTATGTTTGTTAAAGAAGGAAACTTGTTAATAGCAGCAAATTCATTTAGAAGGAGCTATTTCATGACCTGGTTTCGTCAATGCTCAGTTTACCCTATTTTATGTCATTAGAGTATTAAAACCGTTAATATGTGTTTTATTTTTTCTTTCTTCTTATCATATTTATTTATGGATTAGGCTCATGAACAATACACATGCATGCTTACATCCTAAGAGATAACCTCTGGTTAAATTTCATAATTTTTATCGCTAATCAGTCAGATCTCTTGGGTGTACACCCATCATCTACTACAAGTTCTTGGAAGAAACTAATTGGGCCTCTTAATTACGAAATTACCATCATCATCATCATCTCGACACATTAGGGACTCTTTTTTTTCCATAATTTTCTCAAGGGTCCCTACTTATTAAGGATCCCGCAGTCCCAAAATTCTCAACAAAAATTTCTACTTTTAGAGACAGATTATTGCCAATTAGTTGGAGTTATCACGTACATCAGCAATGTCTAATATCGTAAATCCTCTCCTCTCATAAGGATTTGGGTGTGAAAGTGAAAAAGTGAACACCACATTTAACTTTTCATCCAACTTTTATATGAATAAATAAATAAATAAATGAAAAACCGGAATGTCTTAATTTATTGTGTTTTTGTAAAAAAAAAAACATCATGGTGTTGTGTTATTCTCTTAAAACGTTTTCAAAACACCATGTTAAGTATTTTTGGTCAACACGAGTTTGACCTATTACAACATTAGTATTAAACATATTAATATTAATTATAATAAAATATATTGTTAATAAAATGTTAATATATTTAGTTTACATTATTATAGTATTAGAAGTATTAAATATAATACAATATAAAATTGTATAATGTATTATAATATTATATTGTACTTAATGAGTTATATTATATTATAATTATTACATATTATTTTCAAATAATTATATATTTAATTATTTTGGTATATCAATTTGTTATTGTTATATATTATATTAATATTTTTATAATAATGTTATTTATTATTACTATAATATTATACTATTATTAGTATAACATAATGTAATATTATACTATTATTCATATAATATAATAACATTATTAATGTTAATATTATAATATTAATAAATTAATATATTATAAATATTTTAATATTATGTAATATATTATGGTCTTTAATATGTTAGAGTTTATTAATAGTAATTTAATAATATATTAATAATTTATGATATAAATAAATATTATTATATTATGATTATATTATTTTACATTAACATTTGTTAGCAATAAATTATTTTATTCATTATATAATATATTAATATTTTATATATTATATTCCATGTAGTATACAATATATTATTATAATATTGTTATTTTTAAATATGTTACTATTATATAATATTTTATAATTATTAATTTATTACAGATTATTTATTAAAAAGTTAATAATATTATAGCGATTACTATTGTGTAGCATATAATTGTATCATTATTATATTATGATTTATTGTCAATATTTTTATTAGTTTATTTATATTTTATTATTATTTATTATTATATAATATATTGTTAACGTATTAAATACTAGTATTTAATATGTTATTACATTGTTATATAATACATTTTATTTATTATATTTTTATATTATTTAATAAATATTACTAATATATTAGATTAACTATAATATAGTATAATATATAAGCAATGTTGATAATAACTCTATGTTACATTTAATATATTATATTAGATGTTATATTAACACCTTCTCAAACTCAAAACCAAAACACCAAATTTAAAATACCTTTTAGGTGTTTTGAAATAAGTGTTATGTTTTTGGTTTGAGGATGATTTAGCTCAAAAAACACCATGGTTTCCAAACGCATGGTGTTTTGTTTTTGGCAAAAACACAATGGAAACAAATAAAACACAATGGTATCCAAATAGGAAAACAGATTTTGTTACAACTCTAGTTGAAGTACTCCTCATTTCTTACCAAACAGCCCCTTAGACACTAGCTCAAATACTCCTACTATCTACTTCATATTTATGTACTACACTAGGTAGCATGCGTACTATACTAGTTCACATTATACACTGGTAACAAAATTAAGTAATATGAACCCTAAAGAGAGAGAGAGAGAGAGAGATTTTGATGCAGACATAAGTCCCTCTTGAGATGATAAGTTCAGCTTGATGGATGAATATTTGTCACTCGAATTTGATCCGGCTTAGCACATGCAATGCAACGGCGGGGAAAAGCCCTAGGGTTTGGTAAATGTCATAACCCTAGCGTGAAAGTTTGGCATCTTAATTAATTGCAAGCTTTAACTTGTAGAAAGATATGACAATTAACAACAAAAGCATGAATATACATAAGATATTATCCCACCGCCATTATTCATTAGGCCATCAGACATTAGTCCCTTAAATGTTTAGTGCTTCGAAATTAGTCCCTCGGGTCATTGAAATTGCTATTAAACACCCCAATTCTTATAAGTTGATTCAAATTAAACCCGCCAATCAAGAGCGATAGGGGGATATAAGACTTGGGGGGAAACAACAGCAATTTTAATGATTTGAGGGACTAATTTTAAAATATCGAAGATATAGGAGACTAGTACTGGAAAATCCCTATTCATAACAGCTTATATATAACGAGCTTTAGGGTTGACACTTTCATTTCTCAAGCCATTAATTTTGCAAGCGAGTGCCACTACATAGGAATCTCACACAATTGTACTAGAAAGAGAGAATCCTTGGCCTCACACAAATGGTAGTCATCACCATTGAGAATCCATGGATCTTTGGAGTTGGTTTGTTAGGTGACTCTCTCTCTCTCTCTCTCTCTCTCTCTCTCTAGCTTCTTTCTTAATTGTACTTCTCTCTCTCTCTCTCTCTAACTTGCTTAATTTGGCTAAATTTTGCAGGAAACTTAACATCTTTTCTAGTTGTTATGTCACCAGTGTAAGCTAGTTATACTAAGAACTTGATGACCAGATGAAGTATATGTAATTCTCATTTAATGATATAGCGCTTGACATTTTATTTTCTTTATTGAAGGCCAACGTTTTATAGGATATATAAGAAGAAATCAACGGAATCGTTTCAATCGATTCCGTATGCGGTTGCTGTGTTCAGCGCAACACTATGGTTGTATTATGCAGTGCTCACAAGGGATATGTTGCTACTTACCATCAACACTGCAACTCTCTTCATAGAGGCTGCCTACTTGGCGATTTATCTCATTTATGCACCTACGAAAGCCCAGGTCTCTCTCTCTCTCTCTCTCTCTCTCTCTCTCTCTCTCATGTGTGTGTGTGTGTGTGAGCCACTGCCCATTTAAATGGATGAAAACTTAGACAAATAGAAGATGGGGCACAGTCAAATCCATCCAATAGTTGAAATTTCTGAGAAAACAGTTTCTTCCAGTTTAACTGGACAACAGTTCCTCTCTCTCTCTCTCTAGACAAATAAACAGACAGACACATGCGTGCACACACACATCACATACATGCATGCATCATGTACTTAGACATGCATGCAGTTTACATTTAGGTTCTCGCTAAGAAAGTTGCAATCTCTTGGAAATATCTAACCATCGCATTGAATTACAAGAAATCGCATTGGTTGTATGCTGAAAACCGTTTCCTATGACTAGTACTTAGGGCCCGTTTGGACGCAATTTTTGGAGGGTGAAAGCCTGCAAAAGTTCTGAAAAAGTCAGAACTTTTGCAAGCTTTCCCCCTCCAAATAATGCAAACAAACGGGCCCTTAGCGTCAAACTAATATACTTTTGACAATCTTATGCCTTCACTGAAAAATAAGAGTGGATAAGAGAAAGCACACCATTATGTTGCAGAAAATTGTATAATAAAGACCATGGTGAGATCACAGAATAACTTCACACCTGCTATAGATAAAATATTGAAGTATGTACAAAGCCTTAATACCTAATAAAAAAATTTCTTAGAGAGTTTCAATTCTTGTTTAATTTCAAGAAGATTGAAATATTACTTAGTACATATGATATTTTCTTTATTAATCTTAAATGATATATCACTACGATGTATATAACATTTTTTTAAAAGTAAGTTGCTTTACTGAGTTCTTCTCAATACATACATGCATATATACCTACGTGCATATAATACATATATACATTACCGATATACATGTACACGCATATACAATCAGGAGTGGAGATGTGGACTATATTTTTTTTTAAAGTAAGTTGCTTCACTGAGTTCCTTCTCAATACATACATGCATATATACCTACGTGCATATAATACATATATACATTACCGATATACATGTACACGCATATACAATCAGGAGTGGAGATGTGGACTATATTTTTTTTAAAGTAAGTTGCTTCACTGAGTTCCTTCTCAATACATACATGCATATATACCTACGTGCATATAATACATATAGACGTTACCGATATACATGTACACGCATATACAATCAGGAGTGGAGATGTGGACTATTCCAGTACCATTTTGTCTCTTCTTCCTTGTAGCAAAGCTAGAAAGCTAAACTGGGCTATGATCCCCTACACCATAGAAGTAGATTTATGCTTCTCATAAGGAAGCTATATAGTTACATATCAGCTGCCACAAAAAATCGTAAGCGTTTTTAGTGCACATTAAATTGAACAGCTTTATATCCAGCCTCCCAAAATAAACCTCTCAAAATAACATCCTTTGGTATAGTGGTCAAAGTGCTACTTTCAAGCGTTGTAGCATTTTCCCCCAGAAAAAGATAACCAAAGAGATATAATCTACTTTGGATATCTTACTAAAAATGCAATCTACTAAGCTTTACATTGAAAATTGGCTAGTGGTCACAATCACTTGATGCTGATACTTAGCTTATCCTTTCACCTTATAGAGGTATTGCATATCATTCACAGACGTTTTACAAATTTAGTTTGTTTTTAGGATATTTTAGGCACAAGATATTTCTTGATCTAAGACCTTGTTTGCACAAAGACAACTCAACTAACGCATTCTGAAGCAATGGTCATACAAACAAATAGTTTTCTTTTTTTTTATATACATAATAATAATAATAATAATAATAATAATAATAATAATAATAATGTGCTTTTTAGGTTTTTTTCGGAACAAAAATCATAATTAAATGTTGAGCACTGAGATTGGTCCCAACCAAGGTTTTAAATATCGGATATCGGGGACATATCGGATGGCCAAAATTCATATCAGATTGCGGATATCGGGGAAATATCGGGGATATGTGGTAAATATCGGAATGCCATAATGAATGTTTGCATACATAGTATAATGCATTAAAATGTAATCTCAACATATGTAATGAAATTTAAGCATACAAAATATGAATAATATATGTTTAGGATCATCAACCTTCTAAAATAAATAAAAGTGCAAAGCAACGTTGCAACATTCGATCTGCTTTTTTTAGGGCAAAATGTCATTTGATATAATGGGAAAATCTTGATATCTCGCCCAAAAATTCCAAACACGGTATATTATTTTGCAACAAGCTATATAAAAAGATATATTGCTCCACATATCGGCTAATATATCGGCCATATCGGGGATTTATCACTCAAAATAGCCAAAAAGCGATAAAGGATATTTAAAGACCATATCGGTTGCGGCAAGCCCTGTAAAAAGATATATCGGAGGATATATCGGGCCATGTCGGGGATATTTAAAACAATGGTCCCAACTTCGGCATACGTGTACAGTATGTACATGCTAATACACAAAGTATATGGATATTTTTTGATAGTTCAATAATAAAGGTTTTCTCTGACTTTATGTTACCTCAGGCTTTCACCCTGAAGTTGATTTTTCTACTCAATGTGGGACTATACGGATCCATGATACTTCTCACACTACTATTTCTAAAGGGAAAACGGCGAGTTGCTTTGGTTGGAGGAATTTGTGCTGCATTTGCTGTCAGTGTGTTTGTAGCTCCTCTGAGTATCATAGTAAGCGCATATTGTATTAAAACTATGCAATATCACCAAATAAAGACATAATCCAATAAAGATCTTTTTTCTTGTTTGTGCAGAGACTAGTAATCAGAACAAAAAGTGTCGAGTACATGCCATTTTTATTGTCCTTCTTCCTCACCCTCAGTGCCCTTGCTTGGTTTTGCTATGGTTTGCTCCTCAAGGATTTCTTCATTGCAGTAAGTTCCTATTTCGTAAAAGGGTAAATTTTACAAAACTACAATAGTCCTTTTTCACAGAGAAAACTACCAACTTATAAACTGATGAAAAATATGGTAAGCCGTCACGTGGGAGCACATGACATGATTTAGACAAGTTTGCCCTTATGTGCTATATCTATCTTTACCCACTCTCCTTCTGTTTCAAGTTTAGTTTAGAAATTTTATCCAAATGCTTAACAAGAAATTTCAACAATTCTTAGTACTTCTCTGCATTTTGAAAGTTGGTTTTAATTTTCTCTAATAAAATATATTATGGCAGTATCATGCAGAACCGTTCAAAGTTCGTGATGGTTTTGTAGAATTTACCCTTCATAAAGTTCTACTGTCTTCTTAAAAAAATTCTTACTTCTCTTCAATGTGAAATTTGTTTCAGTTTCCAAATGTAATGGGTTTCTTGTTTGGAATGGTACAAATGATTCTCTACTTCGTCTACATGAACAAAAAGAAGGATGAGCCTGTACCAAATCTTACTGAGGTTGTCCATGTGCATCCAACAAGGAATTCAGAGATTGAAGTGATCCACAATAACGAGAAGGAAGCTGCAAGACCTGAAACATAGTAAAAAGAAAGATAAAAGTTACAGTTTCTAATTCTGCTAGAATTTATAATTATCTCCAATATAGACACAACATTCAACGAATTGTAACAGTTTTAGTAATATAAGAAAATAATTACATACATGAGTTTGCATGTAACAAGAAACTATGTATTTCTCGGATATGAAATAAAGATGTGAGAGAATATGTCCCTACTCGAGTTATATAAGTCCTAAAGAGAGTTCTTGTAATTTCAGAAGCTCAAGTTTACATGTTGAGTAATTGACAATTGAAGTATTAAAGCAATTGTAGATCAAGAATAATTAAGAGTTGTATAGGAGACTCTTAACTAACCTCTACAGAAGAAACTGGAAGTTAAAACTTTCGGTGAACAACTTCCACCAATCCTGTAAGCAATAGTTAGAGAAATTTGGGTAACTTTCACAAAACTACAATATAGTTTGGGGTTTTGTACATAACTACTATGAATTATTGATATAAAAGGAAACAATTTGAACTTCCAAAACAGCAGAAAAATACCATGAACTACTAGAAATTGTTGCTAATTATAAACTGTTCTTCTTTATATCTATCAACTGACAAAATTTATAAGGTTAATATAGAAGATATATAAAGTACATAAGAGCAAAATTTTCCAGGACATAGCACATGCATGATAGCTTAGCCCTACTGCCATCAACCATGATATAGCTTAGTGGGGGAAAAAGTTCGTAATAGTTTTTTCTAATAAAATGGTTTGTGACAATATTGTGCAACATGCCCCAAACTTTGTGGTAGTTTTGTGAAACTTATCCTAAATAGTTTCTAGCGAATAATAGCACAAGAAATATCTCATCAAGAATATTTATATACTAAAAAAGGTTCAAATATTTTGCTCTAATATTGCATATTGCAAGGAAATCATGATCAAGATATCAGAAAATTGAGTACAAGATGAGTACTTAATCGATACAAATATTGTATAAATAATGTTTCTCACATAAGTGATATATCAGTAAATGTATCTGGATACAACCAATAACTGTTGCGAATAAAAAAGAATTAGACTAACAAGCTGAAAATTGTTCTTGTTTGTTCCTTAGCCACAATGTTTGATATCCTGAAACTTGAATATACTCCTTTCATAGTAAACAATTTCCTTGGTTCACTAGGCAGCACAAGACCTGGAACAAGAATAAATCTCTTATTTAGCCTTGAATTACAAAGTGCAGTCATTTGTCCTGTTTAGATATTTAAAATACTAGTCAGGTCTATTATATTTTAGTCAATTAGGCATGTACCTACTTCTTAACAGGGTAACTGAAGATTACACTTTAATACTAAAAGAATGCCTCTCACACAAATTCTAGAAGAAAAGTTACAATTTATTCATAGTATCCGTGAAGATATATATTAGGAGTAAAGCTAGAATAAACTTAAGTGGTGGAGTAGTGATAAGTGTACTACTCCCCCTATACTACTTTGGTACTACCACTCACAAAAGAATAGGGTCATGATGACTCACCACTACAATTTTCAAGTGGTGAGTCATCATGACCCCACTCATTGATAGTAGTAGTGCCAAAATAGTATAGGGGAGCAGTAAACAGCATTTTTCTAAGTTGGAGAAGACTGGAACAATTTTTCACTTCAGCCCCTTTTTAACTTTTTTTTATTAAAACCGACCTTGTTTTTTTTTATTTACCAAAAGCGACCCGATTTCTTGATTAGCAGCTTAATCACTTTCCTAAATAGTCGGGGTTGGCAACCCCGACTATTTAGGACATTAATTTTTAGGGTTTAAGGCATCTAATTAGGGTTTAACACCATCCTAAATAGTCGGGGTTGCCAACCCCGACTATTTAGGAAAGTAATTAAGCTGTTAATCAAGAAATCGGGTCGGTTTTGGTAAATAAAAAAAAACGGGGTCGATTTCAATAAAAAAAAGTTAAAGGGGCTGAACTGAAAATTTGTTCGGAGAAGACTATATCCACCAGCCTTTTTATTTATTGAATTTGCTTTGAGATTTGTGTTGCGATACACATCAGGACACACATCTCAAAGATGACCTTGATGTGTATCACACATCAACACGAATTTTAAAGAAATCCAAGGGATAAAAAGGTTGGTGGGCAGAGGTCTCAGTCCATTATTCTAACTTTACTCCATATATTAGTATTCATGATAAGACATATATGTTATAAGCTTAAAATATGTTTTATCTGATAGCAGTGGGCATGTATTTCATTCCATACATTGTTACAAGGTTTGAGATTTGATTGGGATTTAACTACAACTCTTTATCTTTCAGCAAAGAAATTGTAATACGCGTCAAGTTTAAGTTGTTGAACATCTCTTACTTATCTGACCTAAGTTTTTTTTCCCAGTAGAATGTAATGCCTAGAGAAAATGTGTCCGTGCTAGAATTACAATGTAATTTGAAATTTAAAATGAATTTAGTAACAGATGTGAACATAGACTTAGCAACGCACACTGTAATAGCATTTGAGATTTCGCTAACGAAGCTTCTTTTGAGTAGTATTGGTTAGTATAAAAAGACAATACAGCATCCATCCAAAATCAAACTAGCTGCTTCCTAGTACATTAGTACTCGCTCTTGCCATGTTTAATATATTGTCTATTGTCTAGCCAATTATTATTAAAAATGGGGACTTAAAGCCATTTATATTTATTAACCAAACAGATCTAGGTGCAGAAATGGCAGGAGGGGAAGTGAGCAGTACCTTTCAGGTTTAAATGTTTTTCAACTTCAAGTCTGCCTCCTTTAGGGCTTGAATAAGATGAGTCACCCGATACTGAAGTTTCTTGTTTTCTGCTTCAAGCTTCTTGATCTCTGTTGATGCCTAGAATGATATGTAATGAAACAATAAAACCCAAAAGATTAAGCTCGTATTGTAGGGGCTATAATGAATATTAAGCAGCTCTAAAAGTTAAACCCTTGCAGCTTCTACCAAAGGTTTAAGCTCATATATCGCGGGCTAACAATGCAATATCAAGCCAACATAGAGTTGAATGGCATTAAGGCTTTTAATATAATTGGCAAATGGGGACACACGATCTTTCACAGAGACTAACCTTCTCCTTCTCAGACACAAGTTCATCTTGAACACTATGCAGTTTAGACTCCAAATCTTTTATCATGGATGACTCTTCTTTGTTATCAGTGTTAGCATAACCTGGGGAAAAAAAAGGAGAAGACATAATAATTAATAACGATTACCTCATGTCAAAGGAAATATACTGAGTAGAATCTGAGGACCTACCATCTTTTGAAAGTAGAGACTCCAACTTTGACAGACGAACCTTCATTCACAATAAAGAGCAAGTCAGGGTGAAGCTAGAGCAAGAAAATACCTCTACAAACATTATAAACGAAGGCTTCAAGGGCAAATTTTCAAATAGCAGATTTGCTCCATGCAACATTTTCCTTTAGAACAAATGCCATACCTAGGAAATCCCACAACCCAAACCCACTAGTTTACCGCTGCGCTGAGTTGGACAATGTTGGATCCTTCAGAAATAATTTTGACATGCTCATAGAAACGTTCGAGTGAGGCATTCTTTTATACATTATCAATATTACGGAACAAATAAATAGAGCCAATATGCAGGTCTAATTTCTCAAGGTAACTACTAATAGAAAGCAATTTGACCAAATAAAGCCTGTCGTGCTTTAGTTAATCAAGTAAGTCGTGTTAGCATGAGCTTCTACCTTATAAATCATGAAATTCGGTAATCAAATAGTTACGAACTTGAAAGATATTTTCTTCGAGTTTCAGTAAAGCAATCATCTCAAGGAATAGCTTCTCAATGAAAAACTTGCAGCTTTTATAACTTTCAAAATCTACAAAGCAATACAAGCAAATACAATTTGAGGGTTCCTTAGGGATAGGATTCACCTGTATATTTCCTTTTTCTACTTATCCACTTCATTATGCGTTCAAATAACAGTGAGGTAGTTCAAAAGATAATTAATTTTTCATAAGGTTTAAAGCCCCCTTGGCAATCAACTGAAGATAGATGCTATTTCACAAAAAAAATAATAATAATAATACGAAACCCATGAATAAAATCAGCATCTTTTCTGTATTAGAACCCGCCAACAATCAAATTGGATAAATTTACTCGGTAACTTCTCTTAAACGAGTAAAGTATACGAAATTAAATTGGAAAAAAAGAAAAAAAAAAAGAAATGAAGTTGAAATTGGGTAGTATACCTCAGCATCATAAGCCCTATCATAAAAAGGCTTTAGCGCATAATCAAGATTATTTGATTTCTCATTCTCCTCCCCCATTTCCCTCTCTCTCTCTCTCTCTCTGTAAAAGAATCAAAACCCCTCGACTTTCAACCTATGCAAAGAGTCAAAGAACCCTCAACAGAGAAGTTTTCCCAAACCCTGTGGAGCGTGGGCCCTATATGGGCCGGGTTTGGGCCTCACAAGCTTGTGCGTCGGCCCACTGCAGAAAATAAGCCTAGTAGATCAATCTGGAATTGTTTATTGATCTCACTTCGCCTTGACATAAATGTATGTCTATCTAGATCTAAACATATCATAGTATTTTTAATTTTTTATGGATAAATTATAGTAAACCCTCGTGAAGTTTTAGCAGTTTGCAGTAATCCCTACGAACTTTCAAAATCACAATAAATCCTAATAATTTTTCTATTATGCAGAAAATCTCTAATTAGTTTTTGCTTTTTGTAGATAACCCCATAAATTGGAACTAGAGAACAACATAAAACAACATGTTGAAAGTTTATGGTGGCTTCTGCAAAAGTTATTGGTGTTAGTGTGATTTTGAAAATTGATAGGGTTTGCCGCAAAACACCTAAAATTTACGAGGCCTTACTGTAATTTAGTCCTTTTTTTTTACATAGGTGTGCATGTGTATGTGTATGTTTCCGGGTCTAAATATTTTTGGAGCTCAAAATTATCATTCAATAAAAAATTCTTATGCTCCAAGCATTTTAAATCTAATCACCGAAAAAATAAAGTCATACTAAATCTTGAGCTTGCATTCGCTTGTCGATAGTAATAAAATCTAATTAAACAATTACGAAAAATTCCTTGCAATTATTAATTAAAAAAATGCTTGTGCTCCAAGTAACATAAAGAGACAAACGCTCAATAAGCAATTACAGTTTTGACCTCGTGCGCCGAACCCAATCCCTAGGTATTTCTACCAAATTAAAAACGACCAAGAGCTCCCAAATCGTTTCAGCCGTCCGATCTAAAACTTTCAACGGTCCAAAACGATCCTAAAATCCATCACGGCTTCCCTTAACGCGGAGAAACGCATCCCTATAAATACAGAGACCCTCCCTCTCCTCGGGGAGCCACCACCACCACCGCCTCGGACGCTGCTGCTCTCAGGTTCGAAACAGACCCCGCTTTTCTCTCTCTAGAAAATTCTAGGGTTTCGATGTTTGATTTCATGATCTTGTTGCCGATCGATAAGAGTTTGTACGATTCGTGTTTGCAGTAGAGAAAACCCTAGATTGCCCCATTTCTTTCTCTCTCGAAAAATTACTAGGTTTGGATGCCGATCTCATGATTTTGTTGCGGATCGGTGCGATTGATCGCTTGTTACTTGTTGATTTTTTTTGTTTCATTTGTGTTTTGTGTAGGAAAGCCCTAGATTCGCTCCTTTAGATTTAGTTTTGCGATTGTTTTTTTATGATGATGGTCAGTTTTGTTATGAGAGGAAAGATTTGGATGAGTTCTTCGAGATATGACTTGAGGATTATGTGTAATTCTCATATCTTAACGTAAAGAGGAGACTTTTTTTGGAGATTAGATAGGGTTGTTGTTGATGTTAAGTGATCACACAGTCAATTTGGATGGGGATGAAGATTGATGAGAGGCTGCTTCCTTCCCTGAATAGTCTATTCTGAGTTGGGTGGTTAAAAAGTCTGCACATATAGAAACACATGAGAGGACGGGGACTGGTTCCCCGTGGTTCCTTCGACGATCAAGTCAGCCGGTGAGCTTGAGTGGGGAAATGAAGAACTCTGAGAGTTCTTGTGTGTGCAACATATTTTGCAGAAGACATATTTTGTAGAAAAAACCAAAATCAGAATTTGAATTCTCTTAATGTTAGAATAGTACCTCTATTTATACTGGTGCCGAAGGGACAGAACTGTTATTGTGAACGAGCACAGAATGGCGGTGAAGAAGCATGGGCTGGCGACTGAGTTAGCTCTTGTTTTACATGTGTCGGCTGGCGGCTGGATGAGAGATCACCTTAGCATTAATTAGAAAGTGATTGGAAGCATGATGGTGTCTACGTAGTCTGATATGTAATCCGATCCGATGAGTCATGAAGACTATCGAGGCTAGAGGCATGATGGAGCCTGCCAAGCATTAACCGCTGATACGTTGGTCAGTGGGAGAGGCTCGAGGCTGAAGTTGTCTTCTAGTTTCGTCGAGAAGTAACGTCTTTCGAGTCGACATTGTGAAGCATTGAGTAGTTGGTCGAGTGAGCTCATTGCAAGTTGTTTTCGACAAAAGGGGTGATAGGTTTCGCCTTTCGAGTTGACATGAGGAAATGTCGCCTCGGCGAGTTAGCTGAGTTGTAACCCTTGTTTGTCTTCGGCCACCAATTTAGATTGGGGCATTGCATGCAGAAGTACACCTATCCGTTGCTAGGAGATGGTTGCACTTATGTGATTGAAAACACCATAATAGTTGTAGATGTTAAATTTTTTTAGAAGGAAGCAGTAAAAACAAAAGATTTTTTAGCAGTATTGTGGTTCCTATATGTTGATGCTTATTGTTTAATTGTTGAAAATGGAGAGCATGGTAAGGTCAATTATGTGTGATATTCTTGTATTCTTCCATTGCTACAATCATCAATAAAACCCTGATATGATTTTTTCGGTTACATCTTTTATTGTTTAAAACGGTGTGTGTAGTATTGTGGACATTCAATAACATATACCTATAATCTTATAGAACTTAGTTTACAAGATCTATAAATACGCATGAACTTGCAACTGCTTATTCTAACTTTTAAAGCAGCATGATGTACAAACAAATAGTCTATCTTCCCCCTCCCCCTCCTTAATTCAGATTTTCGTAATTTTAATGAACACAAAAGTACTTATAGCTGGATCAAAGCAAAATTCAAATTATGAGCCAGCATTTTAGATTCTGTAGATATTGCATATTAACATATGTACTTAGTTTTGTGGGAGAAGTTTGCATGCTTCCTTGTTGGCTTTCTATGATTTAAATGGGCAATTTAGTAGTAACTAAGGACGGATCTACACAGTGGAGTGTGGGGGCACTTGCCCCCACAAAAAAAAAATCAAAAAACAGTGGAAATTATCTACTATTTTCATATCCCATAAAAATTTGTTTGTGCCCCCAAATTGAGAGCACTTATGAAAGATTGTTGTTGAAACTTAGGAGTAATTTGTTAGTTTTTGTGATTAAAATGAAAATGAGCAATGTATTGACATGAAAGTGATAATGACATGTACCATGTTATGAGATCTTTATGATTATTATATGAATAAAATTTTCTGTTAATAGAATTTATATTAATTTATTTTACTAATACATATTTATAATTGATATTGCCCCCATAGAAAAAATTCCTGGATCTGTCCCTGGCAGTAACTGATTGATTTGAACATGTCAATAGACTAAGATAATCTTAAGTAATTCTATTAGCACAACAATCACTATAATTTCTAAATAATTTGAATGTGCCATGGCTATGCTTATGTTCTTCTTGACCAGTATATCATGTCTTCAATTATTTCTTTGAGGCGGTGTTATGTCCAAAATAAGATTAAAGTGTGACTGTCTGATGAAACAATTTAACGAATCATGACATGTTTTTTAGAGTTAGTTAGACACGCTATTTTTAAGTATCCAAAGTGGATGGACATTCATGTCATGTTGGACAAGGGTCCTAATTTCATCAGGAAGCTTATTCTACAAGTGGTAGCCTGTAAGTGGTAGCCTGTAAGTTTTAGAAGTTGTTAATAGATATATATTCAATTTTCTTTGAATCACAGGCTCTACTTGCTTTTTAAACTTTAGGTTCAGTTCAGATGGACCTCTTGTCATCAGTTTGACTATCCTATTTCTTGTATGCAATTTGTTTTGTTTCATAATAAATCATTAATACTTAAGTAGGTTCGTGTGAATTTAATTAAACGGTAAAAGTTAGGCCTGTTTGGCAGGACATCGTTGCAGTGTTTGTCATATGTTGTTTTCACCTCTGTTTTGTTTTCACTTTGGCAATTGTTTATTCCCAATAGGTGTTCTGCTTGTTAGATGCCACTTCAAGTAACTTAGCTACATGTTTGATGCATTGATACTATAAACCACTGCATCTTTGCTGATATAGTTTCTTTGATTTAAGCATGTTTTTAATTTTTTAATTTTAAAATTTTTCTGGTATTAGCTTTGAGAAAGGGAACTTTATAAGTTATATACATGTCCAGCCTTAATGAGCTTGTAATTACCAATGAAGCAAAAGGGCAAGCTGTTTTTTATTTTTTCATTGCATGTGTGAAGAGTGTGCATGACACGACATAAAACCTGAATGTTAAGCATATCTCTCTCCTAAGGGGCTGTTCGTTTGGCAAAAAAAACTGGGAAATCAAACAATAGGAAACCTATTTCCTATTATAATTAGTTTGAAGTTGTTTGGTTGGCTTAAAAAAGAAGGAAATTATAGAATAGGAGATTAGATGAGATGAGTTGTCACCTTATTATTGGATGATGTGAGTGATTTTTTAAAAAACTTGTTTTGAGGTTGTTTGGTTGGTTAAAAAAAATAAGGAAATGAATTAGAGGTATATTATTGGATGATGTTTTGAGGTTGTTTGTGTTTGGTTCGTTTTTAAAAATAAGAAAATAGATGAGATGAGATGAGTTGGAGGTATATTATTGGATGATGTGACACGTACTTAAGGAAATTGATTTCTTGTTTTTTTTTGAGGAAATGGATGGAAAGGAATGTTTAATGAGATGAGATGAGTTGTCACAATATTATTGGATGATGTGTGTAATTTTTAAAAATGAGATAAAATGAGATGTGATGAGTTGGATGATGTGACACATTTCTTTTGTTTGGTTTATTTTTAAAGGTAAGAAAGGAGATGAAATGAGATGAGTTGGAGGATAAAAATAATATTTTATTAGATGTTGTGGGTGAGTTTTAGGGATGGAAATGGATAAAAATATTATTATATTGATTTCCTTGTACCGATTTCCTTTTCTTGGTTTTTAGGAAACCAACCAAACAGCCCGTAAATAACAACTTCATGTTGGTTTCTAGAGTTCTGAAAAGATAATTAATTAGAAGCATATAAGTATACTCTTTTCTACTCAGCATAGTTGTATCTACAAAGTCGTTATATGCATGGTTTCTACCTTAGATCTGTACAGTTGCATATGGAATATGGAATGTAGAAGATAAAGTGTGTCGTAATAGGTTGAACTGTTGCAGTGCATAATTGATTATGTGGTTTTGATGGTGTGATATGCTCTGAATTTTATTATGATGTTTTCTTCTTTTATGCCCTTAAATGATATTTATGTAATTACTTAGCAGAAACATACCTAACTGTCACTTGTTTTTTTTCAGGTAGATCTTCCTTTTCCGTGTGCGACAGTCTTTAAGAAGATGGCTGATGCTCACGAAACTGATAGGAACATTGAGATATGGAAGATAAAGAAGCTCATCAAAGCTTTGGAGGCCGCCAGAGGCAATGGCACAAGCATGATTTCTCTGATTATGCCACCTCGTGATCAGGTATCTCGAGTGGCTAAGATGCTGGGTGATGAATATGGAACTGCATCAAATATCAAGAGTAGGGTCAACCGACAATCTGTATTGGGAGCTATCACTTCTGCTCAACAGAGGTTGAAGCTCTACAGCAGGGTCCCTCCCAATGGACTAGTTTTGTACACTGGAACCATTGTTACTGAAGATGGGAAGGAAAAGAAGGTTACTATAGATTTTGAGCCATTCAAACCCATCAATGCATCACTCTACCTTTGTGATAACAAGTTCCATACAGAGGCATTGAATGAACTTCTGGAATCTGATGACAAGTTTGGTTTCATAGTGATGGATGGAAATGGAACCCTTTTTGGCACTTTGAGCGGTAACACTCGTGAGATACTTCACAAGTTCAGTGTTGATCTCCCGAAGAAGCATGGAAGAGGAGGGCAGTCGGCACTTCGATTTGCTCGTCTTCGGATGGAAAAACGGCACAACTATGTTAGGAAAACCGCTGAACTGGCAACACAATTCTACATTAATCCTGCAACAAGTCAGCCTAATGTTTCTGGGCTTATCTTAGCTGGTTCTGCTGATTTTAAAACAGAGCTGAGCCAGTCTGACATGTTTGATCCCCGGCTTCAGGCTAAGATTCTCAATGTCGTTGATGTTTCATATGGAGGGGAGAATGGTTTCAATCAGGCTATTGAGCTGTCAGCGGAAATTTTATCAAATGTCAAGTTTATTCAGGAGAAGAAGTTGATAGGGAAATACTTTGAGGAGATTAGTCAAGACACTGGAAAATATGTCTTTGGTGTGGATGACACACTAAAAGCTCTCGAGATGGGTGCTGTTGAAACCTTAATCGTTTGGGAAAATCTGGATATTAACAGATACACACTGAAGAACTCTGTTAGCGGGGAGGTCATTATAAAGCATCTTAACAAGGAACAAGAAGCAGTTCAGAGCAACTTCAGAGAGCCTGCAACTAACGCAGAGCTTGAAGTGCAAGAGAAACTGCCATTGTTGGAGTGGTTTGCCAATGAGTACAAGCGTTTTGGTTGCACCCTCGAGTTTGTCACCAACAAATCTCAAGAGGGATCTCAGTTTTGCCGAGGTTTTGGTGGCATTGGTGGTATACTTCGCTACCAGCTTGATATAAGGTCTTTTGACGAGCTCTCAGACGAAGAAGTGTATGATGACTCTGATTAGCAATCAATCAACCAGTCACTGGAGGGAGTCCGGTGCAAGACGGAGCTGGCCCCGATTGCGCCCGGACCCGCTTCACAGAAGCAGCCTGTGCTCTCCAAGAAAAATTAAGGGTTAGTATTCTGCTTCTGTCTTATTAAGTCGCATTATGTGTTTTTTGGGGTGTTTTTTTTTGTTTTGTTTGTTTTTTTTTGGGGGTTGGGGGGTGGGGTGGGGTGGGGGGGGGGGGTTGTGGGGGTATCCATAGAGAATTCTATATAGAAGATCATTTAGTGGGGGTACCCGTAGAGAATTCTATATAGAAGATCATTTAGTAGACAGGGTATCCATAGAGAATTCTATATAGAAGATCATTTAGTAGACACATCTCCTGTAGTTTTGATGTTGCAGGACTCCATACTCTTGTCCAGGCACGGATGGACCACTGAGTGAAACCTTTTGATGCTTTTACCCTCAGGTCTGAGTTGAGAAAGGTAATTTTCTCATACTTGAGGATAAGGAGTCCAAAATGTTCACTCAGGGGTCTCTCTGCAACAATAGAAACTATAGCGGGTTTATCTGCAATCAGGTGATGTTACAGGAGTCTTATCTGCGATTAACCCTGTACTTGTCTTATTGCATTAATTTTCTAATAACTGCACCGGTATTCGTTGATTTCACTGACTTACGATTGATAGTGGGAGATGCTATAGATGGCTCGCTTTCTGTAGTTTTCTATTCCGTTGTGTTCACAGTTCTTCAATTTTTAAAGACCCATCTCTTTTCTTTATTCAGGATAAAAGATGAGATTCTCAATGCAGGATTTTAACCATCTTGATTGGCCAGCTGGGTGATACGTTATATAAGATTATAGACTACCGTCAGCCACCTGATGCTCTACATGATCGTTGCTTGGTTTATCATATGATATTTGATGCAGTAGTGTCTTTGCTTTAAGCATCATAGGCCTCTATTTTACTATGCTATGTATACTATATGATGTCCGCTACTTGTTACAGTTTCTGGAACATCTGCAGCTCGTTTGTTTCGGCAGAAATACACAAATGAGTACCTTTTATGATTGGCTTGTATGAAACATATTTGAATTTACCTGGTACATGAATAAATGGTTTGTAGTGGATGCTGGTTTTTGTTATAGCCACATATTTCGTGCATGCGAGCTCTGTTGCTGGTGCAAGTTCCGCATATTTGAGGTTTATGCTTAATTTTGCCTTTGGGCTCATTCGGTGTGTTTCACAATGTTTGGATTGCTGCTGTTGAACCGGCTTTGTGTACTGTTGCGTTTTGTTTTTTGCTCATCTTGGTTTTGTTTTGCGTTTGTACCTAACGTGGTTTGTGCATTTTTTTTTTTGGACCATGGAAATGCTAATATGCTGTGCGCTTTCATGTGCACGTTCTGAGAAATTCGGTTGTGCTGATATCAATATCAAGAACTCTACTATTTGGCTCGCGGTTGAACCGCGAGCAGAGGGGACCGCCCCCCTGTTCATCTCTATGCGAGTTGAGGGCTCGCGGTTCCGCGAGCCAAATAGCTTTCTTGCAATATCAATAGATATAGACATATATCACTCTCGCGATAGGATTATCATAGCAACGAGGCATTCTTTGCGTACAACCAAAACACAGAACGAAGAGAAGCAATGAACAAAAGCTGGAGAATTTTACGCAGCTGTTCTTTTTTAACTCATTCTTGATTTTACCTAGGAAGATGGATAGTTCATCAGATCATGAAACATCTTTTCCCTATGGATGAAGTATAAATTTCCAACATGTTAGGAAAAACATGGAGGGAAGGAATGGACTAAGCCGGTGGAATCACGAATTTTGAACTAAGCACATTTATTTTTCACTGGGTTGAACAACGAAAGCAGACAAAAATCGTGGATTGTAGCTAATATCAACAAGTTAATGTGCTTAATCACAACTTTTGTAGCTAAAATATCCCAATGTATGAATCTGAAGCTCAAAATATCAACAAAAGAAAAAAAAAAGGTATGGTCTAATGCGTGGCCTAATCATTTAATCCATTTCTCTTCGATTGTGATCTATTTCTCTTCTTCCTAAGGAATTTTTTAGTTTAAGTGGTGATGGCAGAGGAGGTTTGCTGAAGGTCGGAGGAGTTGGAGGAGGTGTTCATTGTTGATGGAGGAGACTGAAGGAGTTCAAATGAGGATGGAGAATAATGGAGGCGGCAAGAAATGAAATCACAACCAAGACCTAATCAGTGTAGTCTGCGTAAGGTACCGCCTAGGCCTATGCAGTTCCAAGACCTACAAGCAACCTTGGTACCATCTAGGGCTAGGCAGGCTAGATGAGAGGAAAATTAACAGAAGTCATAGAATATAGCTCGTGCGGATCTAAAATATTATGAAAATCGTGGGTAATAACCTATAAAATCGCAAGTTGTAAAAATACTGGGTAACAACCCATGAAAAATTGCTAAAATCATGAGTTATAACTCATAAAAATTGTGGATTTTAAAGTACGCATAATTATTTGACATTCGGTCAAAAGGAATAAATATTGACAAATTTTGGGTTATAGCCCATGAAATCCGCAATTTTCAATGAAAAATTTAATTGTCATTGGGTCAAAACTAATAAAATAGACTAAAATTCGCGGTTATATCTTATAAAAATAACTAATTCTAAAGTATATATAATTACTTGGCATTAGGACTAGATGAAAAAAATACAAAATCATGGGTCGCAATTAAAAAAAATCACGAATTTTGAAGTAGTCATAATTTATTCCTTTTGCATAAATGATAATGGAAAAAATGATGGGTTATAGTCTATGAAAATTACGAATATTGATATTTAGACAATTATTTTCTTAGTGGTCAAAACGAACAAAATGGGTGAAAATTATGGACTACAACTAATGAAATAATAAATTTTGAAGTACGCATTTTTATTCCATCAGATCGAATGTTTTCGTCAAAAGTTGATCTTGTTGTCGAATTCATTATATCTTCGGTCGATTACAATAAATTCAAAGAAAACAGCCTTTTTATAAGACTCTCTTACACAACAAAAAATGAAGATTATAACTCTTGAGAAAATAAACGCAGGATCGTTGTTTGGATCACTGCTTT
>BQKN01065609.1:248156-266813 GCA_022839385.1 Asparagus kiusianus | reverse complement strand
AACTCTTGAGAAAATAAACGCAGGATCGTTGTTTGGATCACTGCTTTTGTGGGATCTTTGCCTGTGCCGGGAACGCTTTAGCTCGTTGACCACCGAATCACAGATTCTGATTGAATCGTGAGGGGCTTATGATTCTTCCTTCGTTATCAAAGTGAGAATATGAAACGATATCTTATCAGAGTAAGATAGTCGTTCTTCTTGAAATCAAGTCAAAGCTTGAATGTCAAGGGGTTGCTCCAAGAACACTCTCTCTGCTCTGAAAATGCTCTCTGGTCCGCCTTGGATCGTCCTTGTGCCAACCTCCTTCTGGAAATGATCTCGGGGGGTATTTATAGCCCTGAGACAAAACTGTCTTCTGAGACAGTATTTACTGTCTCGCTAGTCGAGACAGTGTTTGCTGTCTCGCCCAGCGAGACAGTGTTTGCTGTCTCGCCCGGCGAGACAGTAAAATACTGTCGCGCAAGATGAATACTCCTGGCGGTTTTCGCTGTAACTGTCTCCCCACGTTTCAAAATCCGTTATTTTGGCAGTTATTCACGTGATTCTCACCCACGACGTTCCCCAAATTCTTGAACAGTTAGTGGCCACGTATTGGCGGTTATGCAAAGTAGTTTTGAGCCTCTGAGAACTGTCTCGTGCGCGAGACAGTAAAGTCTGTCTCGCTTGGGCGAGATAGTAAAGTCTGTCTCGCCTGAGCGAGACAGTAAAATTCTGTCTCGCCTGGCGAGACAGTAAAATTCTGTCTCGCCTGGCAAGACAGTAAAGTTCTGTCTCGCCTGGCGAGACAGTAAAGTCTGTCTCGCCTGGCGAGACAGTAAAGACTGTCTCGCTGGCGAGACAACCCAAACTTGTGTTCTTTTTGGTATTTTGGATGTCTTCTTCCAGAGCTGAGTTTGGATATCTTTCAGCATTTTTTGACGCCTACATCGAAGAATGAAAATTGATAAAAATTATGAGTTGTAGCTTATGAAAACTATAATTTTTGAAGAAAGTGGGTTGAAACCATGAGTTTGTAGAATTAATTGTTAAATAATTAATACGAAAAATGTGGACAAAAATCATGGACCATAGCCCATGAAAATCATAAACTTTGAAGTACGCATATTTATTTTATAAAAATCATAATTTTTTATGGAAAAGAATGATAACTTTTTATGGAAAAGAATTTAATTGATAATGTGCCGAACTAAGACTAAAATTGCAGGTCATAGCCCATAAAATTCACAAATTTTGAATTACGTATACTTATTTATCAGTAGGAAAAACAAATAAAATTTGCCAAAACCGTGAGTTATATAACCAACTAAAATCATGAATTTTAAAGTAATATTAATTGTCATTGAGTTACGAACAATAATAGAAAAAATCCATAGGCTTCACCTAATTAATTGCAAAATGGTTAAAACGAACAAAGTGGACAAAAATCATGACTATAGGCCATGAAACTAATGAATTCTAAACTATGCATATTTATTTTCCATATGATCAAAGAATGAAAAATTGACAAAATTTAGTAGGTACCCATGAAAATAAAGAACATTGAAATTCACACAATTAATTACTAAAAGATTGAAACAAAAAAAAGCATTATTGAGTATAGACCAAGAAAATCATAAAATTTGAAGCAAAGAGTTATTTTCCATTTGGGTCGAAGATAAAAATTAACAAAGAAATCATGGATTAAAGCCCATAAAAACAAAATTGTGAAATTTGAAAAGCATGAGATTTTTTGCCATTGGGTCGAAATAAGTGGGAATTGACAAAATTATGGATTATTCATGAAACATGAATTTTGAGCCCTAAAAAACTATTTACCATTGGCTCAAAACAAGAAAAAATGGACAAAATTCATGGATTATAGTTCAAAAATTTGGTAAATTTAACCTCTGCATAATTATATTCAATTAGGTTAAAAAAACTAAATATCTCGGGTTTCTCTTGAAAGCGTGAAATTTGAACTCCAAAAATATTGTATTCCATTGGATTAAAACAAGGAAAAATGAAGAAAAACTATGGATTATATATAACTCATGATAATTATTTTCTATTTGGTTAAAATGAACGAAATAGAATGAAACTCATAGCTACAACTCTCGAAAATCAGGAATTTTTGACTCCGTTTAATTATCTCTTATTTTGTAGAATTGGGAAAAATGAGAAAATTTGTGTAGTATAGCTCATAACTTTGTGAATTTCAAACTCTGCATACTTACTTATTATTTGGTTGACATGAAAAAAATGAACAAAATTCAAGCATAATAGCTTGTGAAAATCATGAAATTTAAAGTCCATTTAATTATTTATGATTTGGTCAAAATAAATAAATGGACAAAAATCATGAGTTAGGTCCTAAAATCATGATTTTTTGCATGTTGCATAATTATTTGCCATTTGGCCAAAATGGAAAAAAAAATTGTGGATTATAGTTCACGAAAGCTTGAAATTTAAACTCTTCATAATTATTTGATATTAATTCAAAATGATCAAAGCTAGACCAAAATCTTGGCTTATAGTTCATGAAAATCATGATTCTAAACTATGTTTAATTATTTCTAACTGGTTGAAACTGATGCAAATTGACCAAAATCGTGTTTAATAGCTAATGAAATCGTGAATAGTTAGCATAATTATTAGCCATTTGGTCAAAATGAAAAAATGCATAAAAATTATTAATTTTGAACGCCACAAACCTTTTGCCTTTGGGTTGAAACAAAAGTGTAAAACCCCGAAAATTTGAATATTTTGTGATAAATAATAATAAAGTTGGTATACGTTGATAAATAACATATTGTGATGTTTGAGTGCGCTAGGAATTGATTTGAGATCAATTATATGTATATATATATATATATGTATATATGAGTGCAAATGTACAAAACATGCATGATGTATAAATCTGGAAAATAATGACTAGTGGAGAGATTATGTATTTTACACACTAATACAGTGTGAATATGACGCAGCGGAAGTTATAACCTCGGAATCCAACAAGGACAATCTTCGAATCCATGAAGAGCTTCGAATCCACGAAGTAAATATTGAAGAAAAACAAAATTTATTAATCAAAAGTTATGCCTCTAGGGCCTACAAGACTTTTCTTAAATAGAAAAAAAAGAAACAAGACTCCTACAAGGACTCAAACTCTACCAAAAATAATAAAAGAATTCCTAAAATAATAAAACTCCTAAAAAGACTCCTTATTACTAGAAAAGTCCACCGGTCAAATCTGAGATCAAATCGGATTTGTTTCCTAAACAAAACAGACTCTTAAAATATTACCAAAAATAGTAAAAAACGGATAAAAATACAAATATCTCTCAAACCGTAAGGAATTTGGCAAAATGGAGAACGCAAACCGAACCCAAAGGGATGGGTTTGGATGGCTCCGGGTCGTCGAGATAGTCGATTTTCATATATAATTCGTTCAATTCCGACGTACGGTTTGAAAGTTATGGCCGTTTCTTCGAAACTAGTTATTTTCTTCGACCAGGTCCGTATTTGGGCTTGCGACTGTCCCACTTTGACATAAACATGTCTGCTATGTGTTCTACATTAGAATATGGAAAAACTTAAAAGATCAAAGTTGTAGGTCTCTTCAACAAATTTTTAACAAATCTTTAATCACCTCAGTCCGAGGTCGGATGCCAAAGTTACAACCAAAATACAGAAGAGTATGTTTCTAGTCAGACTGAGTTTTCAGTTTTGGGTTTCGGGTTTTGGACTGTATTTATTCGGGTTTGCTGCCATATATATACATGTTTATACACGAAAAACACCTCATTTCTTCTGTGTTCCAAACCCTAGTAGCCCCTCTCCTCCTCTCTCAAACACTAGCCCTAAACTTGAGTTCTCGTGAGAGTTTCATGAGGCGAAAAGCGTGGAGAAGGCGAGATTTGCGGCGTTTGGCATCGAAGGATCATTTGCTGATTGTTTCAGGGGGTTGTGCAAAATTATTTACCAATGGGACGAAATGAATAAAAATTATCAAAATCATGAGCTATGACTCACAAAATCGTGAGATTTGGATGCCACAAAATTACTTACTGATAGATTAAAATGACTAAAAATGGCTAAAAATCATGCATTACAGCTCATAAAATCATGAATTTTGCCCTTCGCAAAATTAATTTCCAATGGATAAAAATGAATAAAAATGGCCAAAATAGTTGGTTATAGCTCAAAAAGTGGTGGATTTTTGCCTCTGCAAAATTTTTTTCATTCATTCGAATGTAGGCAAATAAAATTACCTTTATCCCTAACAAAAATAGCTCAAAGGTTCGCCTACGAGGCTGAACTTCGCCTGAAGTTCACCTGCAAAGATTTAAGTTTGCCCGCGAAGAACGAACTTCGCCTGAAAATTGAACTTCGCCTAAAAGTTAAACATCGCTTGAGTTTGCCCGCGAAGAACGAAGTTCGCCTAAACACTGAAGTTCGCTTGAACATTCAAGTCCGCATGAACAAAGTCAAGTTCGCCTGAATACTTGACTCCGCGGGCAAAGCCAAGTTCGTCTGATAACACGGCTTCGCCTGAATCAACCATGCAGATTCAAGTTCGTATGAACTGATCAAGCTTCAACAGGATAGCTCGTGCGAAGTTAAGTTCGCCTGAACACTTAACTTCCCCTACAAGAGTTAAGTTTGCATGAACACTTAATTTCGCCTACGAGGTTCGTCTACATGCTCCAAATCGCCTACAAGCTCGTCATGCAAGTCCGCCTGCAGCATCAAGTCTGCCTGCATTGCTTGACCAAGTCAGCCATTAAGGCTTAAAATGTGGAAGTGGTTGTGCCCACTTCCCACGTTCAGAGGAGACGGTTACACATCATTCTCCTCTATAAATAGCCACTAATGGCTACCAAAAGAAGGCGTGACGGAGGAGAAAAGAAGGAACGAAGCATTTGAGAGAATTGTGCATTCGACCTTCAAACATCTTAGCTCGGGTACTCGAACTCCGACAAAACTTCTACCGAACGAAACAACCTTTCGCCCCCAAAGATCTCACATTAAACAAAAGAGAGATCAGATATATTCTCTCTTCTTCTGTGTAAAAGAAACTTCTAATTTGTAATACACAAATCAATCAATATAAATTCAGAATCATCTTTTACGACCTACATCGAAATGAGTAAAAATAGAGAAAAATCATGAGTTATAGCTCATGAAAATCTTTAACTCCATAAAAAAATTATATTCAGCCAAAACAAACGATTATTGTCGAAAATCATGATTTGTAGCTCATGAAATTGTGATTTTTGAGCTCCGCAAAACTATTTGCCATTTGCTAAATAGGTGAAAATGCACAAATCATGGATTATCGCTCATTAAATCATGAATCTTGAAAAGTTTTAAAAATATTTACTATTTTGTCAAAATGACAAATTTTGCATTGTGCATAATTTTTTTTCATTTGGTTGGAACGTAAAAAAATAAAGAAAAATCGTGGGCTATAGCTCATGAAATCGTGAATTTTAAAGTCTTCAAATTTATTTTTCATTTAGTCTAAACAAGCAAAAAAATAAAAAAAAAAATCATGGATTATATAATCCATCAAAAACTCATATTTTAAAGTAGCCATTATTAGTTGTCATGGGGTCGATGAACAATTACGGACAAAAACTGTGGATCATAGCACATAAAAATCATGAATACTCAAGTTCGCTTAATTAATTGCTAATACTCTAAATGAAAAAATGAAAAAAATTATGGGCCATTAAAGATCATGAATTTTTAAGCATGTATATTTATTTTTCATGAGAACAAAGAATGAAAATTGTTTTTAAAAAAATCATGGGTTAAAGCCCATTACAACCACAAATTTTAACAAAAGAAAACTTAATTGTTATTGCATGGAAACTAACAAACATACACTAAAACCGTGGATATATCTCATGAAAATTGCTTTATAAAATACGTATAATTACTTTCGATTGGGATAATACAAACATAAATTGCTTAAATCGTGAATTATAAGCACATCAAGATCTTGTGTTTTGAACTACTCATAAATAATTGCCATTAGATCGAATGAACAATATTGCACACAAATCAAGGATAAATCATGAATATTGAAAAGTTTTATATATATTTACTATTCGGTCAATATGACGAATTTTGCACTGTGAATAATTATTTTCCATTTGGTTGGAACAAAAAAATAAAGAAAAATCATGGGTTATAGTTCATGAAATCGTGAATTTTAAGTCTTCAAAATTATTTTTCATTCAGTCTAAACAAGCAAAAAATGAAAAAATCATGAATTATATAATCCATCAAAAACTCAAATTCTAAAGCAGTCGCAATTAATTGTCATGGGGTCGATGAACAATTATGGATAAAAACAATGGATTCCATAAAAATCATGAATATTGAAGTTCACTTAATTAATTGCTAAATAGTCTAAAAGAAAAAAATGAGAAAATTGTGGGCCAATAAAAATCATTAATTTTTAAGCATGCATATTTATTTTCCGTTAGATCAAAGAATGAAAACTGTTTCTAAAAAATCATGGGTTAAAGCTCATTACAACCACAAATTTTAATAAAAGAAAATGTAATTGTTACTGCTTCAAAACTAACAAACATAGACTAAAATCAAGGATATATCTCATGAAAACCGCGTTATAAATGCGTATAACCACTTTTGATTGGGATAATACAAACAAAAATTGCCTAAATCGTGAGTTTTAACCACATCAAAATCTTTAATTTTGAACTACTCATGAATAATTGTCATAAGATCGAATGAACAATAAAGCACACCAATCAAAGGCTGTAGCTAACGCAAAATGCAACTATTTAGTTTGCACAATTACTTCTTAAATGGACGAAACAAACAAAATGGACAAAAATGATAGACTATAGCTCATGAAAATCATGAATTGTAAAAAAAATATAACCCGATGAAAATTGCAAATTGCAAAAAAAAAAAAAATCAAGGGCTACAGCACACAAAAATCATGATTTTGAAAAAGCAAATAAGTCGAGACAAACTGAAATAAAAAAAATCACGAATTAGCACAGAAAAATCGTAAATTGTGAAAATGGTGGATAATATAAAATTGCAAAACTCTTGAATAATACCCGATGAAAATTGCAAATTGCAAAAATCTCGAGTAATAACCCATAAAAGTCATGCATTTTAAAGTATATGCAAAATTATTTGTTATTCAGATGAAACAAATGAATATTAATAAAAATTGTGGGTTACCACTAGGGTTGGAACAAAACGGAATTGAATACTTCATTACTCAATTTCTAATTCAGAATTCAATTGATACTGGGGGATTCGAATTCATATCCAAACGCAAAATAAGTTTCGAATTCAACTCATTTGCTTAATTAGATCTTCGGTAAATTTTCATATCGGAGCATTCGAATTCAATATCCCAATGCGACGATTCAATTAACCCAAAATTTTCACCAAATCCGTACCTTCAGACAATAAGGTCTCACTCGACTAACCGCTGCATTTCAAACCCCAAATCCCCTGAAAATTTTGTTCAGCCCAAGAGCAGTCTTAAGTTCCAAATTGGCATAAACAGCTTAAATATAGCATTAACAAGACAACACAAGCTTGTTACAGAGAGTATAGGAGTTAACATAAAAACAAACCCCCCCAAAAAAAAAAAACTAAAACAAAAGCCACACTCGACCACCACCATGTTAAGGTTTTGATATCCGACGGAATTAATTTTTCAACCGATCAAAAAAGTACAGACTAGACTCATGCGTGCCCAAATCTTAGCTAGAGAACTATATCTCAACTAACTAGTGTCCCATTCTCTCCTCCCTCTTCCTCGGAGCACAGGTTATAATCTCATCAACCCTTAGTATCATTTCAGCAGCCTCGGTAGCTGATAATAGTACGGCTTGCTTAACCTTAAAAGATTCTGAGATGCCGAGCTTCTCCATATCTCCTACCTGTGTTGTAACAGACAGGTTTATAAGATTTTTGAACTAAACGCATGAAAAACAAAACAAAACTGCCATCAACTTCTGGGAGTTCCGGAACAAAACAACAGTAAAACTTTTTCGTTAGAAAAGTTTACAGTGAACTTCCAAAACTGAAGAAAAGTATCATGGAATACTGGAAATTATTGCTAACGTGATTAACATCTCTGGTAATAACATTGTTTCTATCAATCTATCTAAAAGTTCACAAGGGTAATGTAAAAGATATACGAGGTACATAATGTTGTCCAAGAAAATGCACAAGACAAAATACTGACATTACCCCAGTAATATTCGCTAATAAAACAATTTTATGGTAGTTTTTTCCCTTTTGCAAAATACCCTCACATTAGCCACGGTAATATTATCTAATAAAATAATTTCATGGTGGTCTTTTTTCCTAATGCAAAATACCCCAAAGTTCACCATATCTTCGTAAAACTTGCCCGAAAAACAAACAAGATGAGTTTGTTATACTTACACTGCCAGTTATAACATCGACCCCTGCATTACTGTTCTCCTTGTGATGTTCAGCACGAAGCTGTGAGATTAACTCAGCACTGTCCAAGCCAGCATTGTCAGCAATGATAGTAGGAATTGCTTGTAGTGCCCGAGAGAAAGCTTCAATAGCATGGGACTTCTTTCCAGGAGTCTTGCGAGCGAGTTCATCCACATCTTTTGCCATCACCATCTCAGGCCACCCACCACCGAGTAAAACTCGGGTGTCATTTACTGTCTGAGAGAGGACACAGAGAGCATCGTGCAGGGACCTTTCGGCTTCATCAAGAACATGGTGACTGCCCGGAAACAAAAAATTGTGAGTAAATTTATCTCACAAAATAGAAAAGACAAGCAGGAAAGAAAAGGGAAAACTAGTATCTTTAAGACTGAAGTTTGCAGTCTGATAGGGGCAAAGAAATAACTATGTACTCCTAATCATCATCATCATCATCATCATAATTATCTCTTCTATTCTATGATTTAGAGTTAATTCAAACCAAACTCGACGAGTTCTTTCCAATTGAAGACTGACATTGGATGGTTTGCGTAGGTTTACAATTTCATTTACTTAAGAGTTTGAATTTATTTAGGATTCCATCTTGTAAAAGATCCACTTAATATTCAATTTAGATCAGGAGTCAAAAGAACCTTCATTTTCATGCAGTCCTTGTATTTTTCACCTGTGTAGAGGCCGAAAACACTGTTCATAATGATATTGGATTCGGCATCTTTTTACTAATAAAATTCTGAATTCTATTATTTACCTTGTAAAATCAAAGGTCTCTTAGTGGGTTCTAGTTTTGTTTCCCCCTTATTATTTTCTTTTCTGTTTTTCTCTTTTCACTGTGGAACACAGATGTCATAGCCGTAAATCCAAACGAGCAAAAAAAGAAAGTACATCGTGCCAGGTAACTTGAAATCTTGTTATCTTACATGTTATTAATATACATGAGCTAAATCATGTTACCTTTTAAATGATTGGGTATCAATGATACCTGACATTAGGCCAAAAGGGAAGTTTGTCATTTCCAGTACAAAGAAACACAGTAATGCCTAAGGTCATCTTGAAATGTAAAAGCATATGATTTATAAACGAAAAGAACTAAAAAGTAACACTATCATCAGAATGCTAACATATAATAGAATCCTACTGAGAAGCTTAGGTTAATAATTAGATGTCTAAGAAGCAAGAATACCTTGCACCTCTTAGGACTATGGTACATGCCTGACCCATTTCAACCCCAGAAAAATGGATCAACTTGTCTTCCCCAATCATGATTTCTTCAATAAGCTTGCAATGACCGAGCTTAACAGACTCAGGGTTATCAAAGGTAGATGCAATTTCACCACCAGTAACTAGAGCGAGCCGCTCAATCCCATCAAAATCAGCATGTTCAATGGCAAGTATCCCTGCATCTGCAAAAAGTTCCTCCGGGAAGTTATATATTAACTGTCGATTAACAAAGCAATTGATCCCATGAGCAATGATTTTCTGCACTTTTTCTTTCATTTTCTCCTTCTCCGCTCCCTCAATCTGTGCTACCTTTGCCATTGAATCGACACGAACTCGGGCACCATATATCTTAACTTTGTCGGTGTCCATAGCTGTGTTTGCCACCAAGATATTAGCATTCTCAATTCGTTTAGGTTGCCCAATGCCAATTTTCTTATCAAGAATGAATCTGCATGATCATAGATTTAAAACTGAGTTCAATATCTCAAAACACATCTAAACGTGCGAACTTCCACAAAGAAAGAAGAAAAAAGGACCAAATTCCTTTATCTTAAATTAGGAATTTATAGAACGGTCTTTGAACAAGCTGCAGTGAATAGTATTTATACAATGACACAAAGAAACCGCCAGATCTATGACAAATAGGTATATACTATAAAAGATATTAAGTGAAATGGCTGTGAGATAGTTAAGCATCTGCGCAAATAACACGCAAGAACAAATTTTTAAGACTTCTAGCAGAAAGGAACAGGCAAATAATCTTTTTATTTCCATTTCTTTCTACGCAACACGAAATTAATCGATTTATTGGGACGAGGTAAAAATGCTAAGAACGTATAACAATATGATATAACAAAGTAATTGGATCATAGGGACTTAAGGAAGCAGTGACATCAAGTTCGGTCCAATTTTTTATCAATGCCGCTTTAAGTGATATTATTAAATCCAAAATGAGACTTGAAAACTATAAAATTAAAAATATAATAGCCAAATATCAAATATAGGTTGAACTCAAATATTTTTGTCGTTTATAATAGGGTATATTACAATAAATCTCTTCGTATACTCTGTTTTCTCATGTCATCTAACAAATTCTACAAAAAATCCTCATCCATGAATGTTAATGAAACCTTTAATTTTGCGGTGAAGCTCTGATCTCCAAATGTCTAAATAGATATTTGCAACTTGGTAGATTTCCAGATGTCTACGCTCCAGAACATAGAAAATGGACCGAATTGTGAACCAATGACAAATAAATATGCACACTTTAAACTTCACGATTTTCAAGGGTTATAACCCACAATTTAGTTTATTTTCGTTAGTTTCAACCCAAGAGCAATTAAATTTACTTCATAAAAATTTCTCAAAAAAATTACTTCATAAGCAAATTTCATTGGCTAACCCACGATTTTTGTTAATTTTCATTCTTTGACCCAATGACTAGTATGCATACTATGGAATTCGTGCTTTTCATGGGCTATAGTTCATGATTTTTATTTAATTTTGCTCGTTTCAACCCAAGAGCAATTAATTGTGCAAATTTCAATAATCGCGATTTTCATGGGCTATAACCTATGCTATTTATTTGGATTTTCCTTTGTCTCGACCTAATGACAATCAATTATCTTCAAAGTTCACGATTTTCATAGGCTATTACCCACGATTTATAAAATTTGCGAATTTCATTGGGTATAACCTACTACTTTTATCAACTCACAATTTTTTTGACAAAGTTTTAAATGTCAGATGTCAGGTTCATGTCGAATGGCTAAAATCCATGTTGGACAGCAGAAATTGGGGATAATGTCAGGGGATGTGTAGTAAATATTGGATTGTCATATTGGATGGTCCATATATATAATATAATCTCTTAAATGCAATATAAGCATATTATTAAATTAATAAATTCTATATGTCTAAACATAAAAAAGTAAACAACATATGACGTGAATTGTGAATTGGTTATACATTTACTCATTCCAATCAATAATCAATTTAAGCATATCTAATCCACCAATTAGAATTCAGCCTATTACTGTATCAATTTAATAGTATAAAACAAATCAACATTTCAACTCAAATATCTAACATATTCCAAGTTTCCAACTCAAATATCTAACTAATATCTAATATTTATCAGAAGTCAAAAAATTAATAAAAATGAGACCTAGAAAGGGGGGGGGGGGGAGAGAGGCTAAGATGGAGAGGGAGATAGATGGAGAGAGGGAGAGAGACTGAGAGAGAAAGATTAAAGAGGCAGAGATGAAGGAGAGGGAGAGACAGAGAGAGAGAGAGAGACTGAGAGGGAGAGAGATAGAGGGACTCAGAGAGAAATGTAGAGAGAGACAGAGATAAGAGGGATAGAGATGACTGAGAAGGATAGAGAGGTAAGAAGAGTGAGTATCTGTGTATTCTCCTGAAAGATTAATGAATGTGTGAAGCGCTAGTTTCCTGTGAAGCCCTAGTTTTGAAATCGCGAGAGATCGAGATCGAGATCGAGAGGGGGGGAGAGAGAGACGTCGAGCACAATTTAAGACCCGAAATTGTGTCCAATTTGAAGCCCAAAACAATATATGCCATCGAAGGTGCCAAGTCGTGGTGGTTTGAGATCGAACCCGGCCACCATGTCTGACATGGCACCTGTTTTTTACAACACTGTTTTTCAACCTAATGGCAACTAGGGTTTCTTTATTAAAAATTTGTGATTTTCATGGGGTATAATGAACAATTCTAGTCAACTATCGTTTTTAGACCATGTTAGATTAAGTCTATTGGGTATTGGGTTAATGGGCTGTGACCCGTTAACCATACCCCTATTTGTATGACTATATATATCTCTCTAGTATCTGAATGAATTAATGAAGTTAGGGTTTTTGCTCTCTCAATTATCTCTTTCTACATGGTATCAGAGCTTGAAACCCTAGCCGTCACAAATCCTCATTCAAAAACCCTAGCCGCCGTCGTCTCTTCTCCTTGCCGCCGGCACTACCGCCACCACTAGCCGTGCTGCTACAGTAACGCGACGCTACAGTGCCATCGCCGCTACAGTGCCGCCGAAGCTACATTACCATCGCTGCTACAGTACCACGCCGTTTGTTTTACCCCTTTTTTCTATGGCCTTGAATAGGTGATTCGAGGCCACACTGTTGGCCTTCTTGTTTTGATGATGTTTAACAAACAATTTACTACTAATGTTGTTTGTCTAGTATTTGTACATTCCTATGTTTTGTAGACAAACAACGTTGTTGGAGGATGGATGGATTGCGCCATAACGACGATATCAAATGGAGGTATCAAATGGAGGTTGGCGGAATTGTGGAGTGAAGCAACGTCAATTCAAGTTAAAGATCCAATTACAAGCTTCATCCGCAACGTGTACCAAGTTGAGCTCAATGAAGATCAAGAACAAGCTTGGGTAACTTAGTTTAGGTTTTATATTATGTGTGTTAAGTACTCTAAGCTCAAATTTTCTATACACACACATTATATTGGTTTTCATACATATATATAGTGATATATATGTATATATATACATAAGTTTTGGTTTCTATGTATATAGTTATATACAAGTTTTGGTTTTGTATATATACAGTTATATATATATACACATATGTTTTTGGGTTTATATATGAAACAAATGAATAGGATTGGAAAATACTATGTTGTTTCATGTTTACGTGCCTATATATGATTTCGTCTTTAACAAGTTATATTTAATGAAATCATATTTAGTATTTTGAATATATTGCATAGAATATGCAATCTTATGAAAATATTGTATTTCTAGGTTATAGACTTCATAACAACATGTTGTATCTTTTATCAAGTTTATACAATCATTTCATAAGGTTTCAAAATGTTGTTTGAGTCAAAATATCAAAATAACAATTTCCATGTTTTCATGTTTTTGAACATATTTGTAAAATGATGATATTTTCATTTGGGAAGTCCTTTTTCGAAACCAGTCGTTGTAGCATGTTTATTATCATGTCTACAATCATTCCCTAAAGTTTTACATTTTTTGGAATTTATTTGATATTTTTAAACAGTGTTTTAAGATCAGCTGAACAGTTTTCATTTTCTGTCATATCCGTTTTCGGTCGACCGCACCGGTCGACCGAACCTAAGGTCAAAAGTTCACTGTGCCGACAGATAGTCGTCGGTCGACCGGTCCAGTCGACCGATGAAATTTTCGGTCGACCGATGACTTTTCCGGTCGACCGACAGGCGTTTTGTCAGCTGCTAACGGCTAGTTTTTTGACCGTTGCCTTGGGGTTTTTTTTTGTCATTTGACTTGGGTTTTTGGCTGAGTTGTGAGAGGGTATAAATACCCATTGCTGATGTCTTTTCAATAGTTAATCAAGAAGTTTTTAAACCAAGTATTAAACAAGGGTTTAAACAGTTTTAGTTTGGTTTAAGTGTGTTTGGGTTTTGTTTACAAAGGAGGAAGCTTTACTGCAGATTGGGGGATTCTTTCTCAATCTTCTTCATCATCTTCTTTGTGTTTTAGAGAAGTTTTTCTAAACTCAAACTCTAAGCTTTATACTTATATAATTGTTTGATTATCATTGCTCTTAAGCTAGATTTTATATTTGAGTTTAGTTGAATTGATTTTATTTACTCATTGTTACACACACCCACATTGAGCTTTTAGTATTTACATACATAGTATAGTTGGGTGGTGAGTGATTGTAACATTGAGTTGTGCTTTAATTGTGTTCTCATCTATTGTAGAGAACAAATTCATATTTGTTACTTTGTGAGATTGTAAAGTTTTCGGTGAGCTAGAAAACCGAGTGTGTAGTTCCTAGAGGAACGGAGACGTAGGTCGAGGGGACTGAACTCCGTGAAGAAAATTGTGAGGAGTGACGTTGTTCGGTGAGCGTTGAAAACCGACACTGTGAGGTGTGTAGAAGTTCCGGCTTCCAAACCGGGTTGTGATAGTGGATTTCTCCCCGGGAGTGGGGAGCGGAGACGTAGGACGGAAGGTCCGAACTCCGTGATCATATTGTGTGTTTGAGTGTGCTTTGGCGTTTATTTATACTTGTGTTTATGTTTCTTATCGCCATTGTCATTAGCTCATTATTTATATGATCCACTATCTAGTTCATATTGTTTATCCTTGTGTTAGTTGACATATCCTTGCATATATCATATTGAATATCTCTTTGGTAGGATATATCATCTTGTGTTGGTTTATATATCCTTGCACCTATTTCTATCATATAGGATATATCACCTTGTGTATATTGCATATTCTTGCACATAACTCTTTGTATATCTATCTTGCAAGAATACACTTGTTAATTAATTTTAATTGGCATTTAATCGGATTAGATTAGCATAAGACCCTAATCACCCCCCCTCTAGGGTCTAACACACACATGACCCGATCCGGTCATCTACTACTGCCTATTTTTTGATCTGCTCTTAGTCTATGTTTAAAGAACAGATCTCTACTACTGTCCTGATTATTTGACTACTATCTGCCTACCACTATTGTGCAACAATGTCGGAAACAGATCTCTCCTCCTCTTCTACATCTCCCTCTGCTGCTGCTGGTCAGACTTCTGCGCCCAAGGTAGTCTTGGGGACTACAATAAAGTTGAATAGTACAAACTATCTGCTCTGGGCTCAGGCTTTCCGCATCTTCATTGGCGCTCAGAGCAAACTTCCACATCTTCTGGCCTCTCCTCCACCCACCACAGATCTCACCTACAGTTCCTGGCTCTCGTCTGATTATTGTGTTATGACGTGGTTCCTCAACAGCACGGAACCACAGATTAGTAGCAGTGTTATGTTCTTAACCACTGCGAAGGAGATGTAGGACAGCCTGAAGATTATGTATGGGAATGAGAAGAATGCTTCCCGTGTATTTGAGATTTATGAGCGACTGTTTACGCTCAAACAGGGAGATAGGTCAGTTCCGGAGTTCTTTGGTGAGTTAAAGGGACTGATAGACGAACTGGAGATGCATCAGCCTGCGGTAGCTGATGCGGCGACGTTGTTGGGATATCGCCGTGACTTGGCAGTGTCCAAGTTTCTTTCTGGATTGCATCCTAACTTGCAGTCCCAGGTGAGAGGACAGATATTGGGTGGAGATACCATCCCCTCACTGACTGCTACATTCTCCAGAGTCATGCAGGTCTCTACTGGTGTTTCTTCTGATACTTCTGCACCGTCTCCACCTTCGGTGGATCAGTCTGCCATGTTCTCTAGTAGAGGCAGAGGCCGCGGTCGTGGTCGTGGTCGTGGTCGTTTGGGAGGACGTGGTTCTTTTAGTGGGAGACAGAGTGATTCTGATAGGGGTTCACGTCAGTGTGGTCACTGTGGAAGGACCAATCATATTTCTGAGAAGTGCTGGGAGAAGTTTGGTCGTCCTTAATGGGCCCAAGTAGCCGATGCCGAGTCGACTCGCTCACCTATTTCTACTACTATTTCTAGTAATCCAGCTACTACTGTTCCTACTGTTCAGATTTCTCAGGCAGATTATGATAGGTTACGCCAGCTAGAGCTCTCTCAGAACAGTCATTCGGCTACTCATGCATCCTCTTCAGGTATGGATGCTTACATAACTTCTCCTCATGAACCATGGGTACTAGATTCTGGAGCCTCATCCCATATGACAGGTATAAAGGATCGTTTTGTCTCTTTACATCTTTCTGATAAGTTTCCCTCTATTCTCATTGCTGATGGTACACTTTCTCCAGTTCTTGGTGCTGGAATAGTTCATCCTACTTCCTCTTTGAAACTCACTGATGTGTTATATGCTCCTAAATTCCCTGTTAGCTTATTATTCATTAGCAAGTTTACAAAGCACAATAACTGTAAAGTCACTTTTTTCCCTTCTTATTGTGTTTTTCAGGACCTAGCAACTGGGATGACGATTGGTTCGGGGCATGAGAGAGGAGGTATGTACTATTTGGACGACAGTGTGCCGGGTGCTGGTCTTGTTGTAGCACAGCCTGATTCTACCTTACTGTGGCACTAGCGTTTGGGTCATCATTCACTACAAAAACTTAGATCGGTAGTTACTATTCAGTCTTCCCTTTCTTCTTTAGGTTGTGAGTCATGTGAACTGGGTAAGCACCATCGTGCTTCTTTTCAGAGTCGTGTCGATAAACGCAGTAGTTTTGCGTTTGAGTTAGTTCATTCTGATGTCTGGGGTCCTTGTCGTGTTCCCTCTGTGAAGGGTTTTCAATATTTCATTATTTTTGTTGATGATTTCTCTCGCATGACTTGGCTATATTTGTTGAAAGAGAGGTCTGAAGTCTCGCATGTTATTGAACTTTTTTATAATGAAATAAAAACCCAGTTCTCTACTTCTGTTCATATGCTTCGTACTGATAATGCTTTGGAATATATGAAAAATAACGTTTCAAAATTTTGTACTCTTAATGGTATTATTCATCAAACTTCATGCTCTCACACTTCACAACAAAATGGAGTTGCTGAGAGGAAGCATAGACATATTCTCGATGTTGCTAGAACACTGATGATACATATGAATATTCCAAAGTACTTGTGGTCGGATGCTGTTCTCACTGCCTGTTATTTGATTAATCGCATGCCTTCCTCTGTTCTTGATGGTTTGATACCATTCCACTGTCTTTATCCTGCTAAAAAACGTTTTTCTGTGATTCCTCGAGTTTTTGGTTGTACGTGTTTTGTTCAGGATTTGACTGCTGATTTGGATAAATTGTCTCCTAGGTCCATTAAGTGTGTGTTTGTTGGATACTCACGTACTTAAAAAGGGTATAGGTGCTATCATCCGACCACCAGGAGATATTTTGTTTCTGCTGATGTTACCTTTTTTGAGTCTGTCCCATATTTTTCCTCTGGTTCCACTACCTCTGTCAGTCCACAGGTGCCACTACCTTCTACGGCTCCCACTACTATTCCGGTATCTGCTCCTGTGGCTATTGCACCAAAGCCTCTACTGACATACTCTCGCCGTCCTAAAGTACATACACATGTCTCTGCTCCTGCTGACTCTTCTTCTCCAGCTGCAGGTCCATCTCATGTCGAGCCTCATATCTCTTCTGACTTAGATGTTCCTATTGCTCTTCGTAAAGGTAAACGGTCTTGCCCAAAATATCCTATCTCTCTTTTTGTCTCTTATGACCGTCTCACCTCATCATTTCGTCAGTTTGCTTTGTCATTGTCCACTATATCTTTACCCAGATCACATGAGGAAGCTTTGTTAGTACCCGCCTGAAAACAGGCTATGGATGAGGAGATGAATGCACTGCTTTCTAGAGGGACTTGGGATTTGGTCTCTCTACCTACTGTAGGCGTCAAAAAATGCTTACGGACATCCAAATACCACTCAACTCAACAAGGAAGAACAACGTACATACCAACACGCAGCCTACGGTGTCGCGGCCAAGGCGCGACAGCCTACGGTGTCGCGGCTAAGGCGCGGCAGCCTATGGCGCCGCGGCTAAGGCGCGGCGGCCTGTCGTGTCGCGGCTAAGGCGCGGCAGCCAACCTTGCCGCGGTTATTACAGAAGAATGCTGTGGCGGTTACCAAGCATTTATACGATGATTTCTTAAAATCCACGTGGCAGAATATCTGAAATAGAACGTGTGCTGGCGTGGAAAAGCAGTTGAACCATGAAAGAAAGTGATTAAAAGTCGTGGGGAACGGTTTCAGACACGATGAAACGTGGTGGTAACCGCTCCTTTGTCCGCGGCAGTCCATACTGCCGCGCCAATAGCCGCGGCAGTATAGAGTGCCGCGGCCAAAGAGAGTTCCATCTTGTCAGTTGTTTCGCCTCCGTTTCAACTGTTGTTCATTCCTATCCCTATAAATACCTCCCTAGACACGAAATAAAAGGAGGGAGAGCATATTGGGGCAAAAAGACTTAAGCTTTTGGTGAATTTGAGCAAGAGAGAGTCTTTGTTCTTCACAAACATCTTCAAGAAGCTTTTGGTGATTCCTAGAGATCTAAGCTCTGACTTGATCTTTGG
>BQKN01065609.1:230951-243156 GCA_022839385.1 Asparagus kiusianus | reverse complement strand
AAGCTTTTGGTGATTCCTAGAGATCTAAGCTCTGACTTGATCTTTGGAAGAGTGAACATCTTACATCGATAAGATATTCGCTTCAAATTCTTACTTCGATAAACGAAGGAAGAATCACTAAAACCTTCACGATTCAACCAGAATCTGTGAATCGGTGGTCCACGGGCTAACGTACCCCCGACACAGGCAAAGATCTCACGCAAGCAGCGATCCAAACAACGATCCTGCGTTTGTTTCTAAAAAGTTATAATTTTCATTTTGTTGTGTAAGAGAGGTCTTATAAAAAGGCTATTTCTTTTGAATTTGTTGTAATCGACCGAAGATATAATGAATTCCACAACGAAACCAACTTTTGACGAAAACACCTACTGGAGCGACTGTGGTTAGCTGCAGATGGGTGTATACCTTGAAATATCGTCCTGATGGGTCTGTTGATAGATATAAAGCTCGCCTGGTTGCTAAAGGATATACCCAGACATATAGTATTGACTATTTTGAAACCTTTTCTCCCGTTGCTCGTCTCAACTCTATCAGAATTCTTTTCTCTCTGGCTGTTAATATGGATTGGGCGATGCACCAACTAGATATGAAAAATGTTTTCTCCCGTTGCTCCTCCTGGGTATGTTGCTCAGGGGGAGAATCTTATCTGCAGGCTGAGAAAGGCCATCTATGGGTTAAAGCAGAGTCCTCGAGCTTGGTTTGATAAGTTCAGCAAGGTTATTTCTAATGTTGGTTTTCAACGTTGTCAGTCTAATCACTCTGTCTTTCTTCGACGCACAACAACTGGTTTGGTTATTTTAGCCGTATATGTTGATGATATTCTGCTGACTGGGAGTGACTCTGTTGCCTTAGCTGAGACTAAGGAATATCTAAACCGTCATTTTATCACTAAGGACATGAGAAAACCAAAATATTTTCTTGGGATTGAAGTTACATATAAAAAACATTGTCTGTTGTTGTCCCAAAGGAAGTATGTGCTAGATTTACTAGAAGAAGCAGGTCTCTTGGAATGCAAACCTGCAAGCACTCCAATGGAGGCAAATGTTGATTTGTGGCGTGATGATACATCTCTACTAGATGTTGCACGATATAGGAGACTAATTGGGAAGCTAATATATTTGACAGTTACCAGACCTGATATTACTTTTGCAATAGGTGTACTGAGCAGGTTTATGCACAAACCTAGAGAGGTTCATTGGACAGCAGCTCTGAAGATTTTGGCATATGTCAAAAGTTGTCCTGGCAAGGGATTGTTATATAAGAAGCATGGGCATACTCACATTTCGGCTTTCTCTGATGCTGGCTACGCAGGAGACATGGGAGACCGAAAGTCAACCTCAGGATTTTGTACTTTTGTTGGAGGTAATCTTGTGACTTGGAGAAGTAAGAAACAAGATGTATCACGATCTAGTGCAGAGGCCGAATATAGAGCAATGGCTCACACTGCTTGTGAGATGGTGTGGCTAAGAAAGTTTATGACAGAGCTTGGTTTTGTTCAGTCTGGACCCATGCCAAAGCATTATGACAACCAGTCTGCCATTTATATTGCACAGAATCCTGTGTTTCATGAGAGGACAAAACATATTGAAGTTGACTGCAATTTTATCAGAGATGCTTGGGAGAAGATAGTATCTCTCACATTCACTCCGTCCTCACAACAACTTGCTGATATTCTTACCAAGGCTACTTCTTCAAAGGTGTTTTCTACTATATGTGACAAGCTGGGCATGATGGATATTTATGCTCCAGCTTGAGGGGGAGTGTTAGATTAAGTCTATTGGGTATTGGGTTAATGGGCTGTGACCCGTTAACCATATCCCTATTTGTATGACTATATATCTCTCTAGTATCTGAATGAATTAATGAAGTTAGGGTTTTTGCTCTCTCAATTATCTCTTTCTACAGACCCAATGGCAAATAAATATGCGTACCACAAAATCCACAATTTTCATGGGCTTTAACCTACCAATTATGTCTATTTTGTGGTTTTCTCTGCAAAAAATGCAATTTTCACGGGTTATTGCCCACGATTTTTTTGTGTTTCATCTGTTTTGACGACCAAATGACAACTAATTACATGTACTTCAAAATTTGCGATATTTGTGGGCTATATAAGTCACAATTTTTTTTGTTTTTAGTTTTCGTTCTTTCAAATAAGTTATAGCAACAGGAAAGAATAGAAAATGCAGCAACATTGAAGACAATAGCCAGCAGTAAGCATACAATAGTAGGATAGTACGTGAAGCATAACTCACAATTAAACATCGAAGAACCAAAAAGACAAAACATCTATCAGATAAAGACTTTGTAGGCAATAAGCACCAATTATAGAAACTTAAGCTTTCACTAGGAAACGAAGAACATGAGAGGTAATATATCCACCCCCATAAGTACATAACCTTAAGACAGAAAGCACCAATTTACCTTTTTCCTAGCCAGCAATTTGCTAAAATATGGCATCACGTAGCAAGAAAAAAACCAGAGACTAATAGTACCCAAAAAAAAAATACCAGAGACTAATAGTAAATAATGATGAATATGAAAAGATATGCAAACTGATATTATGCACCTAAAATTAAAAAGCTAATTAAGTGTAAATAGGTGAATAAGTGCATGAACCATGGATGCTGGAGCAATCATTAAAAATTAAAAAAAAAGACTGATGCCGTAAATTCATACCCTTCGTCTAAAAATGAATCCTTCAAGGAACCTCCAGCCTTCTTGATTATTTGAATTGACTCCAAATTTGTACTACCCTGCCATAAAAAATGCAGAAATATCACTCAAACGTCAGTATACAACAAGAAGAAAACAATATAATGGGAACCCATCGTACACAATCCTTACAATTTTGAAGAAAAATATTAGGCATGTGGTCATATAGCTATGGCCATAAACATGTACAACAAAACAAGGGATCCGCGACCCAAACAAAAACAATCATGTCACCAAGCTTTTGAGTGAGCATAAAGTAATATCAGTATGCAAGAATTTAGTTATTAAGGAACTATTATTCTCCAAAGACCACTATAATTTAGCCACAGTTATTTACTCAAAGCAACTGATAAAAAGATTTCAAGTTGCATTTTGCACATGATCTCAAGGAAATGTCAAAACATTTCTTTTATCAAAATTAACTCATGGACGAGTCCAAGAAATCAGCATAGCTGGTTTAAACAGTCCATATCAAGTGCAACACATTAGGGTCAATACTAAGATGATAAATATAATGCTAAATCATACTTCCTTCATTTTTAAAGTATCAATTCAAAACCAAAATCTTTAGAAAATAAGAACCCATGTTTTTCAAGAAAGAAATTTGTAAGATAAGCTAGCAGCTTAAATAAGTGGTATTCTACAACTCAAATATTGGATCCATCAAAAGGCTGCAACATTATAAGAAAGAGAATCAGGCGTACAATGTAAGGAAAGCAGTTACCTTGAGCCTCATAACAGCATCAACTGCAAGTGTAGCAAAGTGTTCCTTGTCCTGGGAGAGAATTTTTGAACTCAAAGTTGTCATTGCAATGTTCATCAAATCTGACTTGAATTTCTCTGCATTTTAATACAAGAATAGCACACATAAAGATACACACATGAAATGCCGGATCACGTTAAATAGAATGGACAAAGCGCATGCTAGTGCTACGTACTGCTCCCAATGACCAATGGTATAACCCAAAGCTTCTATTAAATGGTTTGGGTCTTTACTTCGGCCATCCGCGCCCTAATCAGTTTTTATTTAGCTATTTTAATTTCACTTGTGGGCTTAGAGTTGAATGCAATTCTCTTTACAATGCTGTGCTGAATCTGCTCAACTTCAAGTGGTATAAACATCAACTGATTGTTACCTGGATCTTGTTTGTTATCCTTGGCTTTCTTTGACAATGCATTCCGTGCACATTCAGCAGCCATTCTATAACCTAAGAAACAATAGAAGTTTCAAAACACACCAAAAAGAATCACACGTATACAGCAAACAGAAATACAAATATTAAACATAATAATCCTACTGCACTCAGAAGAGGACACATGAATATATATCATCTATTCGTGAGCCAGCTAGAGTATGATCCCAAACCAAGTTTAGGTAAACCAAGTAAACTTTGACAGGGACTCAAAATTGGAATAACCATGCTAAACATATTGCAAAAATATATAAACTAAAATTGCAAGCACTACATTAAACAAAATTTCCTTTTAAAGAATATGCACCTTGAAATAATCTTTCCAGCAACAAATTTGCCAAGTAAACCTTAGAACATACCTGCTATAATAGTCATGGGATGAATCTTTGTCATGATTAACTTTTCAGCTTCCCTCAAAAGCTCTCCAGCCAAAACAACAACAGAAGTTGTCCCATCACCCACTTCGTCATCTTGAACTTTCGAAATATCTAAGTCTTGAATTAAGGACAAATATTCACTTCTGTCATGTTTTATCAACAGAAATGACCAACACATAATACTAGTAAATGTTCTACAAACCTAGAAATTAGTTTTTTAATTGCAAGTCAAAGGAATAGGATGAAGCAATTACAATGTCAGGCAGAAATGAAGGGTTTGACACGTAGTTTAATTGTTTAAATTAGGAGCAAAGAGACAAGAATCGTGCCTGACTATTTGCACATTACCAATATGATTCCTTACTGGCAACCGAAAATGTAATGAGGATACCAACAAGAACTTTTGCAGCAGGGTTATCAATATGTAGTGACTTTAAGATAGTAGCACCATCATTGGTGACTGTAACAGTACGCCCCCTCCCAGTGGACTGCAAAATTTTGTCCTACATTCAAGTGTATTTAATCACAAGGTTAATTCATTAATCAAAAGTGGAAAGCCAGAATCAAATAAGATATTAATTGAAAGTCTATATACCATTCCCTTAGGCCCTAAAGTCGTCTTAACTAAATCAGCAATTGACACTGCACCAACATGTGTAACCTGCACCAAAGATAAAAACAGCAAAAAAAAAAGATGGGTAAATAGCTCAAGTATATGCAAGAGATGTAGGCATATAACAACAAGCAATGCAAATCCGAACCAATTATTTCACTAATGTTGTGTTATCTTGACTATAACAAACAGTATACAACTCTCAAGTTTTTTTTAATATCTAATGAAATAAATTCAGATATGCCTGTTTTATATAGTCCCTTAGTTTACACAAATCTCTCAGAATACCATATATTCATCTATTTTTTTAAATAGGGATTAGAGCATTAGTAAAAAAGGGGGATAAAGTCAAATAAGGTATCTTTCCAGGATTTTTTTAAAGAAACAGAAGGATTTATAAATTATTTGTAAGACACATAATGAAATATTGTTTGAATTATTGGAAAACCATATAAGGTTACTTGCTAAATGAGTACTAAGTTTGGACTGTCAAAATGATCCAAGTTAATGTGTTCATACATGCCTCAGACATTATGATACATTGATATTCACACTAAGAAATAAACTGTAAATGCACCATGTAAGTCTAGATTAAAAGTTGACGATAGTAAAATAAATAAATCAAACCATGTCCGAAGGACGCCGAACCTGGGATTATACTTGATGAGAAATTGACTTAACCCATTTCAAGTTAACCTATTTAATCCATTTCAAGTAAAATTGTATTAAATTGGACTAATTGTTTCATAAGATTTATATTATCCTTAAGCTCTTTGTTAGAGATTTGTGAGAGAACTATTAAGCTCTTCTTTACACAAAATGTTTATTTCTTGAACCTTTTAAAGAGGTGGAATACTAAACAAAAATGAGAGATTAACTCTTTTTAACCTGCTTAAGACGGATTACCTTGTTCTACTAATATAGGATTTGTTTTTTGTATTTGGAAGGTTAAGAAGGGGCTACCCCCTTGTAACTTCTTATTTAACCAGTTGCTGAACAATACCTTAAAAGATAATAAAGACTAAAAACTATTTGGCTAATTTGACCACCACTTATTTGTATCTTACCCCCACTGACTACAGGTTAATGTCTATTTATGGGAAGGAGGGAGCATACCAGTGCTACTTAATTCATTAAGCTACGAGATAGATTTCGAACATAAGTGACCAGTTTGTCCTATGTCGCAGACTGTATTTGACCTCGTCAGCCAACAGACCAAGACAAAGTTTAACTTATATCTCTCATCTTGTGTCCGGTAGAACAACACAAAACAAAAGCTCAAGGTTGTAACAAAGCTCGTTAAATATGGTGGTCGTCCTTCCAATCTTTGATGACACCTGAACATAAAGGAACAAGAGCGAGAACAGTCGAAGTATGCCATCCAGTGTTGTACAAAGCGGGAAAAAAAGCTAAGAAAAGCGGAAGTGGCACCTTCCAGCTCCGCTGAGGCCCAAAGCAGACCTATTAAGCGGCTAAGCCGCATTCATTGCACAAGCACACCCAAAAGCGCTTTTGAGAAGAAAGTGCCTAAAATCCACCTAGAATGGTGAAGCAGCCCAAAGCGGTCCAAGCTAGTGTTAAGCGGTTAGACGCCTTTCGTGGTTTTTTTCCATGCTTAAATGGATCTTTTTCCCTTTTCTTTTGAAAGGATTCTACTTGAAATTTGGAATAAACTTACAAAAATTTAATAATGATTGCATCTAAGAGGCATGTTTTCTTATATTTGATAATTTATGGCTAAAATATCAAATTGGCCTAAAAAGTGAGACCCCTTTACCACTTGGGCCTACAAAGTAACACTGACGACACTTCGACCTAAGGTGATCGACGAAGACAAATTTTAAACGAAAAATTAACAAATTTTTTCCAAATATACCCCTCGAATCTCCCACATTTTCAGATATACCGCTCAAGTTCTAAACTTTGTATTTAAAACTCCTCTCTCCCCCTTCCCACCATCTCCTCCCTCCTTCCTACCATCTCCGCCATTCTTTTCTCTTTCCAATCCTCAACCTCCCCTCCTTTCTCCCACTCTCTACCTCATTTTCTCATATCCTCACTCTTACCTCCTCCTTTCCCTCTTTCTCCAACCCCACATCTTCTTAACCTCTCTCTACTCTCTTTCTCTATCTCCCCTCTCCTCCACTCCCTCCTAATACTTCATGTAGAATGTTGATGTTGTGTGTGGAAGAAGAAAAGGAGGTTGGGTTTTTGATGATTTGAGGGTGGAGAAAGTGAGCGGAGCAAGGAGGGAGAGCAATTGGGAGAGAGGAAGAGGATATTGGATTTGGTAGAATTTTTTATCTTGGGTCTCAGAAAGGAACAGGAGGAAGTTGGATTTTTTTTAATTATTGGAGGATGAAGGAGTTGACGGAGTAAGCAGAGAGAGGAAGTGGAAGAGATGAGGGAAGGTTGGGAATTGAGAGGAGAAAATAAGGGAGCATATGGTGGAAAGGAGAAAGTAAGAGTGGGACAAGGAAAAGGAGGGAGAAGGAATGGGAGAGGAGGGAAGGTTAGGAATCTAAAGAAGAGAATGAAGGAGATGGTAGGAAGGAGGAGGGAGGAGATGGTGAGAAGGGAAAGGGTTTTTTACAAATATCAGAATTTGGGGAGGGGTGGAGGGGGTGAATCCGAAAAATATGGGAGTAAGGGGCCTATATGCAAAAATCTCTTTGTTACAACTAGCCTCCGGCAATCGGAAAGGCCTATTATAAGCATAAAAAATTGCCTATAGGTTCTCGCACATAGCTCGAGATGAAAAAAAAACAATGAATGTTACTATCCGAGTCAAGGAGGATTATCTGAATCAAAGGAGATCATCCGATATTGTAAAGAAGCTAAAAAGCACATGAAGTAAGTCGGCGAAGCGTACGAGTCTGTAAAACACGCTAAACGATAAATAAACGATAAAGGAACAACTCAACCGGGAGTTGTGCTTCGCCCACAAAAGGGTAAAGTATCATGTGTCTCGCCTACTCTATGAGTGTCTTACCTATGGGAGTTGTAGAGCTCTTCGTAAGCTTTCCGATGCATCTTGGATCACCTCATTCCGAGATCGGACAAGGAAGTTAGAGCCAAAATACCCGAGACAACACAAACTGTCTCGGAAGTGCGAGACAGTCGCAACTGTCTCGGAACTGCGAGACAATTATGACTGTCTCGCACCAAATCTGAAGAAACTCAAAAGACAAAGTTATAGATCTCTTCGTCGGTTTTCCAACGCATCTTGGATCATCTCATTCCGATATCGGACGAGAGAGTTAGAGCCAAAATACCCGAGACAACACAAACTGTCTCGGAATTACGAGACAGTCACAACTGTCTCGAAACTACGAGACAGTTATGACTGTCTCGCACCAAATCTGAAGAAACTCAAAAGATAAAAGTTATAGATCTCTTCGTCAGCTTTCCAACGCATCTTGGATCATCTCATTCCGATATCGGATGAGGGAGCTAGAGCCAAAATACCCGAGACAGTACAAACTGTCTCGGAAGTGCGAGACACACAGCCCTGTCTCGGCCACAAAGTTACTTATAACACGTTTTTTGACGGTTTTTTGGCTTCATAACTGCTTGAAATCAACCATAAACGTGGGGAGAGAATTACAAACTGAAAATAGGCCCACTAACCTCATAAAATATGGTATTTAAGTAGTGGGACGTTGGTTGCAAAAAGGGGGCTGAGCATTTTTTGGAGCGGATCCAAAGAGCAGATCCAAGAGAACAAAGAGGCTATTACTTGAGCAATTAGGCAGAGATTTTCAAAAGGTTTGGGCAAATTTCAAGAGTTCATCTCCTTTCAACAATTCGGAGGTTCCTTAAGATCTAAGCTTTGACTTGATCTTGAGAAGAGTGTCCATCTTACTTCGATAAGATATTCACTGAAACTATTCTTGCTTCTAAACGAAGGAAGAATCCTCGAATCCTTCACGATTCAATCAGAATTCGTGATTCGGTGGTCCACGGGCTAACGCACCCCCGGCATAGGTAAAAATCTCACGCAAGCAGCGATCCAAACAACAATCTTGCGTTTGTTTCTAAGGAACTTGTAATTTGATTTTTGTTGTAAAGAGTAGCTTTACAAAGTACGAAGCTCACTCTTTTGTATTCATTATAATCGATAAACAGTTATAATGAATTCTACAACAGAACTTGTTCCTGACGCAAACACCTATATGGCGCTAATTTGTCACTTTTTAGGTCAACGTGTCACCAATGTCACTTTTTAAGCCAAAGTGTTAAAAAAGTGTCCCTTTTAGGCCAATATGGTATTTTAGCCGATAATTTAACCTGTTGACAACTTGATGCGCATATTAAACACATATTAGCTATCACATTACAATGTGTATATTATTTAACAATATTGCGTGATTTAATCTAAGTATTGTTACACATCAATTTCATGCTTTTGTTCTCTATAAATAACCAAATATGCATTTTTAGAATTTTTCCTCCAATTTTTACTTGTTTTATAACTTTCAGGTTTTGTCCTTTGTTTCTTATTCTTTGGAACTTTTGCCCCTAATTAAATTTTAGAAAAATTGACTTGGCACTTTTTTTTGCCTAAGTCCCAAAAAGCCAAAGCGGCACCCTGCCACTTTTCTCACCTTTGCGTTTTCCCCAACCTTGGTCTTATTATAAAGAATGACCCAAAGAGAAGGGAAAACCCTGATAGTACACCTTCCCATACCCTTAATCTAGTGAGAGGCTCTAAAATCACTCCCAAAAAGGTAGGCCAAAATTGACACAGAAGAACTTGAAATTGCTCCAAATACCACACTTGAAAACAATCTCTACTAACTTCTTGCTTTCCTTCATAAGTACATTAGCTTATTCTTATTCAATTATTGGGTTGAAAACTTTACTACTGAAAATCGAATGAGTTTGTTAATCTACTTTTATTCAATTATTGTATCTATTTTCCATGGTTTTACATGGATGCACAGAAAGTCACACATAACAGAACTGAGAATCCACTACAAAGGCTATGCACTTTTCTAACTACCAACATTGTTATAATTCACGTTTTTCCATGTGTAAACTAAAACACACATATGTCAGACAAGCTCAGTTACCAAGCTTAAGGTCAGTACAATCAGAGAATGTAATGACAACTCACATCACAACTACTTCATCACAAACTGAGCAAAAATGTTCAGAGAATTTTAGATTTCTCATTCGTATATCATCATTTAATTAATCAGAAACAATAGGATAATCAATATTGACAACTCTAGGTTAATTGACATCAAATTAGGATTGTTTCTACCCGATTTTGCAATGATTACGAAGGGAGGAAGATTACCATTCTAGCTCGCTCTCCCTTCTCTTCAGTCGCTTCATCTTTAAATAGCCGCTGCACAAACAATCATTCAGAACAAAATCACCAGATCCAAAGAAACTGATGGGAAAAAAAAAGATAAAAGACCACCAAAAATGGCCAGATCCTGAGATCATACCGCCATTAGAGCAGCAGCAAGTGAGCTCCAGAAACCGGTGAAGATCGAATGCGATGAGAATAGAGAGAGATCAAAAGAGAAGAGGAGCCGAAGTGACAGCGAAATCGATCGCCTTTTGGGGTTTGAACTGAAACCCTAGAAAACCCTAGAATACTCTCTCACTTCTCGCGGGCGGGCTGGACAAAGCGTTTTAAAGCGGGTCGGGTAGATAGGGATCGCCGGATCGGACCCAGAATTAGAGGCCCGAAACTCTAATCGGGTCGGGTAGAGGGATCGGGCCCAGAACACTGATTTTACCTTTTTTTTTTGGAAAAATCGAATGCGGTGATTAACTCTATTTTTCAGAGAAATGTTCAAATACTTTAATAGCTCCTTATTGCGTGACCCATATAATTTTCCATTTTTTTCGTGTTTTCCTCGTACTCAGCTATGGATGCACACATATATTTCGTTGTTATCCGTTTCGTATCCATATTTGATTTTGACGAATATGGAGTAAAAATTATTCTTACTGAATGATGTCAACGTTCATATTCATACATGTGTTTAGAAAGCAAATATGAAGATAGTAAGTATCATATTCGATTCCTACTCAATTCATATGCAGCCTAAAACTATATTAGGCCAGAAGGCGTTAGTTGTTGGTCACCGATTTATAGCGCAGCAGGCTTTTGGTCTTTTTCTTTTTCTTTTAATTTTTTTTGGGGGGGCGCGCTTGAGGGGGGTTGTAGATTTAGATTTGAATTTTGACGACTTTTCCCTCCATTTCTAGGGTCTTTGTAAAAGATTTTCAAGAGCATAAATTTTCAAATCAAATGATCATGAGATATCAAATGGGTAAAAATAAACTTTGAGTACCAAATTTCAAAATGGGTGACGCTTTTGAAGTACAAAGTGCAACTAAGCCTTATTTTTTCGTCAAATGTGTGCTAAATTTGACTACTTAATGGACCTCAAATAGAAACTAACTAGTGTGTGCCCCGTGCAAAGCACGGGTTTTTTTTATTTTGCTACAGTGTTCCCGCTCCTTTTTAATTCTCCTGTTTGAATTTTCTGTGGTGCTACAGTAACTCGCCTGCTACAGTACCATTTTCGAGCTACTACAGTAACCGATCTGCTACAGTACCGGTGTAATTTATTTTCTGCTACAGTAATAATGCTACAGTAAATATACTGTAGCATTTACTGTTTGATGAACAGTGACTCTTTGTTTCTCCCTTTCGTATAAAGGAATAGATGGTGTGTTTGGCAACTTCACACTATTCCGGTTAGGGCCTTAATAGAGCTAGGATTGAAATAAGATAAAGGTGGCCCAAAGATAGTCTAGATAAGAGTAATAGAGCTAGGATTGAAATAAGATAAAGGTGGCCCAAAGATAGTCTAGATAAGAGTCACTTTTTTGAACTATAAAAGTAACTAGCTCAATCTTGTACAAGTTTTTGCCAAACACATTATAAATCCTTATCCAAACTAATGCTCTTATCCAAATTAGCGAAGAAGCTATCAAACGAGCCCTAAGTAGGGGTGGAAATGAACCGAATAATTAACAAATAATTCGATAATTGTTTGAGTAACTATCCGATCATATTCGATTCGGTAGTTCATTTACCGCTAAACAAATAATTTTTAGTATTCGAGTTTATTAACAAATAGATTTAACCAAACGTATATTCGATTCGTTTACCTATCAAATTTTCGCTTAAAATTTGATCACTTATTATGTGTATTATTGCACATACAATGTCATATGTTTAACCCACTTACCATTTCTACTTAAATTTTATGTACTAGTTTTAAGATTTAAATAGTCTTAAATCTATTGTCTAATGAAAATTCTGATTTATATAT
>BQKN01065609.1:206757-220951 GCA_022839385.1 Asparagus kiusianus | reverse complement strand
TTAACAATAAAACCATAAACTAAACATTAAAGACCTAACCTTAACAACAAATATCCTAAACTTAACAACAAAACCCTAGCAGAATAACTCTAACCATAACAATAAAAAACTAACCTTAACAGAAAACTGTAGGATAACTCTAACCTAAACACCTATAACAGTGCTGTAACAAAATAACGTAGGGACCAAGCTATCTTACCTTATACCAGGAAAATGCGCGTTTGCCCATCTCTCCGGGGAGTATTCCATTACAGCGACGTAAGCCCTGTGATCGATCGCTGCCAATTCTTTCATGTCATTATCCCATTCAGATATTGTAAACTTATAAGCCGCGGATTGTAACAGCTCGCCCAACGTAGTCGCGACATTTGCCTTGTGACCAAAATCCTTCATCTTCTTTTTGAAATTCTCGACTAGATGCAGAACACACCTTGAATGGAATGCATCTGGAAAAAATTCCTCGACAGCTGCCCTGATACCCTTGTCGGCGTCTGAAATCATTACCAGTCGATGTGGAGGTTGGTAAGGTTTTTCCCTATCATAGAGTAACGTCCATAATCCTTGTAAGAACCATTTCCAGTTAACCTCATTCTCTTGGTCGCATACGCAATAAGCTAGGGGAAATATTCCCTGGTTGCCGTCATACCCAGTAGCGCTAAGTAGTATGCCTCTGTAACGATCTTTAATAAATGTTCCGTCCAAAAACAATAGAGGCCTACACCCAGCAATAAACCCTTCAATACAGGCATTATAACTAATGAACAATCGCCTGAACCTCCCGTCATCAGCATCAATAACAACACGACTCCCTGGATTAGTTGCATGCACCATGGATTCATACCTGCATGAATATAACAACAAAGCAGTACAGTTAGCGAAGGATTCCTAACCATAACGAATGATCTTCAAACTTCACGACCAACACGTACACTTAACGACGAACAAATAACTTTAACAACTAATACGTATAGTTAGCAACCAAAACGTAAGAAGTAGATTTAGCAAAGGATTCATAACCATAACAACTGATCTTCAAACTTCACAACCAACACGTACACATAGCGACGAACCAATAACTTTAACAACTAATACGTATAGTTAGCAACGAAAACGTAAGCAGTAGACTTAGCAGCGGATTCATAACCATAACAACCGACCTTCAAACTTCACAACCAACCCGTATACTTAACGTCGAGCCACCAACTTTAACAACTACTACGTATAGTTAGCAACCAAGACGTAAGATTGATTTCAGAAGAATAAAAAGGATAAGGACCATCTCAGTGAATCGTAAGCCTCATCATCGTCACCGAACAGGTCCTGTTGAGCTGTCTCCTTGCTCCACCACGCTTTACTGTAGTTAATCTTGATGCCAAAATTAGAGAGCATGTCGTTCTTGATATCGACCGCACGAAGATCTGACCTAACCTTCAAAACAGCTTGTATTTGGCTAGCAATGAACTTCCTTGATGCCCTTGAGTTGCCAGCATTTGCTCCATGTTGACCGCATGTGTGGGTAGACTCGAAATTCTTTATGGACATGATAGACGAATTTCTGAGCGGGGAAGCAAACAACATCCAAGGGCAACCATGAGTGTGTTTGAATCGGCAATAGACTCTTATGCGTCTTTGTTCATTGTGGTAAAAATCATACTCGAACCGTTTAGCAATTGAATAGTATTGAAGTGCTAATCTAACTTCAGCTGCACTATCAAATTTCTGACCAACTTCACGTATGGAGGTGTGCCACTCAGCTGGGATCTTTGTTTGGTGATTAAGCATGTCTTCCATCAGCATGATCGAGTCGCCGGTGGGGTTGTCATTAGGAATACGCTCATCATTACAGGTTTGGGTGAACGTGGTATCTGCGCACCGCGAGTTTTGTGTCGGTATTGTCCTGAAGCAGTAATAAAAATACATAGCCTTAGCAACGAACAGATAACCTTAACAACGAACTCATAAACATAACAGCCAACACATATCCTTAACAACTAACCTTTATACTTAAGGACAGACTCGTGACCTTAACAACAAACGCATATACTTAACATCAAACACCTTATCTTAGCAACCAACCAGTATACGTAACAGCCAACAAAACACCTTATCTTAGCAACCAACCAGTATACGTAACAGCCAACAAATAACCTCAACAACCAGTGCTTAACATAACCTTGACAACAAACACATTACCTAAGCAACCAATGCATGAGGTTAACAACTAATGGCAAAACCTATCAGGAAACTCAAAAGGAAATTAGGGGTGTAATTCCTACGCAGTATCCGGCGTCGTCTGCGTGTTCTGCGATGTTGAGGATTCCCCAGCGGAGGTAGCATACAAATTCGCGTCTGTAAATCCATTACGCCGACAATACTCGAACATCAAATTTAAGTCGTCGTCATTGTCAATTGAAATACTGAATTTCTTTTCCCTTTCGCAAATGAACTTCAGTGAAAGAGATTGCATTGGTATGTTAAGCCTTTCCGCCACTCGATATCTCAAGCTGATTATTTCTGTATTCTCTTTGATAACGACGAATACACCGTCACCACCTTTGTTGCTTTTTGCCTTCGTTACCACGCATAGAAGAGATCCATCCGCCATTTTATTACAGGGAGTAGTTGACGAATCGAAGAGGCTTTTTTGAGGAGAATTAAGTTGGGGAATGGAAACAAATCAGCGATTTTAGTTTGAGGGGGAATATAGCTGGTGATAATTTTGGAGGGAAATGGGAATTTCCCCCCAAAAAAAGTCATTCTAATCAACATTTAATGCCTACAGTCGAAACGATGGGTTTCCGTCGTGAGAGGGCGACGAACACAGGCTGGTAAGGGTATTTTGGGCATTTCGATAGGGGGTTTAACGGAGTGAGGCCTGGGGATTCGTTTTGGGGGCTGGAATTAAATCGGGGGCGGTTTTGGGGGTAAATGACACGTTGAAAAAGTCTTGGGGGGGCAGAGCTTGTTTTGGGTGGTTTTGGGGGCTGGAAGCAATTTTCCCTAAATATAAATACGAGCTCTTTAGCATTCGATTTCATTCGATCATTTACCACCCCTGGCCCCTAACAACCACCAGTTTCTAATCCAAAAGCTTAAAATATTAGTCACCAACTTCTATTTTAATACTCTCAACTCTTTCATGAAAGTGCTCAGCAATAAGAACGAGTCAACGGGCAAAACCGCACCGACACAGAGAAAGAGAGAGAGAGAGAGAGAGAGGGAGAGAGCAGAAGCTTGGAGCGATGGAGATGAAGACCGTGGAGTTGAAGCCCGCAGAGGTCGGCAGCTCTAAGATGTTCAACGGCTACAACAAGAGATACAGGCACTTCAGCCCCACCCTCGGCTGCTTCATGCACTTCTCCATCTTCTTCCCCCCTCCTTCCCCTTCCCAAAAGACCCCAGTAATTAATTAAGCCCCTCTCCCTGTCCTCTTCCAATTTCATAAGTTTTCAGTTTTGGATTTCCATATGTTTGATGAATTTAAAGAATCTGGTGGGTTCTATGACCAACTATATATATATACTGTACAGTTCACTACCACGCTCCAAGTCTGTACGTACTGATTAATTCCTATATTTGCACTGACTTAGTATTGCTGCTGCTGCTGCTGCTGATATTTTAACTATTTCACCGCTTTTTCCTGTCTGCAATGGTTGTATATAGTGTTCGCACTGATTTAAAATTGATAGCGGAATACGTGGCAAATTTTACCTCCCCTGTACGTGAGTTCTATATAAAGATGCACAAAATATCCGTATTTGAGGAAATATCCATATCCGTTAGGATCCGGATATGGTTAATCTATAACCAATAGGATATGTTTATGTACTGAAATATTTGGATCCGTATGCGAAATATCCGAATATATATTGGCCATATTGTTGCAACAATTTTAATCCTTTGATTAATTGATTTGAGGTTAATTCTGATGATCAAGATATCTAATCTTAGCTCTTTAGATATAACAAAACATAGTAATGAACTCTCCTGTATCCTACAAACTTTATGTTTTTCAATATTATCAAGTTTCCTCATACCCATTTTGTATCTGCATGTATATCTGCTTGTATATCCACATGCATATCCATGTCCGATTATAGCAGATATATATGTGAATTATCCTGACCGAGGCATATCCATACCTGTATCTGTGATTGGTAAGCATATACGGATATGGTAAGCATCATATCCGAGCGTATACGTATACGAATATTGGTAAGCGTATACGTATCTGTGATTGGTAAGCGTATCTTGTGAACCATAGATATCAAACCTTCTTGGGTAGTGCTCAAGTGATATCAAAACCATGGATATCAAACCCCGGGAAATTAAATTTATATGGGTACTCTTTAAGAGAGGTCGAACCCGACATCTTAGAGTACTACCAATAATCGGCTTCACAACTAGTTTAAACCTTCTTGGGTAGTGCTCAGCTATTTTAGTAGCACTTCAATGTCACTGATTTCGAGGAAATAGATGAGATGAGATGAGTTGTTGTTGAATAAACGGTATGCTCTGATACCACTTGTTGCGCGCAGCGGAAATTTCGGCAGCACTTCGACAGCACAACAAGAGAGTCAGGTCGCAATAAGAATTCTTGTTTCTCAAAGGGAACAAGAATCTGAAGCTTATATCCTATCAAAGTAGGATATTAGCTATTCCTCTCGTCAGCTCTAGGACTGCGCGTCGAGGGAACCTAAAAAGCTATTACAAATCACCCAAATAACGAGACAACCAATTTTTACGTGGTTCGGTAAATTGCCTACGTCCACGGGGCAAGGAGGGGGGAGATCTACTAATAGAGGGAGAGAATACAACTAGGGTTTACAATCACTCTCAAATAAAACCCTCAAACAAACTCTCAAATCCCTCACAAAATCTCTCTACAAAAGGATGCTCAAAACCCTCAATAAAGGGGCTACTCAAAAAAAAAAAACAAAACAAATTATGACGGCTCAATGCACAGCGCCCTCTGCCTCTGCTCTCTCGCAGTCAGCCGCAAAGAAAAACAAACCCCAAACCTCCTGCTATTCCCACCGAAAAAGAAAACCTAGGCACGGAACTTAGCACGGAACTTATACTGCTTCATATCAGGGTGGGCCTTTGTCCTTTGTGGGCCATCAATACGCGGAAACAACAAAACCGGCGGAAACAACGAAACCGCGTTCCTTTTATTTTTCTTTGTCCGCTGGACTCAGCGGAGGGTGTGTGGCACGTGTGGTTAGCCCACTCACAATTCTCCACCTCGGTGAAGTTTTCTCAAAACTGAGCCGACACCAAAGCAACCAAATGTCCCACTTGTTGTGTCCAGTACGAACTCAATCCACAACAAGTCGAGAACCCAAACGAGAGTCCAAACAATCTCACCCCCATCAACTAATCCAAACTGGCTGCATCTGAAAGACTGCCTACGTATCCTATTGCCCAAGGAATCAAGCCGAACGTAGTTCATCCAAATGGCCGTCAACGGCCTCAACAATCAAGAATGTGCAACAAGTTTCGACAATGATCAAACTTGTTGCTCGGAACCACCTTAGTGAGCATATCTGCCGGATTATCCTTCGTGTGGACTTTCACAATCTCCACATCGCCATCTTCAAGAACATCCCGAACGAAGTGATAACGAACATCGATGTGCTTCGTCCGCGCATGAAAAACCTGATTCTTCGCCAAATAGATAGCACTCATGCTATCACAATGTGTAGTGACGGACCTCTGCGATATACCAAGTTCCTCCAAAAGTCCTCGAAGCCAAATAGCCTCCTTCACAGCCTCCGTAACTGCCATATACTCTGCCTCCGTCGTAGACAAAGCCACCGTCGATTGTAAGGTGCTTCTCCAACACACCGGCGCACGGGTCAAAGTAAGCACATACCCCGTCGTAGACCGGCGCTTATCCAAATCCTCGGCATAATCCGAATCAACATAACCAATGCATAGCTGCCCACCTGTAGTGTCCTGCTCATAAACTAAACCAACATTGAGCGTACCTCGAATGTACCTCAAAATCCATTTCACGGCGTCCTAATGACCCACTCCTGGATCGTGCATGTATCTCGATACCATGCTCACCGCCTGTGACAAGTCTGGTCTCGTACATACCATCGCGTACATCAAACTCCCAACCGCACTCGCATATGGAGTCTTCGACATCAACTCACGATCTTCAACTGACTTCGGTGAAAGACCAGCTGAAAGCTTCAAATGGGCTCCCAAAGGTAGACTAATTGGATTCGTATCCATACTAACATGGAATCGCTGTAGAACCTTCTTCAAATAAGCCACCTGTGTTAAACAAATTCTACCCTTCTTTTTATCTCTGCCGATCTCCATCCCTAGAATGCGCTTCGCCTCGCCCAAGTCCTTCATCTCAAACTCATTTGAAAGCTGAACTTTCAACTCATCTATAGCCGACCTGGAACTAGAGGCAACCAACATGTCATCGACATAAAGTAACAAATAGATGTACGCACCTCCTTTCAACTTGCGAAAATATACGCAAGGATCAAACTGGCTCCGAGTGTACGAATGACCAATCATAAAACCATCAAATCGCCTATACCACTGTCGAGGAGACTGTTTCAAACCGTATAGCGATTTCTTCAGTTTGCAAACTAATTTTTCCTTCCCTACAGCTCGGAATCCCAATGGCTGAGTCATATATATTTCTTCATCAAGATCACCATGAAGAAATGCCGTTTTCACATCCAACTGATCTAATTCCAAACCATACTGTGCCACCAAAGCTAGCAGAATCCGAATCGAAGAGTGCTTCACCACCGGAGAGAAAACCTCATTATAATCTATTCCTTCCTCCTGTGCATAGCCCTTCGCAACTAACCTAGCTTTGAACCTTAATGGAGTGCCCTCAATGCCCTCCTTCTTCGTGTATACCCACTTGCAACCAATTGCCTTCCGCCCCTTTGGAAGCTCAACAAGCTCCCATGTATCGTTCTTATGAAGAGATTCCATCTCCTCCTGCATAGCCACCTGCCACGAATCAGCCTCCGAACTCTGCTCGGCCTCTCTGAAAGTAGTAGGTATCATCTCATTGATACTCTCTACCGGAAGTGCATACGCAACTGTGTCGGCATACCGTGCTGGCACCCGTATGTCTCTCCTCTGTCTCCGTGCCGCAATAGAATCCTGAACCTGAGCCGTCGGTCCCTGATCCTGCTCGTGAGTACCTGTATCCTCCGCATCATCGTCGTGCTCGCCTGGCGTCACCTCAGTCGGCACCTGCATGGATACTGTACCATCTGGACAATGTGGAGCTGCATCGATCTCCACCACCTGCGATATCTCCTCCGTCGGGTCGCTCTCCACCTGATGAGAGCTGGGAAGCTTCAAGATAGAAGCCTCATCGAATGTGACGTCCCTACTCAGCACAATCTTCTTATCTACTGGATCCCAAAGCTTGTATCCCTTGACACCACGCTTGAATCCTACAAATATGGCCTTCCTAGCTCGAGGTTCCAATTTATCAGTTCTAACATGATAATATGCAGGGCACCCAAATACCTTGAGCTGGTCATAGTCATGTGCTGACTTTCCCGACCACATCTCCATAGGGGTTTTCCCCTCAATCGCAGATGAAGGCAGCCTATTAATGAGATGGCTCGCATATGTAAGTGCCTCAGCCCAAAAGATCTTCTCCAAACCACTCTGCGATAATAAGCATCGGATCTTCTCTAGTAAAGACCGATTCAACCTCTCTGCCACCCCATTCTGCTGCGGTGTATGACTAACTGTGAAGTGTCTCTCTATGCCCTCGTCTCGACATAGCTACTGAAAGGGGTCAGAAGTATACTCACCACCGTTGTCGGATCGCAACGTCTTGATCTTTCTCACAGTCTGCAGTTCCAATCTCCTTTTCCACTCCACAAACAAATCTAGGACTTCACTCTTCTTCGTCATGGTGTACACCCAACAATACCTAGAATAGTCATCTACAAAAGTGACGAACCAATATCGACCACCAAGTGATGCAGTCTTGGTGGGACCCCAAACGTCTGTGTGCACGTAGTCCAGGATGCCCCTCGTCTGATGAATGGCAGTCCCGAACTTCACCTTCGTCTTCTTGCCAAGAACACAGTGCTCACAGAACTCAATCTTTTCACTCTTGGCTCCCTTCAATAGCCCCTGCTTGCACAATGCCTGCAGTGACTTTTCACCTGTATGCCCCAATCTATAGTGCTAAAGTCTGCTCATGTCCGCTTCTGAAATAGCCAAAGCAACCTGGCTAATCTCGGTGCTTCCTTTCAGATAATACAAATTTCGATTGCGGACTCCCCTCATCACCACCAATGATCCCTTAGTAACCTTCGCTACAGCGTTTTCGAAAGTCATCTTGAATCCTTTCGCCTCCAAAGCTCCAACTGAGATAAGATTCTTCTTCAGCTGAGGAACGAATCTCACCTCCTTCAATTCACGAACTACTCCATCGTGCATCCGAATCCGTATGGTATCTATCCCACAAACACCATAGGATTGATCATTTCCCATGACAACAACACCCCCGTCGACTTTCTCAAAAGATGCAAACCAGTCTCGCCTAGGGGTCACATGAAAGGCAGCGCCGGAATCAAGCATCCAATCTGATGCATCCACATGGTTCACCTCTGGAGTAATCAGTAGAGAAAAGCACGAATCATCGGAATCATCGCCTTTCGCAATATTCACCTCATTGGCCTTCGGGCCCTTTTTCTTGCCATTCTCTTTCTCCTTGAGCTTCGGGTAGTCTCTCTTCCAATGTCCCTGCTCCTTACAGAATTCACATTGGTTCTTTGTTAATTGGTGGCGGCCTCTAGACTTTGACCTTCCTCTATTACCACCTTTCGGATATGGGCTTCTGCCTCTCGTCGACAAGGCCTCGCCTGAAGTACTAGCGCGGGAAGTCTCCTCGTCCTTCCTCCTCAAATCGTAGTTCGTCAAAGCGTTAGTCACTTTACTATAGCTGATAGAAGATCTCCCGTTCAACAAAGTGAGCACGAAGGTATCATACTCCTCATCCGGTAAGGAGCCCAACAAAATAATCGCCTTGTACTCATCCGATATCTTCTCATCAACATTCGTCAAGTCTGACAACAACTTAGTGTAGTTGTTCACATGAGCCGCTAGCGAGGTGCCTCTGGACATCTAAAATCTGAAGAGTCTTCGCAGCAAGTGCAACCTGTTCTCAACACTCTTTGTGAGATACTTGTTGTTGAGAATTTCCCATATCTTCATTGCAGACGTCACCCCAATCACATCATATTTCAGCTCCTGTTCCAAACAGGACCTGATCACCCCACAAGCGTTCCTATTCATTTTTTCCCATACCACCTCATCATATTTAGGTGGCCTCTCGTGGACCATAATGGTCTCTTCCAAATTCTGAGCATTGAGAGCATCCTGTACGTCGCTCATTCACAAATCAAAGTTGATTTTACCATCATATTTCACCATACTAATCTTAGTGTTCTGAAAACCAACTTGTATTGTACTCGCCATCGATTTGCTGCTTTCACCTTCTTCTCCCATTGCGACTAACTCCAAATTGTAGAGAAAGAACAAATTTGATAGAAATTAGGAACCACCCAACTGAACCCTAGACCGGATTCCAAATAGATCTCCTATCCACACGAGGAAAGCGAAATCTCCAACGGCAACTCCTAATACTATCTCCACCGAAGCCTAGAATTCCAAGAACCAAGCTTCACACAAGAATCTTCCTCCACCAAAAAACCCTAGATCTGAAATCTGGGCTCTGATACCACTTGTTGAATAAACGGTATGCTCTGATACCACTTGTTGCGCGCAGCGGAAATTTCGGCAGCACTTCGACAGCACAACAAGAGAGTCAGGTCGCAATAAGAATTCTTGTTTCTCAAAGGGAACAAGAATCTGAAGCTTATATCCTATCAAAGTAGGATATTAGCTCTTCCTCTTGTCAGCTCTAGGACTGCGCGTCGAGGGAACCTAAAAAGCTATTACAAATCACCCAAATAACGAGACAACCAATTTTTACGTGGTTCGGCAAATTGCCTACGTCCACGGGGCAAGGAGGGGGGAGATCTACTAATAGAGGGAGAGAATACAACTAGGGTTTACAATCACTCTCAAATAAAACCCTCAAACAAACTCTCAAATCCCTCACAAAATCTCTCTACAAAAGGATGCTCAAAACCCTCAATAAAGGGGCTACTCAAAAAAAACAAAACAAATTATGACGGCTCAATGCACAGCGCCCTCTGCCTCTGCTCTCTCGCAGTCAGCCGCAAAGAAAAACAAACCCCAAACCTCCTGCTATTCCCACCGAAAAAGAAAACCTAGGCACGGAACTTAGCACAGAACTTATACTGCTTCATATCAGGGTGGGCCTTTGTCCTTTGTGGGCCATCAACACGCGGAAACAACGAAACCAGCGGAAACAACGAAACCGCGTTCCTTTTATTTTTCTTTGTCCGCTGGACTCAGCGGAGGGTGTGTGGCACGTGTGGTTAGCCCACTCACAGTTGTTTGTATATTATTGGATGATGTGACCCACACTTAAGGAAATCAATTTCCTTTTTTTAGGCTTCCCCCCCCCCCCCACCCCTCCCCCCCCCCCTTCTTTCCATGTCATATATTTGATGACAGTAATGATTTTTACATCTCTATCCGTTGTCTCTGAGATTCATTAAAAATCTTTAGTGAGTACGACTGATTTTTGTACTGTTTGTACTATTTCAGTACTCCATTAATACTGATTTTTTAAACTCATTTCATACATGTGATTAATTTACCCATTTTGGTTTTGTCTGTAACTCACTACAAACTGATAGGTCCTTTACTATCTTTCTGGGGTCCAATGCACCGACGAGACCTTCCTCCTCCAAGCTGGGGCTCAGAGGACTGCATCTGCTCAGGGGATTGCTCTTGTTGTTCCTGATACATCTCCAAGTAATTTGCCCCCCACCCCACCAAAACAAAATGGAGTTCAATGAAATTGTTGCCAATGGTATTTATTTACTTATCATTTTTTGACTGAATGTAGGAGGCCTTAAGGTAAAGGGAGAAGCAGATAACTGGGATTTTGGTGTAGGTGTGTATGCATGAAAGCTATTGCATTTTCATAGCATCTTAAAAGCATGTTGTTTGGAGCTTGGCTTTATGATAAAATTGAATACTCACTGAAATCATGGTAGTCATGGTAGTTTTGTAAAAAAAAAAAAAAAGTTCATGATATTTAATTCATATGTAGCTTCCTGAAAGTTATAATTCTTGATTTGACATAATGTGGACGTTATGTAATTTGAAGCAATTATTAGTTCATGCATTTTTTGTTTTTTTTATTTTTTCCCCTCTCTTTTCTTTTCCTACTAGGAGCTGGGTTTTATCTAAATGCTACCACGAAGAAGTGGAAAAATTGGAGAATGTATGACTATGTAGTTAAGGAATTGCCGAAAATTTTATATGAAAACTTTGAACAAATTGATACTTCACAAGCATCCCTTTTTGGACATTCAATGGGTGGGCATGGAGCACTTACAATTTACTTGAAGAATCTTGACAAGTACAAGGTACTGCATTGTTTTAAATTTCGTGTTAGTGCAAATAAAACTTCTGATCTACTCTTTGCTTGTTTACGTACTCAATTACTTTTTCATGTTGATTATCAGCTGAAATTGAACCATCATTAACATTTATATCCTTTTAATGCCTATTTAAATAGAAGGGAAGCAGGAGGATCGGATGGATATTTTTTGCTCAAAATAATCACGTGCTAATCGTGTGACACAAGTGTAACGAAATCTTTGATAGTCGACTAATCATAATTTTCTTCCTTTTGCAGTCAGTATCAGCCTTAGCGCCGATGGTCAATCCTACAAAGAGTCCTATAGGACGAAACATGCTCTCAAACTATTTGGGGGCTAACAAGTCAGATTGGGAGGTAAGCTTCCTATGATAATTCTGACACGATCTTTTTCATTTTGCCTATGAATCTTATGTACTTTATATATCTTCTATATTTCCTCATTAATTTTCTGAATTGATAGATATAATAATGAGGGTAGCTTAGATCTTTTATCCAAAAGGTGAATGCAGTATCAACATTACTTGTTACTTTCAGGAGTATGATGCTACCTGCTTGATTGCAAAGCATAACAAATTTACCTATCCTATCCTAATCGACCAGGTATGACATTTTTCCGATAGTAGGCCATATTTTTTTTTTTTGCTGATTTAATGGTTTATAGTATTTTTTCTTAAATAAACATAGTTTATGGCATGTTTTATGTTTTGTGCGAAACCGATATACGAACTTACGTTGACAATGTGGTCTACAGGGTGAGGATGACCCGTTTCTGCATGATCAGCTTCTGGTAAGCAATTTTCAGGAAGCCTGCAAGAGGGTTGGTGCGCCTCTAGTCCTCAGGATGCAACCTGGCTATGACCATAGCTACTACTTCGTCTCAACTTTTATCGACGATCACATTCATCACCATGCCAAAATGCTTAAATCAGCATGAGTCAAATCTCGGTGTGCCTGTGACCGTTATCCTTCTGTGACGTTATCTCGATGTTTGTCTGGTGGTCGTTAAACTTCATGTGTTTGTTTACTTCTGTGATACCCTCTTCATGTCGTCTGCTAGTTGTTAAACTGCGTGTATCTTTGATTGTTATCCTTCTGTAATTTTATCTCGATATTTGTCTGGTGGTTGTTAGACTGCCTTGGCATGTTAATTCCTTGTTTCTGGGTTAATTGCAGATAGGCCCATGTACTGTCGCCAAATTGAACTTACTACCCACGTAATTCTATCGTTGTAGATAAACCCCCTGAGTGAAATGTTTTTGACTCTTTTACCTTCAAGGAGTTTATTTATCATCTCTCTCTCTCTCTCTCTCTCTCTCTCTGAGGGTAATAGAGTCAAACAAATGTCACTTAAGGGTTCAATTTGCAGCTATAGACCTCTACATGGGTTAAGTGCAATTTGGGGTCTATCTGCAGTTATCCCTTCTGAAGTTTATGTTGGATGAAATCTGTTGAATCTTCACTAACTTCCAAGTTTCTATGTTAGAACTGTCCCAATCTTAATAAGATGCATTCATAAACCTTTTAATTTCAAGATTTGTTATTCAGGTTTTGCTGAAAAAAGATTTTACTGTTGTGTCATCTTCTATATATTTTGCATGTCACAATCTGGAAATAGGAGATTTAGGCTATTGTTATTAGCAAAGGAAATTAGATTGGGATTTGAAAGTTGAGGGGAAATTAATTCTTTTTTTGCTTACAATCGTCTGACTTAATTAGCTAAAAAGCTAAACACTTGGCTCCCAAGCCGTAGCATGTGATAGATTAGAAATTATCGCATGCTGCGCATGGCCTTGAATTCAAAGATGCAATCTCTTTTTGAGGAAATTTCCACCATTTTCAACTTAATACTTTTTCTTCACTTTCACGACTTCAGCTACTTGGTTTTTATTATAGCGGAAACCAACTGGATTTTTATCCTTTATTTAAATAGATAGGAATCTAGAAATCGACATGGTAAACCTCACTCATGTCAGGGTGATACAACCCAAAATTCTGCTCAATCCCAGGTTTCTTCAGGTTCTCATTGAACAATGCAAACAAGTAAGTCTCAGTCCCTTTACCAGGCCTCTTTGGTGTTCCTGCATTCCCATTTACATGCTTCACCAAATTATTATTGTACGCCATCGCATTATCAATCGTCGCTCCTCGCTCATTGCCTCCCGATGGCCAACCAGTCTCCGAGACGATAACTTCCACATTACTGCCCCCCATCTTTTCCAATGACGAATATATAGAATCCACTATTGCATCAAACATATTTGTGTATCCCAATGATCCATCTTGCACAAAAATGTTTCTTTCTTTGAAGAGTACATAGTCTAATGGCATGCTCTTGTCACCTTTGTAGGCATAGTATGGATAAATATTTACGAGGAATGGAGTGTTTTTAGATGCCAGGAATGAGATCATCGGCTTCATGATTGAAGCTAAAGCTTCAGAGAATGCACCCTGCAAAGAACAATACGCAAAAATTAGCATTTTTTTGAAAAAAAAAAAAATTGGGCCATGACTAAAGTTCCAGATTGATGTTGAAGAACAGCTTGCAGGATGATCATAGTCAGAATGAAAAGATGTAAAGACCAGCAGAAAGTGGACTATTCTGAAAATTGAAGTCGTAGTTTTCAAAATGAGTAC
>BQKN01065609.1:196653-206657 GCA_022839385.1 Asparagus kiusianus | reverse complement strand
CCCCCCCCCCCCCGCGACAGCACTTATCACCCCTCAACTCGCTGATTAGCATTTACAGTCATATAAACAAACACAACGTGAGATGTAATAAGTGCTAACAAACAAGTTGAATGATGATAAGTGCTACTGAAGGTATACATATGGGGTTACTTGCGATTTATCCTCTTAGAAAACTTTCTGTAGAGCTGTGTCAACACTGGACATAAAGTGCACCAAGACTGAGTATTAGTTGGAACAGTATTAGTATTAATAGTTGCCTTGGCAAGCCTGAACCTAATATACATTGGATGACGAAAAGTATTCTAAATACTCGGTTACTAAAAGATTTTGTTAAAGAGCATATACTACTAATATACATGATTTGAGAACTAACCTAGATTTTGAAAAAGGTCAATTGCATCTAGGCACCCTGAGGTATGGCATAATTATATAGCTGATCCTAGAGTCCATATATCTACGCAGGGAACCCTGAGATTAATGATTGTAATTGTAAGGGTGACCCTTGAGTTTATTTTTTCCTTCTCAAGTTACTTATGCAGTTATCAGTAATCTCAGGGTTGCCCCTGTAAATATAGAGACTCCAGCTCAGCCTTGCAATTACACCATGCCTCAAGGTGACAGAATGTAAATAATCCTTTTGAAAAATATTTTCTTAGCAATACCTCTGATAATCATTATGGTAATGACATAAATGGAAATAAATCTTAAAGATCATAGATAATGCAGATACACACCTGAGATGGAGGGTATGAGACACCAAGAACTCCAAGAGAAACAGAAGTTGACACGGGAATTTTCAGGTTCAATGCAGAAAGAGCAGCATCGAGGTTCTTCATCGCTGGAACTACGTGCACTGCCAAGTCCCCGGGTATGACTTCATTTGCTGCAGTGATGCAACGAAAGGTGACTGAGTTTGCGTGAGGGAGAACATTGGTTTGGACCCATTGAGTGGCGAAGGATGGATCAGAAGCGAGACGAGGGAGATCAGCGTTTAGGGTTCCAATGATTACTTCGATGCCTGAATTGTGAAGAGCTTCGAGGACATTTGGGTTGGGTTCAAAGAGGCGAATTTTGTTTATGTTTCGAGATTTAAGGAGGGAGACTACTTGGTTTGGTGGAGGGAGGTTGTCGCCAAGTAGTCCATAGTTCACACCGACACTTGAGCCTCCTGTATTCAACATTCAAGTTTCAACATCATGCATTATTGTATGTTTAGGACAAAGGAAGAGTCAGATGCTTCTTCTATCTATAAGTAAAGGGTTATTTGCAGATAGCCCCTTCGTACTAGAGCCAAATTTAACTTACTAAACCTGTAGTTCTATTGTTGCAGATAGACCCCTTAGTGAAATTTTTTGACCCTTTCCAGGGGGTTTATCTGCAACAGTAGATTTTTACACAGGGAGTCTATCTGCAGCAATAGAACTAGAGCGGTAGTGAGTTTAATTTGGCGATACTATTGGGGGTTTATCTGCAATTAACCCTCATTAAAAGATGAACAAATTCTCTTTTGGGAGTAAACCATTCGTTAAGAAGGCGGACCATAAGTTTTCATGCAATATATCATTCTGAACTGTACACAAAATAATAAGATACGCATTTCCGAGCAAATGTTTAAAAAAAACATAGTTATGCATCAGGATCATGCAATCAAAATCACTGTCCATACCCAAATGCAAACAAAAGCGTGAAATAGTGATCATAAAAGCAAGAATAGAGAGAAGATGATCCATAGAAATTAGGGATGAAAACTAAATACTATAAGTTTTCTCCTTGCCTCAAAACTTTAATCATCTTGAGGTTGGATGAACTGAGATCATCTATTTATGATGGTAGCTTAGCATACATTTATTGAAACAGATTGCAAATCATTTTGATTGTAACTAATGCATGATTGTTGACTTTATATATGGACATCACCGTTATGCACATGTTAAACTTCATGATAGTCATCATTCTGCACATGATATGTTACACTTGGTAGATCTATTTATGGCATATTGCTCTATTTATCTTCAATCAAGCAAGGTGCAGACGAGTTTGGCGATATTAAATAGTTACTTTCATTGGCTCACGCAATGGGTAAAAGCATGGTGCAATATCTTGAACAGTTGGACGAGACTCAAATAGAAGCAGACCCTCTCCATGCCAGTAACATGATTGTTGACTCAAATAGACTCTCAATGCTGGTCTTTGCATTTACTTATGGCATTAGCTTGAATATGAAAGAAACAATGATTTACATCAATGCAGTGTTTTGAGGATCATTGTGAAAGTTGGGATATGTCATTGACTTCCTTCTTCCAATCTTCAATGAGGTACAGGGTACAGATTGGTTGAAGCTTGAATTTGACTAGTGTTCACCATATCCAAGGAGGGCTAGGATAGTATTCCAGAAGAGATTGATTGTCCATTCTAAAGTGACAGTCTATTTGAGCGTTCGAGAATCAACAACAAATATCTTTCAAAAAAGGTTTTAAGGACGCCTGTGCCTCAAAAAATATATTTTTTACCGAAACAACAAGAATAGATAAAGTGATAAACAAATAATAACTAAGAAGTAAAAAAAAAAAAAAACCATGCCACAACTCACAAATTGACAACACCGGTGATCAAGAGCAGTTTAGCCCGCATTCAGATGGTCACATCTTCTTCAATAGCATATGCTTCATAGTAAGTTAATAAAATGCAATAAAATGCTACAGTACAGATTTATACAATGTAATTTAATTAGTAACATAGGAATTCCTGATAATTCCTCTGACAGAGTAAATCTATGCTACTCTTGAGTTTCAATTTTGACTTCAAGCCAAAAAAACTCCAAGCTAAAGATCACTAACCCAACACTCACTTTCGTGAAGTGCTCCTTTTTGGGTGCAAGCATAAATTATTCTATTCATGATGACAAGTTGTAATTTGGTCCAAATAAATAAAAATATGGGTTACGGTCTGCAAAAATTCAAAAAATTTGGAATCCCGCTTAAAATATTTTGTGGGTCAACAATTTGTGATTTTGTTGAAAAGTGAATAATGAGTTTTAGTCCACAAAAATGCGGAAAATTCAGTGTACGCGTGTAAGTATTCTATGTGGGACAACAATTTATTACTTAATCAAAAAACAAACAAAATAATGAGTCATCGTCAACAAAATTTCCAGAATTTCTTAGTAAGCATAAATATCCTATGTGAGACTGCACATTGAGATTTGGTCAAAAATGGGAAAAAAATGGGTCATATAGTCCATTAAAATTCTAAATTTTTTGTGTACGCAATAAAATATTCTATGCAAGATTGTAACTTGTGATTTGGTTGCAAACGACCAGAATAATGGATAAAGTCACAGAAATTCAGAATATTTTAGAGCACGTAAAAAATATTCTACGCATGACAACAATTTGAGATTTGGTAGAAAGCGGCCAAAATCATGAGTTGTGGTCCCAAAAAATCATGACCATTGGAGTATGCATAAAATATTCTATGTGGGATAATAAATTATGATTTGCTCGAAAACGGACGAAATCATGGGTTATTGTTCACATGAATTCAAAAGTTTTGGATTAGGAAAAAAATATTCTGTGTGATTTCGACAAAAAGGATCAAAATCATGGATTATAGCTCACAAAAATTTGGGAATTTTGAAGTACGCATAAACTGTTCTTTACAAGACAACTAGTAATTTTCGAAAATGGCCAAACTAGCGAGTTCCACAAAAATTATAGAATTTGAGTATACATAAAATATTATATGTGTGCCAACAATTTGTGATTTGGCCTAAGTTGACCAAACTCATTGGTTAAATATGCATAAAATACTCTATGCAAGATGGCAATTTATGATTTGGTTATAGACCAAAACCTTAAGTTGTAATCCACACAAATTCGAGAGTTTCAAAGTACACACATGCAAGAGAGCAATTTGTAACTCAATAAAAAACGAGCAAAATCATGGGTATACCTCATAAACATTTGTGGGCTAAATTACTAAATTGGTATTGTTTGTAACCTTACTTAACAGGTTTGGTATTAGAAGTTTCTACAATGACTTTTTGGTATTAAAAGTCCTCTCAATTTGTGAATAGGCATACTTGTTGTTGATGAAATTTTGGGGGAATTTTTGTCAATTTCAAACACATTTACTATAAAAAAAACTATGTCTTCATTCAATTAAATACTGCTAATCATCCTACTAACCATCTACAACTTTCAAACCATACAAAAAAAGTTAAGAACTTTACAATTTTATCCTGTCACGTCATCTAAATCCAGCCACATCAGTTAAACAAAGTCACATTAGCATTCCAACTACTTAGAAATTAAGTCATATGAGGTCACATACAATTTTCTCGCTATGTTTTTTGCTGCCGCCGAAAAAATGTCTAATTGCTCATCTGGTGTACTTTTAATACCGAAAAGTCGCAGGAGAAACTTTTAATACCAAACTGGTTAAGAGGCGTCACAAAAAAAATACCAATTTGGTAATTTAGCTAAAATTTATGATTTGGGTACATGCATAAAATATTCTTTGCGACATGACATCTTGTTGGTCTAAAATGGTCAAACTCATGGATTATAGTCTATAAAATATAAGAATTTTAAAGTATGCAAAAAATATTCAATGCAGTCTGAAATTTTGTGATTTTATCGAAAATGGCCAAGACCATAAGTTCTAGTCCATAAAACTTCAGGACTTTGGATTAGGCATAAACTATTTTGTGTTTAATTTGTGATTTGGTCGAAAATGACAAAAAATATTGGTTATAGTCCATAAATATTAAGAAATTCTTGAATATGCATAAAATATTATATGAGGATGATAATTTGTGATTTGGTCTAGAAAGGTCACAATTATGCATTATAGTCCATAAAAATTCGCGAATTTCAGAGTATGCATAAAAGTATTATATGTGGGTGACACCTTGTGATTTAGTCGAAAAAGGGCAAACTCATAGGTTATAGATAGTCCATAAAACATGACAATTTCAAAGTGGCATAAAATATTCAACGTGGGATGATAGTTTGTGACTTGGTCAAAAATGGACAAAATCATGCGCTCTAGTCCATAAAAATTCATGAATTTGGACTAGGCATAAAATATTCTATGAGGAATGTTAACTTGTGATTTGGTTGAAAACGATCAAAATTATTGGTTATAGTCCACAAAAGTTAAGAAATTCTTGAATATGCATAAAGTATTATTTGTCGGATGATAATTTGTGAGTTGATCGAGAATGGTGACAATTATGCATCACAGTCCACAAGAATTCGAGAATTTCTAAGTATGCCTAAAATATTCTATGTAGGAAAACAACTTATGATATGGTAAAAAAGGCTAAATTACCATAGTAGTATGTTTTTATACCCCTCTTACCGATTTGGTATTTTTTTGGTTCGGCTACATTTTGGTATTTTTCAGACTAACTGTGCAATTAGACCAAAGATTTAGCCACTAGCGAAAAAAGGCGCAAAACTCTTTCCTCCTAGCAGTGTTTGGTCTCCCAAGCTTACTCTTTATTATATTTGGAGGTAATACCATCCTCTCTTCTTATTTGTTCCAAAATTTACTTTCTTGTAGTGGACTCAACATTCTTACATAAGTTTGGGCATAGTTATTATTCTTATACTCAGTGTATAAATATCGGCTGACATGTCGATATATTGGATTCTACAACAAACCGCAATGATATTTACATATTTGCAGCGTAGTCCAATTTTTAGAATTTTTTTCAATATATCGGCCAAATATCAGATATATCCCGATACCCACAATATTGACCGATATTGTGATTTCTTGTGTTAGTTTTATTTTTATTTTTATTTTCAGGTTTGGGTTTGGTTTTAGGCTTTCAACCCAATGAAACTCTCCCTTTGCTTCAAAAACCAATCAATCTCACCAAAATTCTAATTCTTGCAATTTTGACACTCATCTCTTTCTCGCTCCTCTCTCTAGCTCTCCGCTGGTAAGCGCTCTCCTCGCTGTCTTCTCTGTCCCTCTTCCCCTCTCTCTGCCCCTCTTTTCACCCCCTCTCCCCCCCTCTTTTCTCACCCTCTCTCTTCTTTGTCCCTCTCCCCTTCCTCCACCCCTTACATTTTCTCTCTACCTCTCTCTAATCTCTCTCTACATTTCTTTTAGCATTATGCACTTTGAAGATTTCAAGATGCAATCAAGAAGAATGTTTCAACAATCTATTAGTCATCCTAAAGATATATCATGATGTAATTTTTTATATTTAAAAATCATTAAATATGTATAAATTACATATTAGAATGTTATATTATGCATGAACATCACCCAATATGACACCCTAATATTTACTATATAACTCTGATATATCCCTGATTTTCACAATCCAATAAGGATTTTAGTCCTCTAATATTTACGCGATACCTAATATTTAAATCAATACTTACATCAATGTGCCAAATAATCCTCTAGCACTTTCCCATGAATATAAGATAGTACTAATAACATCACGTGAGGTTTCATGGCTTTTTTTTAATCAGCGGCAAAATTTTGGGTCTAATTGCACATTTTGCTTTGAAAAAAAAAACCAAATGTCATCAGATCTAGAAAAAATACCAAACTTGTAAGAGGTGATTCATGTGGTAATTTAGTTTGGTAAAATATAACTAAAATCATGGGTTATAGTCCATAGAGATTTGGAAAGTTCAGATTATGCATAAAACATGCTATGTGGAATAGAAAAATTATATTTGGTCGAAAATGACAAAAATCATGGGATATAGTATGTGAAAATTCAACATATTTAGAGTACGCATAAAATATTTAACGTTGGACAACAACTTGCGATGTGGTCGAAAACGGCCAAAATCATGGCTTATAGTCCTCAGAAATTTGGGGACTTTAATAAATCCGCATAAAATATTTTATGCAGGACGATAATTTACGATTTGGTAAAAAACACGGCCACGCCACCACAATCATGTGATATAGTCCGCAGCAATTCAAAAGTCTCAGAGTATACATGAAATATTCTATGTAGCACGATAATTTATGATTTTGTTGCAAATGCCTAATAATGAGTTGTAGCCCATCGAAGTTCAGGATTTCAGAGTAGGCGTAAATAATTGTATTTTGGAGGGAAATTTGAGATCGAGTCAAAAATATAAAATATCATGGGTTATAGTTCACAAAAGTTTGAGAATTTTGGCATACACATGAATTATACCATGCAGGTTGACAACTTGTAATTCGGTCGAAACAGCTAAAACCATGAGTTATAGTCCACATAAATTCAAAAACTTTGGAATCCCACATAAAATATTTTATGAGAGATGAAAATTAGTTATTTGGTCCACAGAAGTTTGAGAATTTGGAGTACGATTAAAATGTTCTGTGTAGGACAACAACTTGTGAATTGGTTCAAAGCATCCAAAATCATGGGATATAATCTAATCTGATAATTTTATATTTGGTCAAAAATAGCGGCAATCATGGGTTGTAGTCCACGAAAATTTGAAAAATTCTGATATTCATAAAGTATTCTATGCACGATGGCTATTTGTGATTTTACCAAAAACAACTAAAATAATACAGTCCGCAAAAAATTAGGAAAGTGGAGTAGGTGTAAATAATCGTATGGGGAACGACTAAACAACCACAGTCAAAAAAATTTAGTAATTTTGAAAATATTCTTTGCGTGATTACAGCTTGTGATTTGGTCAAAAATAACCAAAATCATCGGTTATAGGCCATAGAAATTCGAAAAATTCGGAGTATGCAAAAAGTAGTTTCCATGTGGGATGATTTGTCATTAAAAGATCAAAATCATGGATTATAATCTACAAAAGTTCAAGAGTTTTGTGGTGCACACAAAATATCTTACGCGATACGACAATTTGTGATTTGATCAAAACCAACCAAAATCATTGGTTATAGTTCACAAAATTTGGAATTTTGTAGTATGCATAAATTATTCTATGCATGATGGCAAGCTGTGGGCCAAAATAACTAAAAATCATGAGTTATAGTTCACAGAATTTCCAAGATTTTATATTATGCATAGTCACATAAAGTATTCTATGGGTTTGTGCTTTGGTGAAAAAGGACCAAAATAATTTATTATATTTCACAAAAATTGGAGAACTTGGTAATGCGCATAAAATATTTTATTGAGACAAGAATTTGTGATTTGGTAAAAAACGACCAAAATCATTGGTTATACCACAAAAATTCAGAAATTTGTGAATATAAAAATATTCTACGCATGATGATAACTTGTAATTAATCAAAAACGGCCAAAATCATGGGTTATAGTCAACAAAATTAGGAATTTTGGAGTACACATAAAATATTCCATGTGGAACGACAATTTATGATTTGGTTGGGAATAATCACACTCATGCGTTATTGTCCATTGAGATCAGGACTTTCAGGTTATATGCATAAAATTTTTTATGTTGGAGGACAACTTGTGCTTTGGTCAAAAGCAACCAAAATCAGGGGTTACATAGTATATAGTCCACAAAAATTCAAAATTGTTGGAGTACACATAATTTTCTATGTAGGAGAAAAAATTTTATTCGCTAGAAAACAACCAAAATCATGGACTATAATCCATAGAAATTCGAGAATTATAGTGAATACATAAAAAAATTCTATGCATGATAAAAAAATTTATTTGGTTGAAACCTGCAAAATCATGGTTATAGTCAATTAAAATTTGGAAATTTCAGACTATGCATAAAATTTTAATGTGGGACAACAATTTTCTATTTGGTCAAAAAAAAGCCAAAATCATAGGTTATAACCCACAAAATTAGGAGCACTTTTTAGTATGCATAAAATATTATTTGTGGGATGACAATTTCTGTTTTGGTGGAAAACAGTCAAAGTCATGGGTTATACCCTGTAAAAGTTTGAGAGTTTTGTAGTACGCATAAAATATTCTATGCTTGATGATAATTTGCTATTTCATAAAAAACAACCAAAATCATTGTTTATAATCCACAACATTTCGAATTTTGGAGTACACATTATTTTATGCACGATGCCAACTTATGATTGGATATATAACTAACAAAATCATAGGTCAAGGTCCACAGGAATTCCGAAATTTTGTAGTACGCATAAATATAATATTGGTGCACCAATTTGTGATATGGTGGAAAATGACCAAACTCATAAGTTATATTTTACAACAATTTTAGAATTCCGGTGTGCGCATATACTAGACGGCAATTTGTAATTTGATTGAAAACCACCAAAATCATTGGTTATAGTCCACAAAATTCCAAAAGTTCAGAGTACACATAAAATATTCTATGTGCAATGGTAGCTTGTGATTTGATCAAAGACGGCCAAATTCATGGGATGACAATTTATGTGGGATGACAATTTATGATTTGGTTGAGAATGGTCATAATCATGTGTTATAGTCCATAAAAATTTGAGAATTTCGGAGTGCACATAAAGTTCTTGATGCAGGAGGGTAACCTGTGCTTTGGTCAAAATGGCCAAAATCACAGGTTATAGTCCGCAAAAGTTCAAAAATTTTAGAGTATACATAAAAAAAAATTCATGCAAGAGGAATACTGTGACTTGGCCGAAAATAGCCAAAATCATGGACTATATAGTCCATAGAGATTCACGAATTTTGGCGTACGCATAAAATATTCTATGTATGATGACATTTTTTAATTTGATCGAAAACATCCAAAATAGGAGTCATAGTCCCAAAAAATTGGAAATTTTGAAGTCTTGCATAAAGTTTATGAGTGGCGGTGATTTACGATTTGGTTGAGAATGGTGAAGGCTATATTTTTGTGGATGTAAAGAAACACTGAAGGATGCACAAACTCAGAGTTGTGACAACAAATGACTAAGATCATTAAATATGTCGATTGTCCTTCCAATCTTTAAAGACATTTGAATAGAAAGGAGTTAGAGAAAGAACAGTGAAAGTGTCCTATGATAATCAATGAGCAAAAAAGATGAAAATATTCCATGTCATTTAATTGATAACACCAACAACAGCAACAACAACAACG
>BQKN01065609.1:166031-182011 GCA_022839385.1 Asparagus kiusianus | reverse complement strand
ATTCAAAAATTGTAGAGCATGTAAGAAAATGTTCCATGTGGTATGCTGATTCGTGATTTGGCTGAAAATAGCAAAAATAGTGAGTTATAGTCTGTATAAATTCGTTAATTTTGGAGTAGGCATAAATAATCCTACGCGGGATGACAATTTGAGCTTTAGTCGAAAACAACCAAAATCATTGGTTATGGTCCAAGAATTTCAGCGGACAATTAACATGGGAGATGGCAACTTCTTGACTGTGACCAAAATTATAGGTTATAAACCACAAAAATTCGAAAATTTTGAAGTCTCACATAAAATATTTTAGGCGGGATGAAATTTTGTGATTTGATCAAAATATGCCACAATTATAAGTTATAGTCCAAAAAAATATGAATATTTCCGTGTACACATTAAATATTTTATGTGGGATGATGACTTATGATTTAGTCAAAAATGGACAAAATAATGGGATATAATCTATAAAAATTCTAAGACTTCTTAGTAGGCATAAATATCCTATGCAGGATGGTAATTTGAGATTCAATCAAAACAGCTGTAATCATTCGTTTTACTCATAGAATTTAAGAATTTCAACTAACAAATAAAATATACTACGTGCAGGGCAACTTATTATTTGGTAAAAAAATCAAAATCATGGGTTATAGACCATAAAAATTCAGAAATTTAGAAGTACACATAAAATATTCTACGTGATACTACAATTTATGATTTGGTGGAAAATAACCAAACTCATGAGCAATAGTCCATTAAAATTTAGAATTTTCTGAATACACACTGAACACTCTACGGGCACGCAATTTGCGACTTGATCAAAAGCTGCCAAAATCATGTTAATTTTTTTATTACACAAAAAATCTGCACAAGACGGCAATTTGTTATTTGATCAAAAACGGCCATAATAAAAAAAGGGAATTTTAGAGTACACATAAAATATTGCGAGAAGATAACTTATCATTTGGTCAAAAAGAACCAAAATCATGGATTATACTCCTTCAAATTTGAGTTATATTCCTTGAAAACAAACAAAATCATGAGTTATATTCCTTTAAATTTGAGAATTTTGGACTGCACATAAAATATTCTATGCAAGATGGCAATTTGTGATTTGGTCGAAATTGACCAAAATCATTGATTATAGTCCATAAAAATTCGGATACGTGGGAGTATGTATGAAATATTCTATGAGCAATGGAAACTCGTGATTTGGTAAAAAAAAGCCAAAATCATAGGTTATAGTCAACAAAAATTATAGAATTTTTTTAGTATACAAAATATTCTATGTGGGACATCAATTTATATTTGGTCGAGAATAGTCAAAAGCATGCATTATAGTCAGAGAAATTTGAGGATTTTGGAGTACACTTAACATATTCATGTGTATGGTAACTTGTGATTTGGTTGAAAATGACCAAAATCTTGTGTTATAGTCAATAGAACTAGGAACTTTGGAGTACACAAAATATTCTATGCGGGACGACAATTAATGATATGATCGGCAACAATCATACTCATATGTTACTGTTTACAAAAATTCGGGAATTTCAAAGTATGCATAAAATTTTCTATGCGTGAGGGCAAGTCAAAAACGGCCAAAATCATGGGTTATATAGTCCATTAAATCTTGGGAATTTTGGAATACGCATACAAAATTCCATGCATGACAATAATTTTTTATTGAACAATTTTTCACTTCAGCCCCATTCCAATTTTTTATTATTGAAATCGACCTCTTTTTTTTATTTACCAAAACCGACCCGATTTTGTGATTAGCAGCTTAATCACCTTCCTAATTAGTCGGGGTTGGCTTCCTAATTAGTCGGGGTTGCCAACCCCGACTATTTAGGACATTAATTTTTAGGGTTTAAGGCTTCTAATTAGGGTTTAACACCCTCCTAAATAGTCGGGGTTGCCAACTCCGACTAATTAGGAAGGTGATTAACCTGCTAATCATAAAATCGGGTCGGTTTTGGTAAATAAAAAAAGGGTCGATTTCAATAATAAAAAATTAGAATGGGGCTGAAGTGAAAAATTGTTCTTTTTTATTTGGTCAAAACCTCGAAAATCATAGGCTATAGTCAATATAAATTTGGGAATTTTGCACTATGCATAAAATATCCAGGACAACAGTTTTCTATTTGGTCAAAAACAGGTAAAATCGTGCGTTATAGTCCATAGTTTTTGAGTAATTTAGAGGATGCATAAAATATATTTTGTGGGATGAAAATGATTTAGCGGAAAACACTCAAAATCATAGGTTATATTCTATAAAAGTTTGAGAGTTTTATAGCGCACATAAAATATTCTATGTGAGATAGTGATTTGTAATTTGGTCAAAAAACAACTAAAATCATTGGTTATAGTCGACAAAATTTCAAATATTAAATTACACATAAATTATTCTACGCACAAAGGCAACTTGTGATTTGGTCAAAAATGGGTCAAAACCATGTGTTATAATCCATAGAAATTACGAATTTCATGTTACGCATAAAATATTCTATGGGGTCGGCAATTTGTATTTCGGTGGAAAATGGCCAAAAGCATAGGCCATATTCCACAAAAATTCAAGAATTTGGAGTCCGCATAATATATTTTATGCGAGACGCCAATTTGTGATTTGATCGAAAACGACCAAAATCCTTGGATATAGTCCACAAAATAGGAAATTCTGAGTACATAAAATATTCTATGTGTGACGGTAACCAGTTAAAAACCGCCAAAATCACAGGACGACAATTTATGATTTAGTTGGGAACGGTGACAATCATCTGGCGGACTAGTATGAAAATACAATGATCTGTGGGGCTAATATCAAATAATAAAGATTTAAAAGTCTGATACCAGTGATCGAAATCGAAGAAGAACATTGAGGGGCTCCGGTAATGGGTAAGGGTTTGATTTTGTTTCTTTGTTGCATTTTTCTTAAGGAGATTACTCCTCTTTATATAGGAGCCAGAACCCATTATCTCCACCCCCTCATAACCGCTCTTGAGAGAATTTCTCTCAACAAACCAAATTTTTCTCCACGTTCTTCTCAAACGAACGTTGATTTGGTCATCTTAGACCAGGTCAAGCTAACATCTCCCACTTGACCAAATCAACCAAGTGATATGCCTCCCACTATCCGTGAGATCAGATGTTTTTGCTTATCATTACTCCCACTATCCGCAGAGAGTAACTCTTATTTCATTATTCATGAATTTTACTTAGACTTATTTATTTCTAAGTCCCATCAAACTTACATGTTTGATAAAAGATTCCGCTGGTATTCCTTTTGTCAAAGGATCAGCAATCATATCTGTAGTAGGGATATAAGTCACTTTGACTTCTCCCTTTTCTACAATATCTCGAATATAGTGATACTGGATCTTAATATATTTTTCTTTGGAGCTATTCACACCACTATTGATTAAGCTAATTGTTGCTTGATTATCACAATAAATATCAATAGGTCCTTCTAACAAATTGAGATCAAGATCAATCAAAAACCGTCTTATCCAGACAACATGTGTAGTTGCCATACTACAAGCTATATATTCAGCTTCTTACGTATATCTAGCAACACACCTTTGTTTCTTGCTACTCCAAGAAACAGCTCCTCCTCCCAAGATGAATAAGTATCCCGAAGTGGACTTTCCATCATCTTTATCACCTCCGAAATCAGCATCAGAATAACTGATGAGTTCAAGCGAATCAGCTTGATAAACTAATCTATGAGTCAATGTACCTCTGATATACTTCATAATTCTTTTAACAGCTTCCCAATGTGCTGGTCCTGGATTACTTTGATATCGACTGACTAGACTCACAGCATAAGCTATATCAGGTCTGGTGCACAACATTGCATACATCAAGCTTCCAATTGCTTGAGCATAAAGAACATCTAACAGCTTCTGCCCTTCTCTAGGGCTTTGCTCTTTACATAACCTCTTTCTCGTAACCAACGGAGTTGGTGCCGGATTGGAATTCTCCATTCCAAACCTTTTAAGAACTGATCTTAAATATTTTTCTTGGTTTAAACTTAGCATTCTAGACTTTCTATCTCGAATTATTTGAATTCTAAGAATATATGATGCATCTCCCATGTCTTTCATCTCAAACTTTTCGCTGAGATCTGCCTTGATTTTATTCAACATTTTTATATCATTTCCAACGAGCAATATATCATTCACATATAATGACAATATAGTAAACTTGCTCCCACTTTTCAAGACATATACATAATTATCTAATTTATTTTGAATAAAACCAAATTTAGTAACTGCATCATGAAATTTGAGATACCATTGTCTAGAAGACTGTTTTAAACCATATAGAGATTTCATTAATTTGTAAATTTTATGTTCATGTTCTTTCACCTGAAAACCTTCAGGTTGTTGCATGTATATTGCTTCCTTTAACTCTCCGTTAAGGAATACAGTTTTAACATCCATTTCGAATAACTCCAAATCAAAATATGCAACAATAACCAAAATAATTCTAATGGATGCAAATTTAGCTACAGGAGAATACGTCTCCTGAAAATCTATTCCTGCCTTCTGGTTATAACCTTTGGCAACTAACCGTGCTTTGAATTTATCAATAGATCTATCAACACGATATTTTTTTTGAGCACCCATTTGCATCCTATGGCTTTTTTATTTTCTGGTAGATCACATAACTCCCATACCTTATTCTTTTCTATAGAATCAAGTTCTCTCATAGATTCTAGCCATAAAGCTAATTCATGCGATTTTATCGCATCAAAAAAGGTTAAGGGATCTTGTCCTTCTATATTTGTATCTACCGAGAAACAGGATGGTTCACCTGAATACAAATAGTAATCATCCATCCATGAAGGTTGTGTTCTTGGCCTTTTGTTGCCTACAACCGGTTGATTAGGTACATTATTTTCCATAGGTATTTCATCATTTTCAAGATTAGGTTCATTCACAATATCAGAGTCATTAGTGGGAACAACACTGTAATAATCATCATCTATTACAGTTAGAGGTTCTGTTTCCTCTCGAACTTGTTCCTCTTCCTCTAAATTCTCTAGAAATGTAGCATCTCTGCTTTCAATGACTCTTTTTTCTTTATTGTAGAACTTATAACCTTTTGACTTTTCTGAATATCCTATGAATCTACACTTTATTGTTTTAAAATCCAACTTATCTCTAAGTTGACATGGAATGAGAACATGGGCTATAGATCCCCACTTCCTGAGATGACTCAAATTAGGTTTCCTCCCATTCCATAATTCATAAGGTGTAGATATAACTGATTTGGTGGAAATTCTATTTAAAATATAGTTTGCAGTTAACAATGCTTCTCCCCAAAAGTTTTTAGAGAGACCAGAATGAGACAACATGCATCTAACTATATTTAATAATGTTCTGTTTTTTCTTTCAGCAATACCATTCTGTTGTGACATATACGGCATTGTTGTATGCCTTTTAATTCCATGCTGAATACAATAACTTTCAAATTCTTTAGAATTATATTCTCCACCTCTGTCAGTTCTCAAAATTATGATTTTCAATCCAAGTTGGTTTTTAACTTCTGTCTTATATCTCTTAAAGCACTCAAAAACTTCTAATTTTCTGGATATAAGATAGACGTGTGCAAACTTAGAATAATCATCTATAAAAGTAATAAAATATTCTTTATTACTATGAGTTTTGACACTTAGGGGACCACAAATATTCGAGTGTATCAACCCTAAAAGTTCATTGACTCTCTGTCCGCCAATAAAAGGTTTTCTAGTCATTTTACCAGTTAAACAATGTTCACATGGTGACAATTGAACATTAGATAGTGCAGGAAGCAAGTTCATTCTGATAATTTCTTTTATTTTTGAAATACTAGCATGTCCTAGTCTAGAATGCCACAATTCAGATTCGGAAATATAACATGACAAGTAGTTCAAATTTAAAATTTTATTATCAGAATTATTACAAACTACTAGAAGAATGCATAATTTATGGTCGGGTACATATTTACCCATAGCATACACTTTATTATTCTTGCCTATAGAAACCCTGTTATTATAGAACCTTACTTCCAGTCCTTTCTTCATCAAGCTGGGAACAGATCAGATTGCGTCTAATTCCTGACGCATAGAACACATCTTTGAGGATAAGAATGTTGTCCCCAAGATCCAATCTATACGAACCAATACCTTCTACATCGAGATAGGTATTATTTCCTATATAGATTCTCTGTTCTCCTTTCTTCAACTCGGTGAATTCTACGACTCCATTTTTGTCCTTTGCGATATGCCTAGTCGCACCAGAGTCGATCCACCAACCACTGATATCCGTTATCACAGCATTACATTCCGTCACACCGACGAATTCTCTTTTGCTAGTACCCCTTGTTCCGGATGCTTATAACCTCATTTATTCTCCTGCTTTTCACCTTGTGGGCAATTGGGTTTGAAATGCCCGAACTTTCCACAATTGTAGCAGGCTCCGCGGGGTACTTTCTTTCTCTTGAACTGCTGCGATTTCGGTCCTCGTGGTTGTGATTTACTAGAACCAGGGTTCTTATAGCTTCCAGCATTATACATCTGGCAGACATAATTCAGCTCTTGCTGCACCATATTTAGTTCTGATTTCTTCCTACTGGCTATTAAGTCTTGTTCTATCGCTAGGTGTATAGGAAGATCAGTGACAGACTTAATGGCATGATTCATTCTTAATGTGGTGGCAGCCACAGCAAGTGAAGGGGGAAGACTATTTAAAATGGTTGCCACTTGCATTCTTTTCGGGATTTCGATCCCAGCAATGGATAAGTCCTTAGCCATGACAATCATTTTATTTATATGCTCTACGACATTGTCTCCCTCTTGCATACGACAAGAATTATACTTATGCAAGAGTTGAATGTTAACTTCAGAAGCAGTGTCGTATTTTTCTTTTATTGCATTCTACATGTCCATGGAAGTCTTATAAATTTCAAAAACTTTGATTAAGTTATCTTCCATGAACATGAGCATAAGACTTTTCGCCTTTTTATCTTTCAACTTCCACTGTTCAAACCCTTTCTTTTCTTCAGGTGTAGATTTATCAGAAAGGGTTGGAGCAGTGGTTTCGATTATATCATCAATATTGTCATGAACAAGAGCATACCCTATTTTTCTATGCCACATATCATAATTACTGCCATTAAATTTGTCAATTTTTTCTAGTTCTGATAGAACGAGTTTACTAGCCATTCGGTAGAGAACTAAAACTAAATTCAATTTTAAATATGTATAAGGTTGATATTTTGACAATTATACAAAAAAAAGAATGTTAGATAAATTAAAATGAACCTGATTGTTCCGAGTTGATGAAAGAGACTCCAATTTGTGCGAGATTATCACTCAGCGGAGTTGATTGGATCAGCACTTGTCGAAGTTCTGTCGTCATTTCTGACCGGATTTGGAGATGATCTGATGCTATCGTTGGATTCCACTGGATCAAGACAACTATAACTGGCTGATTTTTTTTAAAGGCTGACTTTAACAAGTGAGAATGGTTTGTTGAGGTGAACGTGGGCCTGATGACTGGGCCTGACTTTGATTAAATGAATAAAGATGGAAAGGTTTGGCTTTGATTCAAAAAAATAGGCTTTGCTGGTTGTGGGGCATTGGGCCTGACTTTGATTTAAAACAGATGGGCTTGGCTTTAATTTCAAAGAGAAACAGAAGTTGAAGAGTTGGTCTTCGGTTAAGAGATTGGATCTGATTTAGCTAGGGTTTTTTAACCTCAAAGAGCAAGAGGCGGCTGACTTCTCTATTCTTCTCCAAAAAAAATCTCGATCTCGAGGTCTCCGATCTCCTTCAGTCGTCGACGTCACAGCAGGCTCGTCGTCGCCATGGTTGTTGATTGCAGAGTCGTCGAAGTCGATGGAGGCACAGTCATCGCTGTCGATCGAAGCAACAAGGGTCGTCGAGTTGTCATCGTCGATCGATCATCGCAGCAGAGTAGTCGAGGTGGCCGATTGACGCAGAGCTCGAAGGGGGCGGCGATGAGATCAACCTGGCTCTGATACCAGTGATCAAAATCAAAGAAGAATAAGAAGAACAGATTTTGAGGGGCTCCGGTAATGGGTAAGGGTTTGATTTTGTTTCTTTGTTGCATTTTTCTCAAGGAGATTACTCCTCTTTATATAGGAGCCAGAACCCATTATCTCCACCCCTCATAACCGCTCCTGAGAGAATTTCTCTCAACAAACCCAATTTTTCTCCACGTTCTTCTCAAACGAACGTTGATTTGGTCATCTTAGACCAGGTCAAGCTAACAAATTCTGAGTACATAAAATATTCTATGTGTGACGGTAACCAGTTATCTGCTCAAAAAAAACCGCCAAAATCACGGGACGACAATTTATGATTTAGTTGGGAACGGTGACAATCATCTGGCGGACTAGTATGAAAATACAATGATCTGTGGGGCTAATATCAAATAATAAAGATTTAAAATACGAATACCAAAAAAAAAACATTTAATCAATCACACCAACAACAGCAACAACAACATGTAATGAAGATCCAGCATTCACAACCAATTTCTATGATTCCAAGTTCATGGGCTACATATTTAACATCAAATTAAGATTGCTACTACCCAATTCTGCAACGTTTAAAGAGGAACCCAGACTTACCGTTCCGGATCGCTCTCCCTTCTCTTCAATGGCTTCATCCGCAAGCAACCGCTGCACAAACAACCGTTCAGAACAAAAGCATCAGATCCCCCCAAAAAAATAAAAGTTAAAACTTTTAAGAGAAAATATTAACGAAACCAGCAAAAATAGCCAGATCCTGAAACCATACCGCCATTAGAGCAGAAAACGATCGCTTCTTTCTTCTTCTTCTTCTTTTTTTTTTTTTTTTTTTGTCAGGGTTTTAAGTGGGGTCCTGGAAAACCCCCCGAAATTTGAAAGCTTACCACTTTACTTTTTGCATTACTAAAAAGCACTTAAACAAAAATAATTTTAAGAGAAATTTTTAAAACAGACCCATTTATAACTTTATTTATTCATTAAAATTGACATTTTTCAAACATATTCACAAAAATCCAACCAGTTATAACTAGCTTAAAAAACTTCTCAACCCCTATTACTAACATATATAATTAAACTAGCATCTAATTAGTCGGGGTTGGCAACCCTGACTAATTAAAAAAAAGTTTTTTTAAATATCAGCCTAGTTTTAGCCCGCGCTACTGACATGATCGAAACCGGATCTTTTTTGTAAATAAATCTGAAATGAGTTGATTTTATGGACTAAAATTATAGATGGGCCTATTTTGAAAGTTTCCTCATAATTTTAATTTATCAGACCCCCAAATTTAACATTGCATTTATAAGACGCTCACAATAGCAACTACCAGAGTAGGGATCTTAATCTATAGTTTTTGCCAGAAATAATCTCTCCAAGTTTCAATCGAAATGGGTCTTAATCATCTCATGCGAGGGGCATGACACCCCTTTCTAAGTTTCCTTATATTGCCAAAAAATAAAATTAGCATTTCTGGTGGTATTTGAACGGAGAACCCCTGACGGGGGCTAAATAAAATGAAAATAAAGACTATATGACCTTCATAGAAATGTAACGTAAAGTTTAGGAGGATATCAGATTAAGATAACAGTCAGGGGGTTTGGTGAAAGTTTTTTTACCCAGCGATGCCGCCGTCACCTCCTCCGCCCCCGACCAAACCCTACTTCTACTACGGCCACCGCCGGCCGTCGCAGAACCGCCCCGTCGTCTACGGCGGACTCTTCACCAACCGCCGCTCCCTGCCCAGGCCCGCGCCCGACCCCCCGGCGCCCGGGCCCGCGCCCGCCCCCGGCGCGGACTTCCGCCGGTGGGACCCGCAGACGTCGGGGCCCCCGTCCCCTCCCCCGTCGTCCGTCCCCCTCCCCTCCCGCCGCCTCTCCCCCCTCGCCCGCCACCTCCACGGCCTCCTCCTCCGCCACCGCCGCTGGGGACCGCCCCTCATCTCCGAGCTCTCCTCCTCCCTCCGCCGCCTCACCCCCCACCTCCTCTCCGAGCTCCTCCGCTGGGGCCCTCCCCTCCCCGACCCCTCCTTCTACCTCCGCCTCTTCCACTTCGCCTCCCGCCAGAAGCACTTCAACCCCACCTACTCCCTCTTCAACTCCCTCACCCACTCCCTCTTCAGGTCCAACCTCCTCGGCCCCGCCGACTCAGTCCCCGACCTCATGTCCTCCCTCAACAGGCCCCCCACCGAGAAGCAGCTCGACATCCTCGTCAGCCTCCACTCCCGCTCCGGCCGGGGCCTCCGGGTCTACCGCCTCTACCGCAAGTTCAGGACCCGCTTCGGCATCAAGCCGAGGGTCTACCTCTACAACAGGATACTCGACGGGCTCGTGAGAAGCGGACACCTCGACCTCGCGCTCGAGGTGTATGGCGACCTGACCGCGGACGACGGCGTCAAGGAGGAGGCGATCACGTTCACGATCCTCGCGAGGGGGCTGTGTAAGGAGGGGAGGGTCGAGGAGGTGATCGGGATCCTGAGGAGGATGAGGGAGGAGGTTTGCGCGCCGGATGTCTTCGCCTACACGGCGATACTGAAGGTTCTGGCGAATGCGGGTAATTTTGAGGGGTGTTTGAGGGTTTGGGAGGAGATGAGGAGGGATAAGGTCGAGCCGGATGCGATGGCGTACGCCACGATCGTGTCGGGGCTTTGTAAGAATGGTAATGTGGAGAAGGGGGTGGAGTTGTTTAGGGAGATGAAGAAGAAGGGTTTGTTGATCGACAGGGCGGTTTACGGGGCGATAGTTGATGGGTTCGTGAGGATAGGGAGGGTTGAAGACGGTTTTGGGGTTTTTAAGGAGATGGTGGATGATGAGTATCGGCCGGATTTGGGGATATACGACTCTTTGATCTGGGGTTTGTGTGAGGATGGGAGGATCGATAAGGCTCGCAGGCTCTTTCAAGTTGCGATTTCTGAGGGACTTACGTTAGATTTAGGGACGGTTACTCCATTGATGGTTTATTATGCTGATTTGGGTGAGATGGATAGGTTTTTTAGACTGATTGATCAGATTGAGGAATTGGGTCTGCCCGTTATGGATCATTTGGCCGATTTCTTTACTGTCTTTTTAAGGAAGGGGGAGAGGGAGTTGAATGCTGTGGAGGTGTTTGAGGCCTTGAAAGGAAAAGGATACTGTAGTGTAGCCATATGCAATATTCTCATCAAGGCACTTTATAAGAGTAAAGAAGGAAAGAGAGCAGTGTCTCTCTTTGAGGAAATCAGGAGTTCACAGGACTTGGAACCAGATACTTGTACATATAGTCTTGTAATTCCTTGTTATGTAGATGTGGAGGATGTCAGAGAGGCATGCTCATGTTATAATAAGATGAGGGAATTGTCTTGGATACCTAGTGTTGAGGCTTATTGCTCTCTCGTTAAAGGGTTGTGCAAAATCGGAGAAATCAATCCAGCCATTGCTCTGGTTAAGGATTGCTTGGGAAATGTTACAGATGGGCCTATGGAGTTCAAATATACTTTGACAATACTTAGTGCGTGTAGATTAGGTAAACCAGAGAAGGTTATAGAAGTTTTGAATGAGATGATGGAAGAAGGTTACCCATTAGAGGATATCATATATTGTGCTGTCATTCATGGTTTCTGTAAACATGCTAGTTCAGAAGAGGCGAGAAAGGTGCTTGCAGTTATGAAGAACAGAAATATTCTTTCCGAGGCTAGTTACATCGGTTATGAGGATATGCTTAACGAGCACTTGAAGAAAGTGACTGCTGGCCTAGTGATCTCTACTTTGAAGTTTTATGGTCTGGAATCAAAATTGAAGCTGAGTAGTAGCATGGATTGACTTTGTTAGAAGAATAATCAGGTACTTCCTTAGGTTACACGTTAATTTATGTTATGAAGTGGTATTTAGTATATTTGTTGCATATTTACTAGCAGTTTGCTAGTTGTTCCTAGTTCTTTTTTAGTCTCAATGGTGATTTTTCTCTTTGACGTTATTGTTAAGACTGCATACTAGGGCGACGTTTTCACTCTCTGGAGGCACAACCCACTCTAAGCATTTTCAGCTTGTGAGTATGCTATGCAACAAAATACCCATTCTATCTATGGTAACTGTTGGCTAATAGTATGTTAATCTTAATGCTCAGAAGTTATTGTCTAACGCTATCAAAGTCATTTTGTCATAATATCACCTCTTTGAAACTTAAGTGCACCTTGCACGAATGAAGATAAAGAGAGCAAATGTACTGTGATCATCTATCTACCTTGTACTCTCTACAACCCTATTTATCATCAAACCGTAACATGTCATGTGCATTATGATGACAATCACAAAGTTAACACATGTGCATGATAAATAGGATCATAAAAGAAGAAGAGATAAAAGAGAGCAGTTTTAGAATTCAACTCCACTCTCTGAAACAAAACCCAATGATGCATTCATTACAATCAAGATGATTTGTTAGCTAGCTTGCCATCATAAATGGCAGAGCTCAGCATCCAATCTCAAGGTGATTAAAATCAGAGCTTGAGGTAAGGAGAAAAGCTTACATCTTCAAGTTTTCATCCTTGATTGCTTAAGGTTGGATAGTTCATCTTAAAGCTTCTTTGATTTTCTGATTTCAGTTATCTCATCGATTTATATGGATCGTCTGCTTTTTGTCGTTGCCCTTATGATTGTTATCTCAAGCTTTGGTTTGCTGGCAGGTAACTGCCTATATGATTATTTAGCATGATCGTGTCATATTGATCTGAAAAGCAAATAGAAGAAGCATCTGACTCTTTCACACAGACTGCACAATTATAATTGACTATGTTGAATGACTAATGCAGGAGGCACCAGAATCGGTGTGAACTATGGACTTCTAGGCGACAACCTTCCTCCGCCAGACCAAGTAGTTTCTCTCTTTCAATCTAGAAACATAACCAGAATTCGGATTTTTGACCCTAATCCAGATGTCCTCAAAAGCTCTCCATAATTCAAGCATTGAAGTAATCGTGGGAACCCTAAACGCTGATCTCCCTCTCCTCGCTTCCGATCCATCCTTTGCCACTCAATGGGTCAAAACCAATGTTCTCCCTCATGCAGACTCAGTCACCTTTCGTTACATTACTGCAGCAAATGAAGTCATACCTGGGGATTCGGCAGTGCATGTGCTTCCAGCTATGAAGAACCTGGATTCTGCTCTTACTGCTGCAAATCTAACAATTCTCGTGTCAACTGGTGTTTCTCTTGGAGTTCTTGGTGTCTCTTACCCTCCATCTGAGGTGCGTATCTCCATTGTTGATGATCTTTAAGATTTATTTCCATTTCTGTTATTACCATAATGATTATCGGGGTTATTTTGAAAAAAAAAATATTTTTCAAAGGATTGTTTAGATATTAGTCCCTCAGATCTTTGAAATTTCTCATAAGTCCCTCAATGCCTAAGGGGTCTTTCAATTTGGTCCCTCAACGACCACAATACTGCTCAGTTTATGTTCTTCCCCAAAGACCCTGTGTTTGAGAGAAAATAAAAAACTAGTTGAGAGGTGTTTTGGTAAGTTAGGGGACCAAATTGCAAGACCCTATAGGATTCGAAGGATGTATGGGCAATTTGTGGTACTGATATGGAATTATGAAGATTTGAGGGACTAATATCTAAGTGGACACATGCTAGAAATCTACTTTAGTTCTCATCTCTAACAAAATCTTCTAGTAACCCAGTGGTTTAGAAGATTTGAGGGACTGATATGGAATTATTACGTGGTTCTTGGTGCACTTTAAGTTCACTTTTTCAGGATACAGGTCTACAGAAAATTTTCTAGAGGATGAATTTCAGAATCTGAGATAACCCGTTACTGTATTTCTTTGGTAGCACTTTTCAACCTTCCACTCGTTGATTAGCACTTCGCACCCCTCAAGTTGTGGGAAAGAAGGGTATTATCTGTTATTTATCTTACCCAAAAGTTAAAAAAAGACCAACGTCATGGCGGTAAATGCTAATGAACGAGCTGAGGAGTGATAAGTGCTACTGAAGGTATAGATAGATAAGGGGGTTATCTACACGATTTATCCGTTTCCAGAACAACAAGTTCAAGTTTAAGAGAAAAAACAAAAACAAACTTTTCCTTACAATGATGGACCAGCAAACTATTCTTCAATGTTAATCTGAAACTTCAGAGACAGGCCAAAAGTTTTCAGAAATTACTAATTGACAACTGCTTTTCCTTTTTCCAGGGCGCGTTCTCCGAAGTTCTGACTCCAATCATGACCCCGATAGTCTCATTCCTGGCATCTAAAAACGCTCCATTCCTCGTAAATATTTATCCCTACTTCACCTACAAAGGTGACAAGAGCATGCCACTAGACTATGTGCTCTTCGAAGAGAATGGCGTTATCGTGCGAGATGGATCATTCGGATATGCAAACATGTTCGATTCGATAGTGGATTCCGTATATTCGGCTTTGGACAAGGTTGGAGGAGGTAATGTGGATATCATCGTTTCGGAGACTGGTTGGCCATCGGGAGGAAAGGAGCGAGGAGCCACGATTTGTAATGTGATGACGTACAATCACAGTTTGGTGAAGCATTTAAATGAGAGTATGGGAACACCAAAGAGGCCTGATGAAGAGATTGAGACGCATCTGCTTGCGATGTTCAATGAGAACCAGAAGCCACCTGGGAGTGAATCTTAGGGGTGGCAATTTATGACCCGACCCATCAACCCGACCCGACCCGTTTATATTGGGTATGGGTCGAGTTATATGGGTCGGGTCATAAACGGGTCAACCCGAACTGACCCGTTTATTAGATGGGTAAATTAGGTTGACCCGCCTGACCCATTTAACAACACATATAACCCATATAACAACCCGTATAACACTGACCCGCTTCTCTCTCATAAACGAAGAAGCCCTTGGTCCCTTCGTCTCCGGAAAAAAACTCACTGCCTCCGATCTCTACCCTCGAGCTCATCTCCGATCTTTACCCTCGAGCTCGAGCTCGAGCTCATCTCTGATCTCTACCCTCGAGCTCATCTCCGATCTCTACCCTCGAGCTCATCTCCGATCTCTCTCCTCAAGCTCGAGCCCCACCTTTGATCTCCTCTCGTCTGAAGCTCGAGCTTCATCTTGGATCTCCTCTCTCCTCAGGGCCTGTGATCTCCTCTCCCCTCGAGCGCAAGCGTCACTTTCTCTCAAGTGCTCAAGGATCAGATCAGAAACCCTAGATAGGTAATTTTCAACCCCTATTTCTAAATTCTAGGTTAAAATTAGGAGACTAAGATCTTAGCTTGATTTTGTGGTTGCAATTTTGTTGATTTTTGAGGATTTTGAGGAATTCTAGGTTACAAAAATAATTGAACACAATCGCATGCTCGGAGTAATCGTAATCTAACCAAATTTCAATGTCCGTGATTGGCGATTATCACGAACTATTAGGTTTTCACGGGAAAAAGAAAATGTCCTGAACTATTTTTATTAGAGAATCTATCATGAATGTTTATCATAAACTTCACATGTAGTTGCGAGAATTTTATGACAAGCATGTGAAATTTTGATTAAAAAATTAATTAGTTATATAACTATACTTTCATTGTCATCATCGTAACACCATGATAGAGTATTTTAGTCTTTTAAATTACACCTTTAATGTTGTTAAGAGGTTTCATACTGATTTCAAAGTTTTTGATAATTTTCTCTAACAAAAATAGTTTAGAAAGGTTTTGTGCAAAACTACTAACAATTTGATGATACTTCGTTCAATTTACACGAAACAATTAGTTCACCTACTATCAGTTTAGCAAAATTGGAGCTAATTTAGAATTACGAATATTTAGCCAAGTCAGACTTATGGTCAAAGACGATGCCAAAACTAAAATTGAGGTAGACCAAGATTATTTATGTTAGAATGCAGAGAAAATTAGGATAGAAGAATGACAATATATATTTGAAAGGGAACTACCCTTGAGTTACATCTAACAAACATTTAGTGGTAATTAATGATTAATGTGGAA
>BQKN01065609.1:133999-146031 GCA_022839385.1 Asparagus kiusianus | reverse complement strand
TTTTTGAGGTGTGTTTGGATATCTTTCAGCATTTTTTGACGCCTACAATTGCGTTGTTGCTGCGGCTTGGGTTGTGGCTCTTCTTCAGCTTTGACTCGCGCCACTATCTCTTCTGCTTGTTCTCCTTGCGAAACTAATTGTCTCCAGGAGCGACACTCTGCTACTCCCATCTGAGCGAGGAGTTGGGTCTGCAGGTTGTGCCTGCACGTTTCAACCAGAGTTGATTGAGTCATACCTGAGGGGCATCGCAATGCCATGCTGCGGAACCTCTCTACGTAAGCCTTGATTGATTCTCCTTTCCTTTGCTTAGTGGCAAGAAGAGTTGGGACGGAGACTTCTGTATCGTCCTCAAAGAATCTGGCCAAGAATAGCCTTTCCAGATCTATCCATTTTTGGATAGATCCAGCAGGCAACTTCATGAACCATTCGAAAGCGACACCCTTAAGGGTACCGATGAATAACCTGGTCAGGATAGCATCATTCGCTACTACGTCTCCAGTTTGGGATTTGAAGTAGTAGATGTGTTGATTCGGCGATCCTGTACCATCGAAAGGTTGCAAGGTAGGGGCCTTAAATTTTGGTGGGTAGGGAGCTGTATCCCACTCAGCAGGGTAAGGCCGTACTACTCCCTCTTCGCGAAGCTCGCTCCTGTTGGCGATTGCGTTGAGGCGAGCCTCCAGTTCGTCCATCTTGGTGGATTGAGGATGCAGTTCCTTTTCTATCTCCCTCTCACCTTCGGAAGAAGATCCCAGATTGTGAGTTTCACGATCTGAATGTTCGTGCACTCTTTGTTTTCCCTTCGAAGTCGTTCTCCGGGAAGATTCAGGTTTGTGGCCTTTTTCAGCAAGAAGCTGGGCCAACATCTCCTTTAATTGGAGAAGTGTCTCCTGTTGCGTCTGGAGTATGACACTATGTTCGTCCATTCTTTTGGCTATGTCTTCGTGGTTCCCTGTTGTGTAAGCGGAAACCTCGCGTGCTCCAACAGAGCTTGAAGATTGAGATTCGGCTATTGCCGAATGTTCCTCACTTGTTGTAATGCCCTTGGCTAATTTTTGATAGTCAACCGGGCGAATAGTTCCCGTCCGAGTCCGAGTATTCTGATATACTCCTTCGAACTGGTCACAAATTTCCCTAACAGTTGGGGAATGACTTCTTTGCGACTCGTCGGAATCAGAATGCGAAGCTTTCCCTCGGCCGATCATGTTGATAGTGACCTGAGGGTACTCAGATTTCTTTTTGTGTCGGCGTTGACGTTTGGCAGGCCTAACGACATTTGTTAACCTTTCAAACACAGATTGCCGAGGCGAGGATGTGCAGCAATGGCACTCCGAAAGAACCGCCGAAATAAGTCTCTCACATTGGCATGAGTGAGTTGCTTGCGTTGTTGGTTTTCCTCTTGATAATAATTCCCGCAGATCAGGAACTTGGGAGGAACTTTTCCCCGGGCTTGGAAGTGGAGATGGAACCCCCTGCCCTTGGGTAGGTGAGACTAGTTCTTGTCGAACGTGGATTTTGAAACCCCGCTGATCTTTCTGAACCTGGCGGACCTCTTGAAGATCGCGTTCTCGAAGAACAGCACCAGAGTGGCGTTCTTGAAGATTAACGCGAGGGTCGCGTTGGGATTTGTAAACGTTAGGCCGAGGCCTACGTTTAAATGATGAAACAGACCCGCGAGGGTCCTGTTTTGTTTGAACGCGCCCCTGGGGGTCGCGTTTAATTGGTGAAACAGACCCGCGAGGGTCGTGTTTTGATTGAACGCTTCCCTGGGGGTTGCGTTTAATTGGTGAAACAGACCCGCGAGGGTCGTGTTTTAATTGAACGCTTCCCTGAGGGTCGCGTTTGACAGCTTCCTTCTGAGGGCTGCATTTTGAGGAGACAACGCGCCACTCAGGGTCGCGTTTCAGCTGAATTAGCCGAGGTTCATAATTGGGCTCATTGCCACGAAGCGAGCGTTCTGTTTTGGGAACGCTAAGTTCGGCTGAAGCTTTAGGAACGCGATCTTCGCGTTGAGCCAACATTCGGCTCTCACGTAAGTGTGCTCGTCGTATGGATCTTCTCCGTCGGCGAGCGGCGTTCTTTTTGGCTTGTCTCAAAGCCTTAGCAGCAACATCATCGACGTTTACAGGACTCGTCTCTTCCAAAGGCCGTTTGTGGCCTGAAGCACGTTGGGTTGACGCGGAGGTGGGATTTTCCGCCTGCAGAGCCAACTTGAGTTCCTGGCCGAAGGAGAGGGCTTTCTTCGGCACTTCGACAACAGAGTTGACCTTCTTGAAGGTCTTGTGTACATCGTGCTTAGCCTTGGGGCTAAGCGATCCAGAGGATAATGCTTCCTCATACTTTGCTTGATCAAACTCCACGATGAGAGTTTCTACTGTCGTTCCCATGAGGTGGACGTCGGACTGCGCCACCACTTCATCGTCGGAAAAGCTTGTCCCCAGCGGAGTCGCCATCTTTTGTATGTAGGAAAATTGCAATAAAGAAGATAAAAGAAAATTTAAATTAATTCCTTTGATCTCGATTACAACTTGATTACAAAAGAGAGGAGAACGAAATTGGTTCTTCCCCTTTGTTTAAAACTGGGTTCTTCTTGGTAGCGATGGAATGCCTCCTTCGATTGCTTGCGTCGAATTTGCTCTCCGTTGACGATCCGACCGTCTCTTATCTCGTGGGAACGATGAACTTCTGTAGGAAGTTTTATACGTAACTCTTTAATGAGTTTAAGAACTCTGAACGAGTTAAAACTCTGAACGAGTTAAAACTCTATAGATAGAGTTGTTAGAACCGAAAATTCGGTTAATGATCAAGCTGTATCTGTTGTCGAAGAATCCTCTCGGATCTGATCTCCTGAGATTGATTCAAAAATCCTATCTCCAAGGATTTCGTTGCTGCTAAATCTCCAACCTGTGCGGTTTAGATCTCTCAAATCCAACCTGCTCACTCTTCGGTTTTCAAAGAGCCAGCCTCTAACTCTCTCGAGTTTGTTGAGTTTTTATAGGGGGATAAGGGGTTGTAACTGACCCCTATATCCGCTCCTACGTGGGCGAAAATCCCTCGGAACGTGGGATAAACGGTTCTGGAACCGTTCGACTTGTGTTTGAACAAGTCAAACGCCCAATCTGGCGTTCAGAACCCAACTTCGTGTCTTAGAATCGTGACGCGATGTTGGGTGTTAGCTGAACATTGATGAACGCGAGGGTCGCTCGCGTTTTGGCTTGTTGCCTGCTTGGTGACGCGGGGGTCGGTGTGAGTTGAACCCTTACGAACGCGAGGGTCGCTCACGTTGAGTTGTGTCTTGGAAACGCGGGGGTCGCCTGCACTTCCATATTTGTGACGCGGGGATGACTTCCGCGTTTTAGAAGAAGTTTGTTGACTTGTGACTTCTTCTGTAAGGCGTCGCAAAGACCATTGTTCTGTAATCCTCGCTTTAGCTGTTGTAGAGTGTGAAAGTCGTCAAATTGTAACCTTCACTGTAGATTGTGAAGACTGCTGAATAGAGTTTCCATCAGTTGTCGGAAGTGTCGTCGAATTGTAACTCTTCTCGATCTATGTGAAAAGTCCTCCATTTGCAGTTTCTTCGCTTATCGACCCGAAAACTATTTGATTATAGCTTCCGTTGTAGGAGCTTAGACGGGAATCAACATCCATGGTGTCTTTTAGACGAATATTTGCCCACAACTCTCTGCCAAGCAACTCACTAACTAAATCCAACCTTTTATTTCTAAAATCATTATACTGCTCATCAGCATCTCTATTAATCATGCTGTTGTCGCAGCCATCAAGATCAATCATCTCAGAAATGAGGTTGTGTTTGCGGTGATTTGAAAGTCATTTGATGGCGACCTCTATCGTAGGGGCTTGTTTTAATCAGCTATCCACTGTGATTTTTAGACAGCCTACAATAAATAACAGTCTAAACCATGCAATCAATTAATAACGGATGTAATTAATGGAATAACAAGTCAAGGAGGCGGAATCTTGCCTGCGAGACCGTGGGGTCTGACGACGAGGCGACGGCGCCGATACGGACGTGGTACGACGGATCTCAAGCGATGTCTGTGGCGGGTCTGGACTGCGTCGGCATATCGTCGAACAGGTGGCGTGCGACGAAGGAGAGGTGCGAGGGCAGCGGGTTCGTCGACGTCGAGGGCGTTGGGGGTTCTTCCGGCTGCTGGAGGATAGGCGGGTGGTGTGAGAGGGGACTGCCGGCGGCGGGCGACAGCTCAGACGGCGGGGGAGGAGGCTGACGGCAGCCTGGGGCTGCTGGTGGTTTGGTGACGGAAGAGGGGAGCTGGAGACGTGGAGCTCGTCGGAACAGCGAGCTCAGGGGAGAGAAGCGACGGTGAGCGGCGGCTAAGGGCGGAGGAGGAGCAAAGGATGAAGGCGGAGGCGAGCTTGGAGGAGGAGCTCGGGGCAGCAGCTTGGGGACCAGGGGTGCGGGGGTGGCTGATGGTCGGAGGCGGCCTGGAGCGGCGACGCGAGCAGGGGGCAGCAGCGGACACGGGGGAGGAGCGGCCGACGGCGGCAGTTGACTGCAGGGGCCGAAGATGGTTGCGGGTGAGGGAAGGGGGAGGTCGACGGGGGAGGCCGGCACGGGGCGGCTCAGGCAGAGGGGGTCGGCGGCCGAGTTCGTCGGGGTGGGTTCGTGAACGAGAGAGAAGGAGAGAGGCGGCGGGGGATGATGTACAGTGGCGGCGGGGTTTTGGTTTCGTGAACAGGAGAGAGAGAAAAAATGTGTTATATATATATAGGAAATATTAGGGTTAGGGTTTAAACGAAAATTAATTAAAATAATTAATTACGAGTACTTAAAAATTAAACTAATTACATAATAATTATCTACAATTAAAAACGTACATGTTGAGCTAATATAACAGTTGAAACGAAATAGTCAAAATATATTCATATTGTATAATTAAACGAGAATAATTAATAATAAAAATATTTTTACTTAAATTTAAAACCAAATAATTATGGGATAATTACGTAGACAGTAAAACGTACTAGTTATACTAATATGATAAATAATATGCAATAATAGAAATAATACAATAAATTATACCAAAAACACGTAATTAATAATACTATGTATTATATGAAATAATACGTAATAATATTAATAATACAACATATTATTTAAAATAATACGTAATAGTACTGATAACATAACAAATTGATTCTAGAAATTTTTACTGCACGAAATAAATTTATAAATATTAAAATCATTTATATAAACAAAAAATTTGGTTTTTAAATCGTAGAAAATTCTAGAAAATCAAGAAAAATACAAATACTCTTTTAAAACAACAATTGAATATTGTAAAATACCGAAAAATTATTTTAACTAGTATCGAGAATTCATGGTCCTTACACCTCTAGACTTTGACCTCCCTCTGTTATCACCTTTCGGATATGGGCTTCTATCTCTCGTCGACAAGGCCTCGCCTGAAGTGCTAGCACGGGAGGTCTCATTGTCCTTCCTCCTCAAATCGTAATTGGTCAAAGCGTTAGTCACTTCACTATAGCTGATAGAAGATCTCCCGTTCAACAAAGTGAGCACGAAGGTATCATACTCCTCATCCGGTAAGGATCCCAATAAAATAATCGCCTTGTACTCATCCGATATCTTCTCATCAACATTTGCCAAGTCCGACAACAACTTAGTATAGTTGTTCACATGCGCCGCTAGTGAGGTGCCTCTGGACATCTGAAATCTGAAGAGTCTTCACAGCAAGTGCAACCTGTTCTCAACACTTTTTGTGAGATACTTGTTGTTGAGAATTTCCCACATCTTCATCGCAGACGTCACCCCAATCACATCATATTTCAGCTCCTGTTCTAAACAGGACCTGATCACCCCACAAGCATTCCTATTCATCTTCTCCCATACCGCCTCTTCATATTTAGGTGGCCTCTCGTAGACCATAATGGTCTCTTCTAAATTCTGAGCATTGAGCGCATCCTGTACGTCGCTCATCCACAAACCAAAGTTGATTTTGCCGTCATACTTCACCACACTAATTTTAGTGTTCTGAAAACCAACTTGTATTGTACCCGCCATCGATTTGCTGCTTTCACCTTCTTCTCCCATTGCGAACTAACTCCAAATTGTAGAGAAAGAACAAATTTGATAAAATTAGGAACCACCCAACTGAACCCTAGATCGGATTCCAAATAGATCTCCTATCCACATGAGGAAAGCGAAATCTCCAACGGCAACTCCTAATGCTATCTCCACCGAAGCCGAGAACTCCAAGAACTAAGCTTCACACAAGAATCTTCCTCCACCAAAAAACCCTAGATCTGAAACATGGCTCTGATACCACTTGTTGCGCGCGGCGAAAATTTCGGCAGCACAACAAGAGAGTCAGATCGCAATAAGAATTCCTGCTTCACCAAAGAAACAAGAATCTGAAGCGGATATATCAACCAAGTGATATATCGGCTCTTCCTCTCATCAGTTCTAGGACTGACCTGTCGAGGGATCCTAAAAGCTATTACAAATCACACAAAAGCAGTACAACTAATTTTTACGTGGTTCGGCAAATTGCCTACGTCCACGGGGCAAGGAGGGGGGAGATCTACTATTAGAGGGAGAGAATATAAATAGGGTTTACACAAGAATCTCACAAATAAAACCCACACACAAACTCTCAAATCCCTCACAAAACTCTCTCAAAGAGATGCACAAAACCCTAAAAGGGACTACACAAATCTCCTCAAAATTCGCAGCCGCCAAAACAACTTCTCCCGCAGCTTTGCTTCTGTTCTGCAGCCGAAAGAAGACCAGCCGCCTAAAACAAACGAACCTCCTGTTTTGCACTTGCTCAGCCAATTGAAGACGTAAAAATCCCTCTGCTATTTTCCTGCAGCCGCACAGACCCAATTAACCTCCTTCGCTCATACACCTAGGTCACGAAACCAATGTATATATAGCTGCAAATTTGGGCCGCACGTGGGCCACTTATTCACGCGGAACGAAACCGCTGCTCACGAGATTTTCCCAACCGACCGTGACCCCCACTTCCCACTTCACGTTCACATTATGTACATAATACCTGCGGAAAATGTTGGGATCGTGTCTTTGATTCTTTGTACGTATAACTTCATAAGAATTAGGTAAGGTTTGAGATCTATATCATGATTAGGAGATATAGTCTCATCATGATTAGGAGTTTGAATCCTATTCTAATTAGGAAGTTAGGCTAGAGATAGCGTTTTGGTTTACCTATATATATTCTTCTAGTATTTGAGTGAAAAAAAGCAGAGAAGTTTGAGACAATATTCTTGTAATGTAGGGTTAGTAGAGGGCGTAGCCTGATTCAAGAATATTATGCGAGAGGCGAGCGTTTTGTAGTCTTTGTCCGTACAAAAGATTACATCATTGGGAGAGGGTTTCGCAGTCTTTGTCCGTTCAAAAGATTGTAAGGAGAGGGCTCCGAAGAGAATATGAGAGTTGATTATGTATGTGAGGTTGAGGGATTGAGAGATGAGAGTTGAGTGGTTCCTCTTGTATTTTTTGAGTTTTTTTAAACTAAAATTTACAAACAAGTTCAAAACTTTTCTAAAATTATAAAAGACTGCCTTGAAAAATTGGAAATTATAAAAAGCACCTTGAAAAATTATAGACACTTGAAACTCTAGAATTTAGAAACTTTGAGAGATCCAGCACCCTGAAAATTTCAAAATAGCAAAAAAATCCCTAAATTTTTCAAAAGTTACAAACAACCCTTGGAGAATATGAAAGGCCAAGAAAAAATTCAAAATTTGCAAAAAAAAACATTATATAAGGTCTGAAAATTACAAAAGAATGCCCTGTAAATTTAATAAAACTACCAAAAATCTATAATTTACAAACAGCCTCCTTAAAAATTTTCTGGTATGTTGGTATTTTTGGAATTTAATGGTCCTTTTTATAATTTTCTGGGTGTGTTTTATAAATAGTGAATTTTTCAAGGCCCATTTCTAATTTTTAGATATTCAGAGGAATTTCATGTTTCTAGGTGTTTTTTATAATTTTAATTTTTTTAGGATACATTTTGTAAATTTTAAAAATTTTAATGGTCATTTGTAATTTTCAGATTTTCATGGGGGCTATTTAAAATATTTTAAATTTTGCGAGTGTTTTTTTCTTAGTTTTTAATTTTAAACTTTTCAAGAGGTTGTCTGAAGTTTTCAAATTTTCTTTAAGCATACGGAGGCTGTTTTCACAAAGGGGCCACATTAGGCAAATCTTTTCAAAACCGACCGGTTTTGAATTTTATTTCCAAAAACAGACTCATTTCAAACTTAATTTTAAAAACCGACCCAGTTGGCTGTAACTGGGTTGGTTTTTGAAAAAAAAAGTTCCCAAACTTCACAGGAGTTGAAGTCTCGTGAAGTTTTTTATATAACAAAACTTCACGGAACCTCAACTCCCGTAAAGTTTGGGAATTTTTTTTTTTAAAACCAACCCAGTTTCAACCCAACTGGATCAGTTTTTGAAATTAAGTTTAAAACGAGTCTTTTTGGGGAATTTTTTGGCAAACAGGTTGGTTTTGAAAATTTGTCCGGCAAAGAAACATAGCATCAAAAGAAAAATAGACAAATTAATATTTTAGAGGACAATTTGGGAGTTCAACTTTACTGTAAGGGGGATATAGTCATTTTATGTGACACCCATGTTTTCACACATGGCTGCAGTCCAAGGTGAACCCAGAAATATCAAACCTGTCATACACTCACACCGTGCAATAACACGTTTTACCAATCACAGTAATATCCTCTAGTGAAATCAAATATAAGTGTAGATACAAAACAGGTAAAATAATGAAATAAAAACAATAGACATGATATAGAAAGAGATATCTCATAAATAAAAATCATATCTCAACTGAAATACATCTGATGTCTAGAATAATGAAAGTGGCTCAACATGAATCAACTAAAAATCGTACTAAGGCACACTGTGTTTACAATATGAAAACAAAACTTAATATCTAAATGAGAACATAAAACTATTGTGGAGTCTCAACTACTAAAATGTGCGACGGCGACTATGCTAGAACTCTGTCATCATGCGGCTCTCCGGAACTTTGAGCTGCTTGAAAAGAAAATTTAAAACAACAAAAATAACAACAATAAGAGCATCAGAGCGCTATAGCAAAATCACCTCTATCCGCCCCAGGGGAAGGGTTGCTGGATGAAGTAGATGCTCTATCTATTAAGTATAGTCTACCTAGATCATTTTCCTCGTATCTAATGGTATTAATACTTAGAAATCTACAACACGAGATGTAGTACGTCGAACAAAATAATCCAAACAAGAAAACCCTCATGTATATATCATATGTCTCAAATTGTAGATAACTAAATATTAATCCCAAACTAAGAATGAAAGGAAACATAACTGGAAAGATAAAGCATTGAAATAACCATCAGTATATGTATCCCGTGTACTCGCACAACAAGGTATCTCAGTCATCAAATATCTCAACAATGAGTCGAATTCACTTTTGGCATCCACCAAACTTAGGCTATCACATAATTGTCATATTGCAACTCTTCGTAAAATTTCTAATTCGTCCTATTATCATACGCAACGGACTACCTTGTAGGTATCCTAACAGTGTACACGGCTCATTAGTCTCATCGTGATCTCAGTGTGTAACATGAGTGTGGGACGGCCTACCATATAGGTATCCTAAGAGACGGCTCACAAGCCTCATCGCATCCACGTGAGGACGGACTCCTGGACAAAGCATCCAAATCCGACTCAATGGCCTGTACAAATGGAATATCGACGCACCACCGCACATAGTACTGAACTGAGCTCATCAACGATATCCATTTTGTGTATAAACTGTGTATGTTTGGTATATCGACGCACTACGTCATATAGTACTGAGATGTGCTCATCAACGATATCCAACATATGTATAAATGATCTCTAACTCAAGTGTAATCAGCTCAACACTTGTCAAAATCCCCTTTGGGATACTCATGTGTGTACTAAGACACTATTCATGTATATTCGTATCTATACGTGTACTATCGTGTGACTCGAACCCCGCGATCGCATCTCAAAACAGTGCAATGTAATGTTTAGGAAAAGTCTTAGTAGTCGACTACTAAGGTTAGTAGTAGACTACACTGAGTCCATCCAGACTCTGTGAGGCGTGTATCAGGATTAGTAGTCGACTACTAAGCACATTAGTCGACTACTCTGTAATATTCCAGTTTCTGGAAATCCAAACTGAACATGAATAACCAACTACTAAACTTAGTAGTCGACTACTCTGTCAAAACATGCATTCTTTCATGCACGAACAGAGCTTATCATTTATCATATACTTATCATGAGATTTAGTACAAATAAAAACATGTAATATTCAACAGAAATCATCCTGAACATGAAACAAATTTATTAACTTGTTCTAGTTAGGGATTAACATCCTAATTAATCAATTTCCTCAATTAGCTCTTAATTAAACAACGTAATTATCAACACTTGATGAAAAACTACTCATGAACAGATGTGAAACTTCGTTTATACATGTTTATATGACTTAGGTTTCACAAACCTAGGGTTTTAGTATGATTAGCTAACAAGAAAACTCAATTAAACAACTAATTAGGGTTTACTCATGAGTTAAACATAATTAACAAGTTAAAAATAAAATTAACATCAACCCTAATTATCATGATCATGTTTCTATCATCAACAACAAAGATTTAACTTTAGATCTAGCATAGGGTTAAGATTTATCATCACAAATCTGATTTTTATCACATTAGGTTACATTTAACCATGAAAACATCAATTAAACATCTTCAAAACTTTAACTAATTATAGGAACAGGTTTGGATGAAGATGATCTTTCCTCAAACGCTGTGTTGAACTCCTGAACACGCGTGCAAGATCCCTTCTTCGTCAGAAACCGCAAAGCGTCACCTCTCTCGATAAACGCCTCGAGATCTCTCCCAAAACTCACACTTTAGGGTTAGGGTTTGAGGAGGAAGGTGGCTGGTGTTAATCTCACGTGAAAGAGGGTAAAAAGAGCTTTAAAATGAGTATATGTACGCATATATACAACTGGGTTCAAAACAAAACAAATCCGACCAGAAACTCATAAGAAAACTGGAAACAAGCCGACTAGTCGACTAATACTACAATTAGTCGACTACTAACAGTGTAGTCGAATACTAACAACACAGATACAGATTTTTGCATGTTTTCGTACATGTATCTCTTCTAAGCTCATATATATACATTAGATTGATTTCAAATCAATCCTAAACATACTCAAACATCAAAATATGTTATTTATCACATTATAACATATTTATTATTATATATCACAATATACTCAAAATTATGGGGTTTTACATTTTGTTTTTAAACTAACAACTCAGTTAATCTTATACTATTTTCATATTTAAAACACAAGCACGATGAGCCTTCTTTCATGAACTACAATCAGCATCCACGCATCTCTAGTTTGAAAGACATTTGAACCTTTATATCGTCATAATAATACAAAATTTATAGTGGAATAACATACCCTTTTTTTTTTATAGGTAATGGAATCAATTCCCTTTAATTATCTGTCATAAAGCACTTTCACATTCTATAAGATAAAGAACATCCTCATCAAAAACTGCATGGCCGAAGGGCGTGAAATCCTATGCCACCAACAGTCTCCATGATGAAATTCTCAAAAAAAAAAAAAAACATTTCACGAAATAAATATTCAGATGAAGACCAGCTTTCAACTCTCAGAACATTAAAATATAGTCAACACTAATCACAAAAAAGAACAAAATCAATGTTAATACAGTGAGATCACTATATTACATAGGACCACAGACTGAATTCTGCCCCGCATGACGTTCAATAGCCTTCGATGCTATAAAATGTCAAAACCTCCAGAAAATTTCTAACTGTCACTGATACACTTTATGATTGTTAAAGAAAATAATAATGCTATACAGTTGCCCTGTAAACTTCATTAACTTGAAAGCCTTGCCATGGCCTGCAGAAAAGAGAGGGAGGT
>BQKN01065609.1:120657-133899 GCA_022839385.1 Asparagus kiusianus | reverse complement strand
CGTACAACAGAAAACTAGAACTGAAGGAACACAAAAGAGGTCTCGGTTCAACGAACACACTTGGTGTTGGCCCTGTAACGAGATCTTCGCTATGAACTGACAATATTAATCACTGCACAACTAAATTTCATTAGATGAGTCATGCCTATCTCCAGGATGCAAGACCAACACGTGAAAACACGCGCACGGGGAAAAAAGCAAATTAAATTATATAACCGCGTTCAGCTATTCCAATGTGCCAATAGTTAAGCACCTGGATGGATACAATTTGCAATGTGAAGGTAAAATGTATCTCTGCTGGTTTAAGATGCCCGCCAAAATTTTGAAGAAACTCCATTGTGAGCCTCATCCAAAAGCTTACAAGTCGAAAAATTTTGCTCGTCAGTTGCAGGATTTCTCTAGACAAATTGCTCTTGCACTGTCACAATGTTGTGACAAAACTCAGCAGTCCACAGGGAGCAGCACCAGCAACGAAGCGATGAGATCCAGAAAAAGGGATCATGCAACCATTTATTTTCCCTCAAGAAAAGAATTTCCTTTCCACTAATTTCTGTCAGTTTTTGTACACAACATGGTTACTATCTACCAAAGTGACCGAAGGACTATCTGAACTCATATTGATGATGACCCTGAGCTGGAGGAAATCTGCCAGGATGATTTCCAAATCTAAGCTCTGGTGGACCCCACCCGAGGATTCCTGCTGAACTGTCTGACTCAGGTAAACGGGTCCCACTGCTCATTGGCACCTGTGGATGGGGTGGCGGCACCTGGAATTGTTTATCCTCATCGGGTCTTCTTCGGCGTTTCCATGCTTCAGACCTGTGATTCCTATGAAATGATTCTGAAAGTTGAAATGACAATTGATTAGATCTTGTTTTATTTTAGGAATCATTGTTGAAATAAGGGTATGAATGGTTTATTTTTGTCCCTATCAGTCCCAACCTGACCCAGAACCGTTGAAATGGGAAGGGCCACCTTTCTCTTCCTTGAGTTTTGCATATATGTCATAAAGTATTTCCCCCGTCAAATTCGAAAATGTAGACACATAATTCCACAATCTCATTGACATTCCTGGGGAAGAAATATAATCAGGTAAACATGAAAAGAAAACATCAATCAGGTCACATTCAACATGCTATTGAGAAAATACAGAAAATGAAGCAACACTTAATAAAAACTACAAAAGCTATTGAAAAGATATCCTCCTTTATATAGAAATTGGTGAACTATCCCTAAAGGCACCAAAAAAGCGCCATGTATACAAAAAAATGTCACAGGTCAAATCTTTAAAAAAAATTGTAATGTGTACGACCAATTCTATCTTCTTAAGGATTTTCATTAAATTAGAACTATTCATATCCATAATTAGAAAATTCTATCCATAAAAAGATAGAAAATTCAAATAATCAAATCCTTGTTGACTCGAATCACATTGTAACTACCCATAATTAAAGAACCTAAGAAAATTGTTATGTGTCCCTCCTTGCTTTTTCTAAAGGGTAAATTTCAACAAAATGCCTATAACTATTGCATATAGCATTAAACCCCCAAAATATTTACAATTCTCACTAAATCTCCAATAAGTTTGAGAATTTAAAAAAACTGCCTAACATTTTTATTTTGGCGCTTAAGCTCCATAAAGTTACAAACAAAAAAATATGAAAATTAAAATTGGTGATCTATTCTTAAAGGCACCCAAAAGCACCATGTGTACAAATAGTGTCGCATGTCAAATCTCAACAAAAGTAATGTCATACATCCCCCTATAGTATCAGAACATAACATGTGTACAACCAATTCTATCTTTTTTAAAAATTCTCTTCAAATTTTAACTATCCATATCTGGAGTTAGAAAATTCTATCAACGGGAAAAAAATTCTAATAATCATATTTGTTAATGCTAATATTCAAATTATAACTATCCATAATTAAAGAGCCTAAAAAAAATGTTATATAGCCGAACTTATCTTTCTAAAGTGCAGATTTCAACAAACCAGCCAAAAACTTTGGCATATAGTATATCAAACCCCCAAATTATTTGCAACTCTCATTAAATCTCCAGTAAGTTTGAGTATTTTCGAAAACCTCCTTAACTTTTTTATTTTTGGCACTTGACCTCCACAAAATTACAAACAACTCTTAAAAATATGAAAATTACAAATAGCTTGCTAAAAAAATAAAAAACTACAAATGATGTGCAGAAAAATTCTAAACTTACAAAGAACGGGAACCCCTTTAAATTCCTAAAAAAATATAGAAAACGCCCAGACAAATTAGGGTATTATAAACCCACCATTGAAAAATTAAAAAAACTGCAAACAAGCTCTTGCCTCTTGCAAAATCCAAAAAGTTCAAACAACCCCCTTTAAAAACTGAAAATTGCAAACAACCTACTAAAAATCTAAAAATTCAAACAAACACATGAAAATTTTTAAACTTGCAAAAAATCCCATAAAATAAAATATGTCGAAAAACATTCTGAGAAATTTAAAATTGCAAACAACCACTAAAAACATGAAATTACAAACGGACCCTTTAAATTAAAAAACTGTAGTAAAACCTCAAAAAATTACAGAAACCCCAAACTATTTAACAACTACTAACACCACGGCCCAAAAAAATCCAAAATTACAAACAACCCTCTTAAAAATATTCAAAAATTACAAACAACTTCCTGAAATTTTCAAAATTACAAACAAGCCTCTGAAGATTTTAAACTTCCGTTATTAGGGGATTTTCTACCAAAAAGTATTGGGGTTAAGTGAAAAAAACATAAATTTATTCGGGTTTCTGCCACAATTTATTGGGGGCATTTTGGTCAGTTGACTACGAGCTAACGATTTTAATTTTGAGGGTTTTCAGCCAAAAGTTAATGGGGGTTTAATGAGGGTTTGGAGATTTAGTTTCAAACACCTAAACTTATTGGGAGTTTAGTGACATTTACTCATATTTTAAAATTTTTGGATTTTTTTTCATTATATACCCCCCAACTATTAGGTATTTTTAAATTTGCCCCCAAATCATGATAATTGTAAATTTTCCTCCCATGCTGTTTTATTCCCTTGACCCTCACCTTAAACTTTAGTCAAATAAAAGAAAAGCAGATCCACCCGTGCGGGCACAAGTCAGGCATAACACTTGTGATAAATTGAACAAATGAGGTATTGTATTTAAAAACCAATCCTTCCACCCATGTACATGAGTAAATAATGAGCTACGGTGGTTAAATGCACAAATTACACTCTTATGGCCTTCTGGCCTAAATAAGCTTCACAAGAATAGAAACTTACTGGATTGTTTATATTGACTGCATGCTGACTCATGTTGTTGAACTATGTCATCGATCTTTCTCCCAAGTTGCTGCAGATACTTACGAATTCTAGCAAGTACCTGAAAATTTTGTAGGTCAAAACAAAATGGTGTGCTGCAACAAAAAAAATGGGGTTTTTGCTTATAAACCCAAAGTTACACTCCCATTTACCAAAATACCCATCTAATCCCATACATTCCAATAAACCCAAAATACAAAGTTTGGTTAAACCTAAAATATAGAATACAAAGTGTATAGGTATATACCATAGGGTATGTAGCTATACGCCCAGAGTATGTAGATATAAACCCAGTATTACATACTCAAACACCCTATATTATGTGTTATACACCCTATAGTGTGTAGCTATACAACCTACTGTATGCAGCTATACAGTGTGCATTCTATTTTGGATCTAAAAGTAAACAAACTTTTCGATTGACTTTGTTGGACATATAGAACTAGGTGGGTTTTTTGATAAATGGGAGTAAAACTGTGGATTTTTATTAGCAACCCCCCCCCCCCCAAATATTGGTATTTGGTAATGAGCTTAAAAAACGATAAAACAATAAGCTACCTTTTCTTTCGGAAGATCTAAACTAGTAGTTTGCAACCTTTCTAGCCGTGTCAGGGTCTGTTGTTCCTCTTCCATGACATCTGCACACCACTCCATCCACTTCTCTTCCTTGTACTGCTCATAGTTTTCTGGCTCAGACCCGGATATTTCGCCTTCCTCTTTGACCCGAGGTTCCACCTTTTTATGTTTCTGAAGAGACTGTTTCGTTGGCTGAGAATTCAATTTAGCAGAGCCAAATTTGCATTTCTGATCTTTTGATTGAGTGTTCAATGTAACAATGTTTTCTGATTCAGCCATTGTACTTTTACGATTACCTTTGCCTTTACCTTTTGTGAGCTTGCCGTTGACATTTGCAAACTCCTGTTGGTATTAAGAAAGATCAGGTGAAAATGCATCCCCTTGAGAAAGCAGGAATCAGTAAAGTGTGTGGGGTGTAATGTGTATGAGATGGCGGTTCATTTTGTTAAATGAGCTACCTAGGGAAAGCCTAGTTGTGGTATGCATACAAATATATATACCAAGGGAAAGACAAGTTGTGGTATGCGCACAAATATATATGGGATTATGGGTGTATGCATGTCTGTGTGTTATGTAGGTAGGTATACATGCATCTACATGTATATGTATGTATATGCTATATGTGTGTGTATATGTATATATAGGAAATAGTGTGTATGAGGTGCCGACTCTAAATGAGCTACCAACAGGTAGCCCGGTGGTGAAGTTTACCCTGGTTGTCACATTGAAAGGTGGGTACCTCATCCTTTATCTCTTAGTAGCTCTTTTGGCGAAATAAACTATGATCTCATAGCCATCAAACAGATAAGTTGAGAGGTAAAACAATATTTTAATATTCTCTCGAGGTGAGAAAAGGAAGGTCATAGTTTCAGTTTTTGTTAAGGTTACTCTATGAATAAGAAAGAACAATTTGGGAACAATGAACACTTCGCGTAAGAAAGAACAATTTACCTTCTGCAAAAGGGCACTAGCGCGATTATCTAAGTTGGGAGCACGAGGCAAGAATGTCTCCCCGTCCCCAAGAGTTACTGGTGCAATCTTCCTTCCAAGACCAAGTCTAGGATCTAATCTTATCTTTTCCCAATTTCCAAATCCATGGTAATGAACTCCAAGAAGCAACCTTGCATCATCCACTGATGATATTTCCAATGGGAACATGATAATACATCAGAATTTAGATAAAAAACAAATAAAAACAACTGACAAGAATAAGGTGGAACAAGAATGAGCTTCCACCTTGATTCCAGCCACAACCTTTTGACCACTGTGGGCTCTTATGCTGAGTTGTCAATCTAAACTGGGCGATAGGATCTTTGTAGTGTTTGATGCGTTTTGCCAATAGCTGAAGCTCTTCCACACGATTTAGAATTTCATGTGCTTTTGCAGGCACTCCAAAAAAATCTAGCAGAGTTCCCTAGAAAAAGGAGGATATTAGTGAACTAAGAAAATAGGAGTACGGATTCCTGATTTACTTACGTAGCAACAACTAACAATGAATAATGCAAGAAAAATGTATAGGACACACCTTGAGATCCATATTTCCTTCTCTAATTGCTTCTCGACAACCATCAATCAGCATCTCAAATAACTCAATTTGGGCTTCATTAGTAGCTGCTTCAATTAGACCGCCAACCTCAGCCACTATTAAGTCAATCTGGCTCTTATTCCCAAACCTTTTCACCTATTTACCGAAGGAAGAATGTGAACCATAAGAAAATAAACATGAAACCAGAGCATCTAATCTCAAAAACTGTTTTGACACTAGACTGACACAAATTTACTTTCATACTTGACAATAAGGTTATCGATAGCGGATAGCGTCGCGTAGCGGTAAGGCATCGCTAAGGCTATTTGGGGCTATTGCGGTAAAATAACGTAAAAAACGCAAAATCAAATAGCGGTCTAATTTAGATGTGTAAATACTAAAAAAAGATTAAATAAAAATCTAGAAAATCTAAAAGTGCATATTTGATGATTTAAAAAGATCCTAAACATGAAATAGACATGTAATCGTCACATACTACCAAAAATGATTGGAGGAGAAGTCAAAGAGTCATCGTCTTCGAGAAGATGAGCTGAGCAGTGAGAGGACTGACCTAGGAGGAGCTCACGGTGAAGGGGATGAGAGGAAGTGCTGAGTTAGGTGCCAGGGGCTATGAGAGGCGGCGGGAGCACGCTGAACATCGCGGGAGGCGGTCGAATGGAATGGTTAAAGGTCAGGTTTAATTTTAAAAAAATAAACCCTAAACCGCTTTTAAATAGCACTCAAAAAACGGATTTTGCACGCAATCGCCCGCTATTTACCGTTAGGACTCGCTATTAGCCGCTTTTGCGAACGAAAAGCGCATATTCCGCAATATGTCACCGCTATTGGGCGATAGCGTAGCGGGAAGGAACCGCTAACGCTATTAGCACCGCTATTGCGGGGTTATTTACCGCTATTTATAACAGTGCTTGACAAGCAAGCAAACAAAAGAATCAATCAGAAAATTAATAAAATTGCCAAACATATTTAACCTTTTATATCAAATTACTCATAAAACAGTTGAAAAGCAAGCATTATCTTGTACTTTTTAAGATAAAAAAGAAAATGAAAATATGTATACAGGACTCAAACCAAAATGACTGAAATATGATAGTTGCTGTAGATGTAACAGAGTGCTCATAATTATACCCTGGATTGCAATCTGGCATTCATAGTACAACAAAATAAAAAGCACCTCCTCCGGGTAATAATCCGGGCAATTATATGAATATGGTTTTTACTATCTTAAGATAAAAAAATCAAAAATTTCTAACAATGATCCTCCAATTACACACCAGTTTTCTGATAACAAAAAGCAGTAGTTTTAGTCTATCACCAATCTCATCTGCATAATCCTTAATATTTTAAGTCAAGTAGACAAACCACAAAATATATAATGGTCAGCCATCATGCCCTCACTGATCCTATTCATTGTGAAAACTGAACACCCTTTGGAGATAGCATCATCTACACAATATATCGTTTCTGAACTTATAGCCAGTAAAGTATATAAGCCTTGCAGTTCGTGTTGTCAATAGAAGGACAATCTAATTCATATTTAACTCCATGGTTTGACAGAATGTTAGATTACCCAATAACGTCAGCAATATTCTCACATCAATTGAGGTCCTGGATATAGGTCTGACTCAAGCAGGAGGCCACTACAAAACACAGATCAATACTACCAAGCATATCCGCAATTTTTTTGATACTCTTTTTTCTCTTATATTTAAAAATAACTATATTAGCTTCTAAATTTTATAATATGGTGTAAAATCCATGTTGCCACACAGAAGAAAAAGCAAAAGTGCATTTACAACAAGCATTTCTTGAACACTTTAGGTAGCTTACTCTAGCATAAAAATTGAAAAGCTAGCATTTCACCACATACTTGCTGCAAAAACTTGCAGCCACATGTGTCATAAACATAGATCAAACGACTTGTAGGATTGCCTAGGCCCTTTTAGAATGCACCACAATTCCTCCCAGTGAAAAATCAGGAAAAATATGATGCACTGAAGTCCAAGTAACGATTCATACTGAAAGGCGTAGTCTATATCAGCTCAGTCTTCTTTGCAAAAGTAGTTTAATATTAGTAGGACTAGTATGAAAAAATTATTAATGAATGGTGATTCAACATAAGCAACAACTACTTTGTTGATAAATTAAAGTGTAAAGTACAAGGATGAGTGTATAAAGGTAAAGCAACACATACCGCACGAACAAAATGGGAAGCATCTTTCTTTTTCAAGTTCCCAAAGGACCAGCCCCTAACTTGAGCAGAAGCTCCCTCGATCATGGGCAAGGAATGGGCCACAGAATCAGATCCTTTGCTTGAGCGTCTTTGAGGTCTTTCCTGAGGCTCTAGACCCCTCTTTTTCCGTTTATTACTCGTCTCAAGCTGGTCATCTTCCGCATAACTCTGGATATTCCTTGCAGCACGAGGAGCGAGTGCTTCCTGGATGATAAGAAAATAAACAAGATCAGCTATTAACAAGTAATAACAGCATATACACATAAATACATATGTGCATACATACATGATAATATGTTTGTGCGCGTGGGCATGTGTGGAGAACTTCAGGTGAAAGTTGAAACTGGCTATCAAAATAAGTATTATAAAAACTCCATGGTAAACCATCTTTTGGACAATCTGCTTTGTCATCTCTGTCTACATATACAAAATAGTGTACAAATAAAAGCTAAAGACTGAAAACTTTTTACTCGTCCATTAAAGGAATCGTTCTCTGTGGTTCCTCATAATTTGGCTTCACACCAGCCACGTTCAGTCGAAAACAACTTACAGTAAAACGAATACGATGGTGATGGTAGAGTAAGTCCCTGTGATGTTCCTTACATTAGCAGGATCTGTAGCTTCTGGTTGGATCAATCGACTCCAAAATGTCCCATCATCTTCACCACTGGCGAAATTGGCAACCTAGAATGCAAAAGGGAAAGAACAAATGATCAAATTGCCATGAAGCAGAATTTTCTCAATCCTAGCTTGGAAAAACAAAAGATCTAACCTTGAAAGCACTAAGCAACTCGCTTCCAGGCTCCTCATCGGCCCCCCTAGCCTCAACTTTCTCAGCTCTCTCAAGAATTTCATCTATATCCATGCTTTCAAGTCTCTTCTTGCTCTCCTCGTCATCCTTATCTTCCTTAAATAATTCCTCCGCTCCAAACTTCAGTATTGCCGAAAGCTCATTCTGCAATAGTTGTCATACACTAGTCATAAAACTAATATCACTCAAGACAAGACACTAAAAAAATGTTCATAGGAAAAGAAGAATAGTACACATAGATACAGCCATACAGGTAGCATCTGGATGCCGACACTGACGGAGAGAACAAGTGTATGACAACAATACAGCTTCTTTTTTAATTACCTCGTCAAACATAGATGTTCCCTTCTTTGATTCTTTCTTTGGCATATATCTAAAGATGGTAAAGCCTAACATACAGTTCCTTTTTTAATTACCTTGTCAAACATAGATGTTCCCTTCTTTGATTCTTTCTTTTCCAGTCTGCCCTCAGCATTTAGCTTCTGAATCACCAGATGATCAAGAACCTGTGGATGTAAAATTAAAAGTTATGCATGTGGACAACTACTAAAACATAGAAAATGCAGAAAAATGCATTAAAAATAAGACATATACCATCTTTTTCTTTGCACGCTCCAGTATATCCTCCTCAACACTTTTGCTGGTAACAAATCGGTAAATGTTTACAACATCTTGCTGCCCGATCCTATGAGCTCTACTCATTGCCTGTAGTTAAACATGTACACTGTTACATGGAAATATGCACATAGACATGAAACTGAGAGAAAACCAAAGTACAACGCATAAAGGAACTTGTAAACACTAGATTCACAGACCTGCAAATCATTCTGAGGATTCCAATCTGAGTCAAAGATTATGACAGTATCTGCAGTAGCAAGATTAATTCCTAATCCGCCTGCACGTGTGGAAAGGAGGAAGCAAAAGTCATCACTGCCAGGTGCGTTAAAATGCTCCATGGCTTGATGACGGAGATCAGCCCTTGTACTGCCATCAAGCCTCTGAAACTGAAATCCTCTAAGTGATAAATACTCTGCGAGAATATCCAACATCCGCACCATCTGCATAATAGGCAATTATTACTATTTTACTCATACACATCGATCTTTTCAAACTCTAGACCAAGCTCAATGAATACATACCAAGCCACAAAAACATGGAAAATAATTTTAAATTGCATGCACAGAAGGAGAGAGGAGAGGAAAAGCAAATAAATTCAGCTAAAGGTTATTAAAAAAGTTTTGGACTTCCATTAGGTTCTATTTCAGGATATAAGAATGCATTTTGCTTGCTCAGTAATTAATGCAACAAATATATAACACGTTAACACGTCAGAAACACGTAACTCGTAAAGATGCACCTCTGGTCGATGTGAGCCAATAACAGAATATTCTCACTACCACTTGGAGCCTACCAAAAATAATATGTAGAATTTTTTCCACTTGAGAATGCTTCAAGAACATGATAACTTATTTTAGATTTTCACTGAACAACGATTAGCTAGGGTCCAGAAGTTGAACAAAAGCACATGGGTACAATCTACAACGCATAGGTATTTCTATAATGAACTTGACCATGCTCGTACCGGGCAACGACACTTTCTCCAGCACACTTCTTGGATATATGCATACATTTATTTCAGACAAGTATTCAATTAAAAAATACTTGTATTAATATAACACATTTGTCTAAGACTTCATGGACATATGCCATACACTTCACATCAATTGTTTAAACACATTGGATTGGACATGTGAGGTTCATTTCAGCCTCTGTCTACTTCAGAACTGTGATTTAAAAGGCCTGTAGATATCAAGTTCAAAAACATACAGTTTTCTAATTTATAATCTACGTAATAAAAGAAACGGACAAAAACAAATTGCTATAGGAATTTCAAATTTCATAACATGTGAATGAAAAAACAATATTCATTTCACATAAATAATTAATTTTTGAATAACATGCATGCACACAAAAAACACACACATAGCCAGGTCCCATACCCTACCTTCAACAAATATCTTGTGTTTGTACCCACACCCATGTCTGCGTAACATAGGTTACAATTATTAGAGGCCTTCAACTCAAGGTTTTACATATCGGCCGACATGTCCGACATGTCGTCCGACATATCGGTTTGAGGGCTTGACCGACACGACATGGACGTTTTCAACTCGTATATCGGTTTTCAGGGCCAAATCGGAAATATCAGGGTCATATCGGGCACATCGGTCTATTTTTTAGCTTTAAAAAATCGACCGATATGATACTTTTTTGTAAGATCTGTTTTTATTATCGGGTTTGAGTTTAGCGATAAATACCCAAACCCGTTTAACTCGTTCTCATGTTTAAGGGTTCCTTATGAACCCGATAGAAAGAATTTATGAACCCAAATCCATATATTATTTACTTTTTTATATGTTTAGTCTATAGAATTTATAAAGTATGCTTATATTGAATTTATGAACGCTTAGATTACATTTAGGACATGATATTATACATATGCGCACTACCCGATATGGTAATCCGACATTTAGTCAATGTCCCCCGATATATCCCCGATTTCCGCTATCCGATATGGATTTCAGCCATCCGACATGAACCCGACATCCAATATTTAAAACCTTGCTTCAACTAGATAATTTCAATTTCACCGGTGCAGTCTAGCTTGCAACAGTGGCATTGCTTTGAACTTCGCTGTTATTAAGTTAGTTTTAAACTGTCATGGTGCAAAAGTACTCACTGCACTATTCTACTTCTTAAGCTCTGCAACAAAACTTTGTTCTTGAGGTTGAGGGATAAAAATGAATATCCTAAAACTCGCTGCAGATGGAGGCCCTTTTAATACATCAAAGCCTTGGTTTTGCATAGCCTTACATTTCTTTTTTTCTTTAAGTACATGTTGAACTGCATTTGAACATGGATGTCCTCTCCATTGCACCAAAACCCTGAAGTTGTGAAAAGCGTTGAGGGATACATACTACTAAAAATAATGTTAATCCAGATCTTAACGCCATGAATCAAAACAATACAACTAAGCTATAGCTGTTCTAAAGGAATGGATCAATTTATTTGATAAAACATCCTCAAATTATGATAGATGAATGACATATCAAGGATGCTGGTAAATTGCAGATTACAAATCCATGTCACATTAAATGTGTTGTTCCATTGTAACTCCATGTTGGTTTTCCATGCAATGCTTCTTTCATGTGGACGCATAGACTAGTTTGATGAAAATTTCTCATTTGTCAAACTTTTCCATTACATTTCTAAAGATTTAGTCATGTGGCTTTTAAAACTAGTTCAAAAACTGGTTGCTCAGTATGTCTGTGTGCTTGTAAACCTTTGTATATCTATCACCCTTTTAAAGAAAATAATTTAATAAGTATCCATGTGATACTATAATTAATGTACCCATACTTTCAGGTAACTAGTGTTCCATCTACAAATGAACAATCTCGCCCTTCTCTCTGTTTATTATATTATTAATCAAAGAGGCACTATTTCCTTCATAACTTCTAGTTGAATATCTATTAAACTAAAGCTTAAAATACACGACACCAATATCTAAATTGATCTCGCGGAGTTCCATATATTGTTTATATTGGTCCAAAGTAAGTAGCAAGATATCCAGCTGAGCAAGGTTGACAAAATGTTAGATACACCTAGTAACAGATTATTGTGTGAGAAGCATGGTTTTAAATATTGGCCGATAATCCGATATTATCGCCGAGTTATCGGATTTGGGAGCTTTCCGCTAGGATAAGTAGGATTTTTAATCGGTTATCGTTTTTAAGGTTTATCGGCGAGTTATCGGCGATAAAGGCACTTATCGGCCGATAAGTAGGCTCTAAATATCGGCTTTATCGGCCGATAAGTAGGATTTTGGAGCTTTTACTTTCTTTTGGATTTGCTCTTTGAATGTTTATAAATTATGAACTATTTGTTGCTTTTGGAATTTGGTTGATTGGTGATTAGCTTATGTTTGTTTATGGATATTGATATGGTTCATAACTACTAAATATCAACTTAGTAAGTTAGTTTATGAATCTCATGATTAAACAATAATTATGTAGATATGTAGATGGTTCTTCATTCTTGATGTTATCTTATTATTTGCTTGTTTATTATTCCATTTTGACTAACATTATTTTTTTTCAAGCTTATGTTTGTTTATTATTTGTTAGTATATTACTCCGATAAATACTATTTATCCCCGATATATCCCCGATTTCCGCTATCCGATAAGGATTTTGATCGTCCGATAAATCCCCGATAACCGACATTTAAAACCTTGGTGAGAAGTTCAAGATTCAACCATTATTCATGGATTAAAGGAAGGTGAACTGCCCTCGATGGTCAGGTCATGCAATGAGTATGCATCCTTTTGGGGTTGATAATGTTTCGATCTCTTTTCTTCGTTTTCTGCTCTAAATTTTTCATAGCGATTGTACAGTTTTTCATTTTCTTGTTGTAGATGATTGTTGTGCCTATCATGTACAGGTATACAGATAAGAGTCTGTGTTATTCTTGGTACTGAAAAGCTAACATTTCATGCCAAAAAAACAGTATCAAGCTATTCACAATGAAATGTATAAAAATGTTATGAAAGTACAAAAATAAATGAAAGTATATATTAGCAGTCTGTCCATCACCAGAATCACTCTTGGGTCCAGAGTGGGTCCAGAGTAAATATGAGTGTTATAGGTTGTATGAACGCTAATGCAAGTTCAGTTATACAGTGACA
>BQKN01065609.1:87684-120647 GCA_022839385.1 Asparagus kiusianus | reverse complement strand
GTTATAGGTTGTATGAACGCTAATGCAAGTTCAGTTATACAGTGACACTACAACATTATATGCTAGTATATAGTTGAAGGTCAGTAGTTTCTGATTTCTATTTTTATAACATGCATATCGGAGGTCTTAGCAAACTAATTAGTAAGGCTTCTAGTATTTTTTATTACTTCCAGACCCTTCTGAACATTTACTCCTCAGCCACATGAGCTTTAACTATAACAGCAAAAAGATAGTGTGGAGACATTCTAGCGCATGTCTGGCTCTGTGATGAGGCATTTATTTGGTCATAGTTTTCTAAAGGACTTTAGCAGCAACCAGAAGCTAAGCTCAGAATAATAATCAACTCTTTCTACGAGAAATAACTTGGTTATGCTTCACCGCTAGCCCTATGTTGATGAAAGAAGCTTTTATGGTGTAACAAGTTCTCCTACAGTCCTCGAAAGTAATGAGTTAAATAACCTCTCGTCGTGACCTACGACAAAATAAATATATTTTCTATGTTTTGAACATACAATAAAAATTAAAAAATAAGGAAAAGGAGAAAAGGAGAACAAAGAATGACTGTCAAGAAAACAGGAGAAGATTTTACGTCTAAAACTTAATAGAACAAATGTAGCTACAATAAAAGGTTAAGAGTCCTATTATGGCATAAAAATAAAAAATAGATGCATAAAATCAACTTGGCAAATTATACTAGGAGATTTACGAAGTTGATTAACATATTGGTTCTAAAATACTTAAAAAATTAGTCAGCTAGTATTGCATGAAATGCTACTTCACTACAAGTCATCTATACACTGCAAGAGCGCCCTAACACATAAAATTTGTAATGCAGTAATAAGTTAGTAACTGCCACTCGAATGTAATGCATTCTTATACATTGTTTTCTAAATCATAGTTCACAATAGAAACCTCAATAAAGGGCTGAAACCTACACACAAAGATGGAAATGAGAATTGCTGCATATTAATTATGCCACAAGTAATAATAATCACAAAATATATAAAATTGTATAAACAAGGATCAAGTAAGAAGGAAACCTGAGAAAATATTAGCACTCGATGATTTGTCTCCTGCAGCCTTATCAATAGTTTATCAAGTATTACAAGTTTTCCACTGCTCAAAACCATGCGCTCAACTTTACCACTATCAGTGGTCCTGGTATCTCCACCATAACCATGATCTGCGCTTTCAAATAAGAAAGGATGATTGCAGCATTTCTTCAATTCAACAACAATGTTTAGGAGTGAAACCTGCAGATAGCTAATGTCAGAATAGAAAAGCCTCCAAAATAAACTACGCCTAGCTAATATCTGTAACCATTAGTTTTATAGTCATAAATTCAACAAGGAGTATCACCATTAGATTAGTTAAACTACGAGAGCTAGATTCTTATAGGTAAACTGCTGCAAACATGTAATCAACTTATATATATGAATACCACAAATATAAATTTCATGTATAACAATGTCAATAATTTTTTACGATTAATTACAGCTTGGTACCCTGTGGTATGGTGTGATTACACAGGTGACCCTGGGTATGTGTATCTACAGGGATAACCCTGAGATTACTACTGACATTACACAGATAACCTTGGTGAAATTACTCTTAGGGGTAGTAAGGGTTACCCGTGTGACATCAATCAGTAATCTCAGGGTTATCTGTGTAGATACACAAACCTAGGGTCACCTGTGTAATTACATGATACCACAGGGAACCGGAATGTAATTAATCCTAATTTTTAAAATATCTGATTCCACTGTATGTTCTTTTGTCATGGACAGCAAACTATATCTTAAAATATCAAAACAGTACGACCTTAATGCATAGGGTTGCTTTCTAGAGAAAACATTATATCCTAAATAGTAAAAGTAAAATTTTCACAAGACTATGTAAAGACAAACTCCGCTTCATCGAAACATAGTTAGCAACATGGGATATAGTCTTTGTTGAGAAAGGAAATTGGACAAAAAATGTATATTCAAAAAGAGAAAATAATGGAGAGATTAAAATACCTGAAAACTAATGAATCGTTTTTAAAACGGCTCAGTTTCCAAAGAAGAATGTAAAAAGTAGAAACACTATATATATGCCAAATTTCTGTGTCAAATCACCTAAATGTGGTTGTATGTGTGTGTATGTATTCAGAAAAGAGTGTCATTCAATATCATCAAATAACAAATGACTTTGGAGTTTATTTACCTCGCTTTCAGACATGCTTGATGGATAAGTAGGTCTTAACAAAGACCTATGACTAAATCACAATCAAATCTGAATAATAAAAATAAGTTGTGAAAACTACAAGAAAAAAAATCTTTTCAACAAATGTAAAAAGTATCAAGTTTGAAAAGATTTTATTAAAATATAAGGTTCTTTGCCCATTTTCTTTTGAATGAAGTTTTCAACATAGAGAAGCTTTTCCAGAGGGAAAAAACATTTTCACATGAAACTTCGCTAACTACAGCCAGATTAATGTAGTTATATTACAAACCTGATTTCCACGAACTCCTTTATTCAGACTTTGGAAATTCCTTTCCAAAATCCACTTGTAATACCTAACCAGATATAAAAATATGCAGAGGCATCAGCCAAAGATCTTTTTTTCTTCTTTTTTTCCCCTCTCTAAAGAGCAGCTATGAAACTATAGAAGTCTTACTGTTTTTGAAGAGGAGACATTTCCACCCTAAGTATGCGCTCAATTTTTGGAGGCAAAGACTTCTCCACGTCCTTGATGACTCTTCTGAGAATGTGTGGTCTCAGCTCCTTGTGAAGATTACCAAGCTGCACAGAAATCCAACAAAAGCATTAGCATATAGAGAAAAATGAGTGTAATTGCATAGCAAAGATGAAAAAGTATCATAAGCATAAAGAAGGATTGATGAAGAGCAGACTCAGGATATTGCAAACCTCAATTTCGTTGAAAGAACTCAGGTTCTTATAGTTCTCGACAAAAACATCCTTACTGTTGAACTTGACAGGGTCAAGGAAGTGAAGAAGGGCCCTGTAAAAGCAATCACTCGTAGACATGTGAAATTAGTTACAGACAGGTAACTGCACAACAGACAACCAGAATATGCATGTGTGCATCAAAGAAGTATGTTTTGAAAACGATCATTAATGATCATAATCAATAACACCTCGTTTGGTACGTGGGAATCATTTTGAGAAAGGAATAAAATAAGAAATGGAATGGAATAAGTGTGGGAATGGAACTCTCATTCTCATTCTCACGTTTGGGCGTCGTAAGAGAATGAAGTGAGTACGACAATCTTTTTTATCCTTGGTATGGATAATTAATAAATAATCAAATCATATTTGGTATTTATTTTAAAGTTTTTATTCGCACTAATGTGGGAATGAGCATTCCCTACCATCTCATTGGGAATGCTCATTCCCACATAAATTGGGAATGAATGAAAAGTGGGAATGAGCACTCCAACTTCCAAAAAGGTGTTGTGTTTAATACGCATGAACGGGAAGTGGGAATGAGCATTCCATTGCCACTCATTCATGCGTAACAAATGAAGCATAAGCATAACTCCTCGTGTCATGTCCCCTCCACCATACATTAGTAAATCCCTCATGTACTGAAGATTATCTAGGTTAGAAGCAATGAATTGAGCTCGGTGCATTTGTTGTGGTTATATGTGTCTGCGCACACTCAAGAACCAACATAATTAATTGGTCCAGTAAACTATACTTTTATTGAAACTAGTATAATGCACGTGCTTTGCACGTGAACATGTTGTTGTATTTAATATTATATTATTTAATAAATTATATATAACCATTAAAAATTATTTTATTGCACTATGATTAAATTTTTTTAACTTATACTAATATTAGTACTTATACTATTATTAACATACATTTAATAGTTATTTAAAATTTTCTATTATTATATTATTAAACAATTTATTTAGGAGTATAATTATTAAACAATAATGTAATCATTAGTTTAAGTAACACTATTGATATAACTAAACCATTTAAATTATTAAATATTTATGTCATGTACATATTTTATTACAATATCTATTAAATAATGGCAATAATTTTTAAAATTATATGACTTTATGTTGTAAAGAATATTACCTTGTTCGATAGTTAATATCGTCTTAGTAATAAAAAATTGGATGGTATAAATTAGAAATACTATTATTTAAAAAAAGTAATTTATACTAAAATATTGAATCCTTGAAATATATGAGACATTTACTTTCAAACAAAAAGTGCATGACTCATAAATTTCAAAGATCCAATATTTTATTGCACTGTGTTCATAATGTCCAATTTTTATGTCTAAGATGATATTATAATATTGTAAAGGGTAAAAATCGTTATAATATAAAAATCCTATTTATAATATTATTAATAATTATAATTATGTATAATATTTTATTAAATAAATAATTTTACTATTTCATTACAAATAATTATTTATAATAAATTATAATATATTTATTAATATTATTATCATTATAAATTATTAGTATATTCTAGCGAGTGGCCAAATATTTTGAAGAAAAGAAGAGAAAAGTATACGTCTCATAAATTTCAAGGATCCAAATTTTTTTATATAAATTAATTTTCTAAAATAAAAGTATTTTTAACTTATAACATCCAAAATTTTATTACTAAGATGATATTAATTATCGAACAAGGTAATATTCTTTAAAATATAAAGAAATAACCCCTATTTATACTATTATCAATAATTCTAATTATGTACAATAATTTATTAAATGAATGACTTTTACTATTTTATATAATTAAAATTCTTTATAATAAATTATCATATATTCATGAATTTTGTTATCATTATAAATTATTAATATATTCTAGTGAATGACCAAAAAAATTGAGAAAATGAAAAGGTGCATAGTTAACAAGAGGTTATGGATCATTAGTTTTATAATTAATGGTATAATTTTGAGTTATAAAAAATTGAGAGGGTAAAAAAGGAAATCAAAAGTTTTGACATGGGTATTCTCTTTTATAAGTAGTATATAGATAACTGACACTTTCAACATTTACCATAAATAAGTACAGTATGAAGTAGATAAGGGGCATCGTTTTTTATACAACTAAAGATGTGCGCGTGATGTGTCACAAAAGTGTATTCAGAGTCACAAGAAGCCTGATACATACGAAGCGTACAAAACTACAAATGACACATTAAACAGCCTTTATGAGAAATCTAGCCATAGGTCATGTCCTTAATAAAACTCCCTTTGATAGAAATATCAGGTAGCTGAAGTGCAGCTGCATATACTAAAGGGCAAGTTTTCATTTTCGACCTAGTTTCCGCCATTCCGGCAGAAACTAGGTCGAAATTGATAGATAAGAGCAAAAAACTTAACAAGATTGAGAATCCCGTGTAGTTAAGTAGAAAATTAAACTACACGCGATTCTCAATCCCGTGTAATTTAGAACTAGGTTAAACTTCACGGGATTGTGAAGCACGTGAAGTTTATAATGAATAAACTACACAGGATTGACAATCCCATGCAGTTGGCTACATGGTTCGCATTACTACATAAGTTACATGCCTTTAAAAGGTCATGGGTTCAAATCCAAGTCATTTTTTATGTTTAGCGAATCAATATATAATTTCAAGTTCAAATTTTGTGTGATTACAATAGTTGGCCAAGTGGTTAACCCCAAGAAAGATAAATTTCAATTATTCAAGTGGTCTTGAGTTTGAATCTCATGATAACCAACAGACATTTTTTCCCTAAATATTAAAAAAATATTACATGGCTAGGATTCAAACCCATGACTTTTTAAAGGAATATAACTTATATGGCAATGGGCTAACCATATAGCCAACCACGTGGGATTGTCAATCTGTGTGGTTTAGTCATTATAAACTTCACGGGATAAACAATCCTGTGAAGTTTAGCCTAGTTCTAAACTACACGGGATTGAGAATCCCGTGTAGTTTAATTTTCTATTGAACTACATGGGATTCTCAATCCTACGAAGTTTTTTGCGCTTATTTATCAATTTCGACCCAATTTCTGATAGGTGATTGAAACTAGGTCGAAAGTGATAAATAAGTGCAAAGTAGGTCGAAAATGCTAAATAAATTTTAAAAATGGTTGAAAATAAAAATGTGTCCTATACTAAAGGATGACAAATCATTCTTACAAATACCAACTAATAGCCAAAGAGAGGGATCAGAGCGCATGGCCCAAATTTTCCTTTAAAAGAAAAAAAAATTGTGTTCTATCTTATAACATATCATCCTAATCACTCTTAAACGAAAGGTGACGAACCATATGGAAGTAATGATCCATATCACAAAAAAAAATATTTGTAGATAAGCCTGGCAAGCATGAGACAGAGTTTTGAATTTTAGCATGTATGCTTCAAACTGAAAATTTATGCAGAAAGAGCAATTACCATAGCTCTTCAACACTGTTCTGCAACGGAGTACCAGTAATAAGAAGCTTATTTTTTGTGTTAAATTCCTGTAAAGAAAATAAAAACATGCCACTTAAAAGATTCCCCAAAGTGAAATTGTCAAACCACACACAGAGAAATAACACAACAGAAGAGAGTGCAATAACATGCATACTGATAGAGCAATGTACAAAGATGCTTCACTATTCTTCAATCTGTGAGCCTCGTCAACCATAAGATAATTCCATTTAATCTTCGAGAGGATATCTTTGTCCTTCAGTATGACTTCATATGTAGTTAACAATGCATTAAACTTTATCTGTCTGCCAGTCTTCTTTCCAGTGTAAAACTCATATTGCTGGCACACCTGCTTTCAGACAAAAATAAATAAACAAATCATGCACAAATTTATAGGAAAAAATGAAAATAAAATGATAAAGTCATCTAGCGGGTATTGTATAATCTGAAATTAAAGCCTTGACGAGTAGCCAACCACCGGGTCCATTGCTGCTACAAAACACTGGTCTGAAGTCTATACAATAGTATGCATCTATTTTAAGTGTGAGTTAATTAAGAAATTGTTGAAGATTTGAGTGAGCTATAACCCATACTACTTTTATCATCAAATTCATTTACACAGGCACTAGCACTCTACACAATTATTACTCTAATACTGGGAAATTTAATAAATCTTCATGCACGCATTTGCAAAAGCACAAGCAAGTTTTGACTAATATCTACCCCAAATATATAAATACAATGTGCACAATTTGTTTCCTAAGTATCTCCAGGAAGCACAAACTGGAGACTAAATTGTGAAAAAGCACTGCCAGGAAAACATGTTTATCATTCCAAGCATGAGTAACATAGGAACCCAACAAAGTCTTATTATAAAATGAAATACTGAACCAAACATGATATGGATAACATAAGTGCCTCATGAAGGTGCATATGTTTTGAAAAAGAAATGGATATGCACTTAGACATAGCAAAATGTAGTCACCCATATAATTCAGGCTCCCAATGGCATATAGATCACTATCATTATGGTTCAGTAACTTTAACATTTGTGTTGTTTAAAGATTATGATATGTGATATCAACAAGCTAAATTTCATAAACAAGATAAGACAAAGGCAGCCATTTTCAATTGTCACTACATTTTTACTTAGGTGTCAACTGAATTACTAGACACCTCATCCAATATGTAATGTATTGCTCGTAAATACTATTAGTCATACAAAGAACAAAATGAATCACCTCTCTACTGGCACGATTGCCAACATATATGACTATGTTCATTTCGGGAAGCCATTTCCTGAATTCTTTTGCCCAATTTGACAAGGTTGAAAGAGGTACAACAACAAGGAAAGGCCCATGAATTTGTTGAGCATTCTGGAATGAGAAAGGAATGTGGAGGAATGTCTTAGAAACAAGAAATATGTAAAAATGATATAAGAAGAAAACAGACTTTGGGGTTTAAGGGAAGCAAACCTGCAAGAAACCTAACATGGAAACTGATTGAACAGTTTTACCTAAACCCATTTCATCAGCTAAAACAACATTTGTATCATTCCTCCAACTGCATGACAAAGATAATCATTGGTAGACATACAAAGAAGATTAGCTTTTTTTGTCAAAAAGTGTAATAAGTAACTGGTTGAAAGAGGATAGATCCATAGATACCTATTAACAAGAAAATTCAAGCCCTCAAGCTGATAATCACGAAGTTTGCCACCTTTCAACCATTCAGGTTGCTCATCAAGCTTCCGTAGGCTAGCTGAAAAGAGGAGGCAAAAACAAAATTATGCACCTATCAACTGATTACATAGTACAAAAGGATATATAAGTTATAAACAGCGAAAGAAAAGTAATAAAGTTCACAAGCAGACAAAAAGATTATATAAGATTATATACCTTTTTGTAAAGCAATGAATTAAAGTCAACAAAAGCAAAGTAACATCTGAATAAACTCATAGTACAGAGTTAAACAGATAAAGAATAATGACAATCCTGACTTCAATCCATCACTAGAAATATCAAAACTTTGAGATGTTAACCAATGATCTTTCTATTACAGGGTAATCTTGCACATGATACGATTATCTGCTTGATTCTTAGTTATTCTGACAAATCATCAACTTTAAACTGTTCCCTTTTATAGAGAATGATAAGAAGATGGAACTTGATTATTCAGCCAAAATTATAGAATTACAATGTATTCTGAGTATTGAGATTTGAGAGTGTGCAAGTACAACATGGAAGCCAGTGCTGGAATGTGCTCATGCTCTATGGACATTCATATTTTAAGTTCACAAGGTTAAGGTGCTGTAGAGAGCCCAATTATCATAAAAATGAGAAGGAAGTGTCTCTAACTCGATCCTACAAAAGAGTAAAAATGATACAAATATTTTTCCTTTCAAACTAATGCATGCTTATACATACCAGTGAATCAGAACGTCACAAGATGTAAAGACCAGAAAACCTATAGTAAAAAGTCATCTCCCTTGAAGATGTCTCTGACTTAATCATATAGGAACTTAAATATAGAAGGTTACTCACTCTGAGCAAGCATAGTTACGGACTTTGTTTACACTGTACAACCTAATAAGTAATCTGCTAGTAATAGAATCCAGTTAAAATACAATTAGTTAGTTTACCTTCCCACGTAACATTCGAATAGGAAATTTATAAAAATAGAAGCGCATGAGACACAAAACCTTTGCTTTTCCTCCGTTGGAAATCAACCATCTTTCCTTGCATAGTCATGGCTTCTTCGCGAGCCTGCGTCATAATGATATATGATTTAATGTTGAACACAAAGCAAAACAGTTCACGTAAAAATAAGAGTATGTAATAATCATAAGCAGAGATAAAAGAATAAACAAATAAAGAGCAAAACTGAAATGATGAAAATTTCTTATATGAGATGTAAGCTACACAAGTCAGTGAAGATCCATCCCCCACAAAACCTCCCTCAGTTTCTCTCCCTTCTTATAAGCAATTCAGCAGCCAATTTAGCACCAACAAATAAAATCCCACCTTGCAATGATCTGCTAATCGCCTAGTCCTTTGTCAGTGTAACCACAGCCCTCACGAGCAATTTACACAACAAATAGTTCTAGGAATCAACAATGATCTCGGAAATGGGAAACCATGTGCTTCTCAAACATGATTCTAGCATGTGTCAGCCAAGGTCTTTATACCAAATTTTCGCACTCCGCTATATGAATCTTATCTTCCATTCAAGTATGTAAAGGGTTTTGACCTCCACTAAGTTAACCACTATCATGTCTATCCTAATTGCTTCCAACCAAGTTCTCTAAGGCCTACTGCTAGTCCTTTCTCCATTTACTATAGTCCTACCATTTCTCCTCTTTGATGCATTTACTGGCCTGTTTACCAAACCATCCCAATTGAGTCACACCCATTTTGTCCTTATAGGACAGTTCCTTTATCTTATGAAGCACTCATTTCGTTTTCTCTCTCTTTCTGGTGCACTAGTTCTTTGCACATGTATTAACATAAATGAGAAGGTGATCACTCTCCAGAAAAGAATAGTTGTTTCTCAGTTATGGAATATTACAAGAGAAGCTTGTTATAATCACAACTGTTTTTCTCCTTCTTCTTCTGCTACTACTAAAAGAGAATTGATGAGTTCAAGACAAAATGAAATGTAGCTAAGAAGTGAATGAGTTATATAGAGATTTAGAGATGTCGAATCGTATTCCATAAACAATTCAGTTACGTTCAACCACAGCGAGAATACGAGGCAATGACCGACATGGCATAAGGTACATTTGATCCCAGGAACCTACATCACTCCCCTCTTCCCCTTTTAACTCTCTTGTATCATTTGAGTAGCCAATGAAAGATCAGTGTTTATAGCCAATCTCGGCGCAGTGCAGAAAACCCAAATTACTATCATACAACAAAATTCAAGAAGAGGTACAAGAATCTGGATTTAAATAAAGTATGTGATGATGCCTTGTCTATTGAAATGTATGTTACAGTTTATGTACGCATATGCTAGAGCAAGATCATTTTACCTTGTATTCATCTATGGCGTACTGAGCAAATGCAATATCTGTATCCTTCTCCCTGTAGTGAGACAAAAACACCAATTGCTATCAATAGAGATACAAAAACATACGAGAGGATAATATTCATGTATCTCGTTGTTGTAACTATTGAACAGGAAATGTTTCTGCCTCCCAGCAAATTTACCTACTGTCCTTACAGTTACAACAGCATTCATCCCAGTATGCACAACTTCAACTAGTGAGTTTACAATCCATAACAAATATCAAAGTGTTATACATGGATGTCTACTAAGGGGCTGTTTAGTTGGGCCAAATTTTTAGAAATCCTATAGTTTTGGAACAAAAAGTAGGTTTTTTGACATTATAGGATTTCAAAACTGTCGTTTGGTTCAACTCTTTTTTAAGAATAGATTTCTTAAAATTGACATGGCAGCCCAATTTATGGAAAGCTCAATTCCTCTATTTTAGCTGGGAAATGAGCAAATTTTCTAATATTTTGGTCCAACTCAGCAATCCCGCTCTCCTCTTTCCTCATTACAAACACCACCTTTCTCTTTCTCGTTCCCTCCTCCGACTCGGACGCGGCCCACCACGGAGCTTCCAAGTCGAAGTTCCAGCACATCGTCATCGGCATCGCCGGCGATGCGGCCCCAACGCCGTGCTCGTGTCCTTGACGAAGCTCTGTAAGGTTTTGTCTTTTTGTGTGGATGATGCTGATCTAGGGTTTCCGATGGCGACGACGGGGTCTTTGCTTGTGAAATTTGTGAATTATGAGGGGAACCCTGAGATTATGTTGTTGGCGAGGTGTACTTGCAACAAATCAACTTAGTTCGTTGAAAAGATTGAGCTCTAAAGGTTGGGGCTCAGAGGTAACATCTATCTGATCTCTAAGCTCACTTCATTGCAAAGTTTGGATCTTTCTTCCAATTCGTTTCATGGGTCTATTCCTTCTTCATTTGGGGACTTGGTCGAGCTTGTGTATTTGGATTTGTCCATGAACAAGTTTGAGAGCTCGATCCCTTTGTCTCTTGTTAGCATTGTGAGCCTAAGATCTTTGAACCTTTTGAATAATTTGCTTACTGGGCAAATACAGTGTTTTCATAAGCGCGCGCCTCGTTGCGCCTCATGCGTCTTACGATGCGAGGCGGTGACGAAGCGCCCCATATCTGATGCAGCAGCGCCTTTTGCGTCTCGCGTACATTCTTACTTTGTGTAGGGTGCATATAGTACATATCCTCATTTAGTTTTATTTGTTAACATTTCAATCGAGTCTTTATACTTTATATTCCATATCCCAAAAAGCAAAATAAATCCATTAGGCATTTTTAATAGCCTTCAATTGAGGATAATTACTAATCCTTTGCTTGGATATTAATCTTAATTTAACATTTGATTTAAAAATTTATGAATTTTGTTACTATGTTAGGTGTTAGCATTAGAAATTAAGGCATTATATTGTGATTTTGTAGTAAGATATTATTTATCATGATATTTTTCATGTAAATTCTAAAAACATGTTCTTTCACGCTTGATTACATATATTGAAAAATTATGTGTGCGGTGTGCGCCTCGCATCACTCGGGCGCACGCATCACGTTGCGCCTTGCGCATGTGCGCGTAAAGATGCTTTGTGCCCCGCATTGCGTTTCGCGCATCGACAACACTGGGCAAATACCCAATTCACTTAAGAGCCTTGATAAGTTAGAAGAGTTGCAGATTTCTGGGCAAATACCCAATTCATTCAAGAGGTTATTTTCCATATCTTTTTTGAAACAAAATAAACATGAGTTTTGAATATGTTTTCCTATTCTTTACTTTATTATTCCATATCAAACACAAGTTTTGGATTCCTTAGAAATCCTAAAAAAAATTTGAATATGGTTTATTGTCAGAGAATACATTTCCATAATTTTATGGAAATGAACCAAACAGCCCCTAAATTGAACACTGCATCATCTCCAGAAAAACACATGCACGCACACACGCATGCACGAGAAGGTGAATAGAATGCGGAAAATGGAAAATCAAGTGTTATTAGGATGTACTGACAATGGAATGAGGTCTTAAAACTAGATCTTAAAAACATCAAGGACAGATATGTAAGAAGCATATGAATCCACAAGTAATTAGTTCATATGAATTAAAAATGTGAAGATCATGTGCAATGGTGCCGACCAAAAAGAGCCAGGAACCTAGCTAGACGAGATATCATATTATTCGCCCAAGGTCTGGGAGCTTGATTGTCGGTTCATGAATATACAATTTCAGCAATATGATGTAGACAGCGACCAAGGAAGCCATTTAATTGTATAGACCTAAAGTCTCTTCGATTCACCAATCTCCTAGGCACTTAGGCAGCCGCCTACTTCATTCTAAGAGCCAGCATCAGCAGCTAGACAGACATGCCTAGCAATAATTATGACACAGATTCTAAGATGCACATATCATGCGCAAGGGAACTACAAAAAGAGCTAGCTATAGTAGGTCGTGCAGCTTGATTAGGTGGACAGTCTGATAACGCTTGTTAATGGGCTGTGTTTGGCGAGTAAGCTTAAGCTAGAGTTAGTGTCTAACTCCAGCTAATCCCAGCTAAACAGCCAAAGCTTGAGAGGATACAAGGTGTAAGGGAACATGGATGTACCTAGAAATCATTTGTAAACCACTATTTTTTGGACACAAAGCTCCACCTCCATATTATATTGGCCTGATCACACAATCAAACACAAAATTGTTAACTCCTATATCCTAACCCTGTTATACAAACAACCGAAAAAAAACTCAAAGTTGGTGACCCCTTGAGCTTACCAGGAAGTGTGTCTTTTATGAGCTAATCCTATGCCTGCAGTGTTACATTTAATTATGAAAAGATTTGATTAATTGATCGCATCGATTAATCTTGATTGATTTGATATTTGCTCCTTTTTCTTTGATCTCCACCCCCCCCCCCTAATCCTATCTCTTTCCTCCACCTTTACCTTTACTAGCTTATCACATGCATAGAGTGCATTACAATTAATTATGAAAGGGTTTTATTAATTGATTGCATTGATCTTCTTTTTTGCATGTTGACCTTCTTCCTCCTTTCCTCAGCCCCCCCCCCCCCCCTCATGTCCCCTCCATGTTCTGCATCAATCCTCGTAACTTCCCCTCCAGAAATTCGTAATACATATATCTTAACCCCATTTAGCAAACAAAAAAATGTGGCAAGGGGGTTACAATGGAATTACTAACTAACTCCATTAAACTCCATCCAAAAAATAAAAAATAGGCTAGAGTTGTAGCCTTTGTTTCAACGATTGGGAAATTAGCCCAGGATACAAATCTTACCAGGTTGCTTCAGCATATGAGAGACCTTGCCACTTGACTAAATACTCTGGTGCTATATCATCATTGCTGGTTTTGCTGATTCTGTCTGCGAAGATTCTTTCAACCTGATTATTTACATCACAATTAACCCAAAGAAAACAAAAACATATACAGAAATAAAAATAATAATGATAAAACATCAAAAAATGAAACCTGGCTATACTGTTTGAGGAGATCTAACTCCATTTCCTTGCTGACATCATGAACCTCGGCCTGATTAAAATTGCAACTTATAAGAGTTTGTAGTTGTTCAATGTAAGTGCAACTTGCAGCCGTTTCCCACTGCAACACATATCTTGCAACTAAGGGGGCTTTTGCGATTGTTCTTGCAAGTTCAAGTATCTAGTTGCTACCAAAAGAAATCTAGCAACTGGGAAAAAGTGGGCAGTTGCATATAATTGCAGTTGCAACCTACCCGATTGCAAGCTACCACCCACCTCCTATACTTTAAGAGGAAAATGACATCAATAATGTTTTGTATATAACTACTAAAAGTTTAGATATATATAGTTATTTTTTGCATCAATATGAATACTTAAGTCCTATATGTCTTGCAAAGGTAAAAATATGTGAAAGGTCCTATCATCAATGTCTGTTTTATATGATAAAGAATGATTGCCAACCTTGGATGCATCAACATGTGTACACAGGCATGTAATAAACTACCTCTGTTTTATATGATAAAGAATGATTGCCAACCTTGGATGCATCAACATGTGTACATAGGCATGTAATAAACTACCTCTGTTGTTATTGTTGTTGTTAGGGGGTTTTGCATATAAACCCCTCAAATCTTCAATATTTGCAAACTTGCCCTCCAAATCTTGATATTTGCAAAATTAACCCCCAATTATCCTTTCTGCCTCACTTATGATGTTAGCAATGTCCCTGATATATTCCCAATTTTGTTAATTTGGTTACAATTTCTAATAGTGACTAACATATCCTCTGTTAGTTAATAACAAATATCACTTGTTTCCCCTTACTAATCTTCTTCCAAATTTATTCTTCTCTTTATGCCAAGAAAATAAAACACCTCGATGAATAGAACTATGCCACAGAGTAACAGAAATGGACTGATCTAATTAGCTGAGAACAAATCATCAAGATTCATAGGATTCAACATCTTGGGACAAACTTGAACAGATCTATTAGAAGCCAATGATGACAATCTACCTTGGTTGGAACACAAACATATCTCATTAAGCTACTGAGATATGTTTCCTCAAAGTCCTCCATCTCCCCCCTTCTTACTTCCACCCACCTCACCTCAGCCTCTGCTCCTCCACCAAAAACATCAAATCTCAACCCTAAATTTCCTCCTCAAACCTCAACAATGCCCACCGCATCAAATCCCACATAGCCTCAACCTCAAACCTCTCACCCCGACTTCTCTCCTCAACTGACATCGACTGTATTTTCGTAAATGTTTGGATTAGCTTCTCAAAAGAAAAAGGTGAGGATACTTGGTTTGGGAGAGATATCTTTTAGAATTGATAGGTAGGGGTAGTTTTGAAATTTCAGTAACTAACTACTCATAATACACATTGCAATGGGGTAGAAATTTCCAATGCAGAAGAATTGAGGGGTAATGTTGCGAATACCAAGACTTGGGGGTAATTTTGCAAATATTGAAGATTTAAGGGGTATATATGCAAAAAGACCTATATTATTAGTATTACTACTAGTGCTACTATTGTATATATGCATACATATAAATATTCTGATGTTACGTTGGTTTGTTGCTGTGACCCCAGTTTATCCTCGTCTGTAACCATGCAACTAAGGTATTTGGTGAGTTTCGCCATCAATAGGTCACAACTTATAAGTTGCGAAGAATAAAGTTCATTAAACTAATTAATCCAGATTGCTGAAAAATGAATTTCCAAAAAAAATTCCCATAACCTAAATCACATCAATATCCCGGGCTTTTCACTCCGTGTATCAAGATGTAACATGAGACATCTCTTCAGGGTATTTAAGTTGGTCAATAAAAAGGATAACTGAATACTAACAGATTTTATTATTTTAGATGAGTCTCAAATTTCCCTTATCATTGTCCAATTAGAAGTGCGTTAATTAACATGATTATACTAAAAAATATCATATCATGGACAATGGCATCTAATTGAATTAAAAATTCCTATGCTTCTACTTCTGCTACATAACAGGCAGTCAGGCACTAAAGTTAGTCCAGGTTTAGTACAAACCCATGACAATATATCTCCATACAGGAATGATGAAGTGCAAAGAAAAATAACTTTCACAAACACAATCAACTTATCTCGCTGACTCAATATCATTTCAATACTAGCCATTTACACAATTACCTCCTCACGTGATAGGGCATTCTTACGTTTCCTTTCGTCACTCACTCTTTTTATGTAGTTCAGAACCTTTTTGAAGCCAGTCAGCTGCAATACTTTATCATATTAGCAAATAATTTTGTACAAAAATTAGGCACACAAAAATGAGAATAGACAAAAATCTGTCATACATCTCCTGGAGAGAAAAAGTAAGTGGCTACAAAAAGGTTTACAACTTACATTTTGGAGATCAGATAATGACTTCCATTGACAATGTAAATAAGACTGGCCTTTCCACTTTATATAGAATTCCACATTATCCCATTCGGGTTCAGGGCCTGAGATGGTGCTCAGCACACTGGGTTGTGCTGATTTATTGTTTTTGATAGCATCTTCAGCCATGCCTTCTGGCTGGTACCAGAGGACCCTCTCAATTGTATCAATGTCATTCTCATCAGCATCATCTTGGACAAGCTGTTCAAGAAACATTTAACAATTAATATTTACTGCATACAAATTATTGTCAATGAATCACAAAATAGACCAAAGTTTTCTAATGACATAAAATATAGTAAAAGGGAGAGAGCAAAAAATGAATGCAGCTATGGGCGCATATGATTGCTTATAATAGAACATACATGTAGAGCATATAGTCACTTGATTCATTCTTCATCAACTGTCATTAGATGCTAAGTACGATGCGTTTTTTAGAAAGATCCATCATTAGGATTTAAGCTGTCGACTATCCATTATAGAATGATCACTTTCCACTACACCTGTTGATTCTTGTTTTAATTCTCATATTTAGATTTACACTTTTTACATGCGAATTCTATTTTTCATTGACTAAAAGCTTCAACAGGAGTCCAGAGTTACAAGGGAAGACACCATTTAAAATTTTGACAAAAATGTGATTCAAAACCTTTTATTTATGAGTAAACAATTGGAAAACAAAAGAATGAGGTTACTAAGCTTGAGGTTAATCCTAGTATTTTACAGCAGCTTAAGTGCAAATTGCTATGAAAACATCCAAGAGTAACTTACTGAGGGTATTATTTACATAATTATTTATATGCAGCAGTTTCAAATAATGTGCAGGAAGGGAAAGAACCAAACTCTTCAAAAAAAAATCTTTAAGGCAATTTACAAATGCATAAAAATCACTTGAAATGAAACTTTGACTAAACGATTAAGTCCTAATGTGTTGTGGTAAAGTCAGGCTGTTAGACTACAGAAACTTCATCTGTGACTGCTGACAATTTGCAAGCTGTTTGCATAAAGCTTCTAGTCTTATTCTAGCCTTTCCTCATAGGAAGGAGGAAATCTGGGCTAATGAGTAATAAAAGAAGATCCTAAAAGGTGCAGTGCAGTCCAATCTCTTGTACGCAGAAGTTTCACATAAATTTAAGGAGGGGGAGAGCTGAATTTTATAGAGAATTAAAATAAATTAAGATCCCTTCTAAAACAGTACAAGATGACATCCTAAACGAACAACAGTTATCAGCAAACGTATTGAAAAGCATGCAGTTAGGGACTAAACCGCCACCTTCTGAGCCTTAGTTGATCTCTCTTCATATTCTTTTTCACTGTCTTCACTTTCAACATAAGATACTTTTCTTACTGTCCTACCAGATGAGCGTAGCTCGCCACCACGTGAATTGATATACATTGCACCTGTTGACTTGGCACCACCCTTCTTATGTACTTGCAATGGCTTTCTGGTTTTATGGCTAAATTCTTCATCAGTATCCTGTTCAGAATCTTTTTCAGATGATTCCTCCTCATCTGAGAAATTTTTTCCCCTTTTTTGCCGATTATGAACAGAAGATTTGTAATCCTTTATTGACTTTGCTTTGCGTCCAACTTTAAGCCGCTTTCTCTCCCGGTTATTGTCATTAAACTCCAAATCTTCTTCATCTGAGAGATCAAGATCATCATAATCTTCATCAACGTCCTCCTCAACAAAATCATCGCAATCTGACATTTTAGCCTGCCATAGATATAAAAAGAGATATATATACAGTTCAATGTAGCTTCCAATGTTTTGAGGCACACAAAAAAAGACGAATTTTAATGCCAAGCTGCATAAATGTGATGAAATAAGAGGAAATATTTTAGATGCTGTGCAGAAGAAAAAGAAACTCTTCAACTAAAGGATACTGAACACAGTTTTTATTGCAGATGTGAAAGAAAATAACTTCCATGTAATATCCATAAACATGAGAAACATGTTCAGATATAACATTAAAAGCCATAAACTGACATCCCTCAACCAAGAAAACAAAAGGATAATGATTGCATAAGCAAAAGACATGATGCTACATCACTAAATAGGAAGCAAGAATAACCAGCTTTCAACTTTGCCAAGTGCTAAAATGTAAAACTAGACTAGTCTCAAATTAGAAATACAATGGAGACACATCAGATTGAGAACTGAACAAGAAAGTTGAACCCATGATACCTAGAACACAGTGATCAGATTAGCAATCAGAAGATTAAGATAATAAACAGAGAATTAGGTTAAGTCCTGATTCTGCTGGGTTCTTTGAATGAAGAATATAAAGAGTATTGAAAAGAGCTCAAAATCCTATAAAGTAATTTGAAATTGAGTAGTTAATCATTTTATAATATAGTTATTTGAACCCACTAAACAGTTAAAATAAAACAAATTTGCAAACCTCACGAGTCACAACAATAAACACCTTTAACACATTGAGAAACAATAATCCGATGACTCGCCAAAAAGGATGTAATAAAGACGCAACATATAACGCGTTATTTTGTAGATATCCTCCAAGTGTTTTACGGTAGCGTTCATGCACATATAGTAACTTCCTCTACCTAGAAGGTACAAGTATTATTTTGATGATGTGGGTTCTCTCACTAACAGACTTCCTTCTCCCTCCCAATACACATACACGCATGCCTACACTCATATGCATGTAGAATATGTATATATTGTTCGTGTATATGAATATATAAATGGGTATGAGATGACAGCTCATTTTGCTAAATGCGCTACACGAAATAAACTAGTGGTAAGACCCATCTAGCTAGTCACATCAGAGTATGTGGACCTCACCACTCTTATCTCTTAATGGCTTATTTTGCTAAATAAGCTGGCAACTCATATGTAGGTATCCATATGCACCCACATACATACACATACATATGTATATCCACACACACATATACAAACAAATATACATGCATGGGAAAGGCTAATTTGTTCCTAGTCATAACTAGCTTGGTTATGCCCACCTACAAAAGTACATTATATATAATCAATTTACATGATGCACTCTGTTCATTTTGGTTTATATGTTTTGGATGGTAGATAAACAAAAAATTGGCATATTGGGTTATAGTTATTCATGCATCGAATGATTGTAAAATTAATGATTTTCCGACAATACAACTAAAGAGAATGAAAAATATGTCTTTGAAGTACTGAAACATCATAATTTTTTATTTATAAATATTTTGAGATATTTAGATCATGATTAATGGAGCAGATCATCCATTGGAATAGTCTAACTCATGCATCAAGAGGTCTTTATTGTTGTATTGTTAGGAAGGCATTAATTTTGTGACCGCTTGATGCATATGTCATATATGCTCAACACATATGATTTTTTATTTGCTGACATTTTAAGGTATATAGATCAAGATAAACGGAGTTGATTGTCCAATTTCATTGCATAATACACATTTCTACAAGTGGGCATAACTAAGTTACTTATGCCCTAGGAAAAAATAAGTCATCCTCTACATGTATATACACATGAATCTATACTACTTATAAAAGAGAAAACAATTGTCAAAACTTTTGAATGCCTATTTTACCCTCTTTCAATCATTATAATTTCCCCTTTTTTTAAAATCAATTTACTAATTAGTTATTAATATAAATAATAGTAATAATAATAATTAAAGAAGATTAATAAATACCCTTACTTATTGCCCTTCATCTTAATCCATGTTTTCCATTAAATTATCACCTCCCCCAGTTTATAACTTCAGCCAAATCAATTCTCTACCGCCCCCCCCCCCCCTCTCTCCCCCTTTTCTCTCTCTCTCTCTCTAACAATCCAATAATTACCACTAATTGCAGTGGTTATTTAACTCTCCACGTTTCCCACTACCAATTTAATGGAAATATTAAATTTTTAACGCATTTTAATTGTATAAATTGCTTGTTTGCTGAATTTTGATGAAGAAGAGAAAGTGAATTTCTTCATTATAAGTATCAATTTTTTATCTTTTCTATTTATTTCTTATGTATATGTAAATTGGACGTAACCATTAATTAATTTTGATTGTAGGTAATAATTTTCTAATTGCTTCCCTTCTTTTTAATGCAGTGCTTCGAAGTGGAATTTGAGTTTGGTGGGAGATTCCATGTATCAAGGTAACTTTTCATTATATTGTTCAAAAAAAGGATAATTTTTCATTATATTTCATTGATTTCCTTTTTACTCTTATTTTAGTCAAAATTCGCTTGATTTTACTAGAAAGAACAACTTTATGATATCATTTGCAATTTTTAAGGGTTTAACTAAAAGTCGTAAATACTACACAAAAAAACTCGTGTTCTAGATGTTAAGTAGTGTTTTTATTGTTTTTCTTTTTTGAAGTAAATTCTGCACATGTGTGATTGATTATTACTTTTTAAAGGTTTAGGGTCTATATTTTATAATCTAGACCCTGAGAATCACACTCTTCACATAAATCTATACATTTCCAAATTTCATGATGTCTAAACCTCTTCAAATTTCTTCCCACATAGGAAAATTAGCTTTTAGCGGTCATGAAAATTTATCAAAGAATGTGCATCGATCACTACTTCAGTGATTCAAGTGGGTACGCTTCGTAAGTAATACATCTGATAAGTGTTAATTATCAACTAATAGTCTGCATCCCATTTACAAATTTGATGCATAGGCCACTTAGTTCTAATATTAAAGCACATCTTAGCAGGCGGTGCTTATTAATAGTGAATGTGTAAATTAACAAAGGGGAGATTGTAGATCAAATATAAGGAGGCACAGTAGGCACCCCTTTCACAAAAGAATCAATCTTACAGGTTAAATCCAAATGGAGCCAAATAATGTAACTTTAAGGGATGTGAACTGTCAAATCTTTACCTTCTTTGCGTCCTTTGACTTGCTAGATGAATTTTTTTATGCAATTACTATATTAAAGCGTGGATGCTCATTGATAGATGAGGATTTACTTCAGTTGTTGCACTTAAATCTTTTAGATGCCAGGAAATTTCTTATGTATTGTTTTTACATATTTATAAATGAATATGCAATTAAGTATATGATAATATGATATAATAGATTTTATTGATCCTAAGTAAGTGTTTCAATGTCTGAATTGATACCAAGATTCTTCTCACCATATATAACCGAAATGTCTACTCAAACAAAAGTAGAATTTTTAGTTTGATTTCAATCTGGATCCTTTATACTTAAAAATTTATGTTGTGTTGTTGATCCCATGATTTGTTAAGAGCTTGAAGGCTTTGTTTTGTACTATTTGTAATGGTAGTGATATAGTATAGTATGAGTAGTGATTTTGACTAAAATTGACTATGGTTTAGGCCAGGGATACGGATTTGAATATATTTAAAGGAAAAAACTTTCTAAGAGGGAGAATGTAGATCAGTATATGACAAGTAATAAACTTATAGGCAATTTTCTTAAAAAGGATCAGTGAGCGTTTGGTCCATCCCCAAAGAACCCTACAATTGTAGTCATCCTTTATTTAGGATATATGTTGTAGCCCTGAATTTCATGGCCATTGGCTAATCTTGTACATAACTTAAATTAAGCTTCAGGTAAACTTCTCAATTCAACTAGCTGAAAAATCTAAGTAAATTGAGATAAACTTGATAAATTTTCTTTTTACGAGGGTAACAATGTATCTTGCATTTTTAGTATTCTGACTAGAGCTTCTGTGCTTGAAGAAACAACTAGATAAATTTGAAGAATGGTTAAAATGGTTTCTGCTAAACGATCTCCATTACACTTTTTTCATCTATCAGACTTACACTCGATAGATATTACAATTAGGAAATCATTTCTTGAATTGTCCAATGAGACTCACAAGACTTTATGTCTAGACATCAGGGGTTACTCCTCTTAGAATCATTTCCTTCAATAAATCAGTATCATAAACTTTTGCCTCCACATGAGTCCTTAGAAAGGTATTATATACAAAAGTATATCTATTATATTTTGTTTGCTTAAATTCTTAAAGTAATTCATGGCACTAAATCGCTCACATCAGTAAATATTCAAATAGCGTATAAGTAATCTTAGACCATAATATAGATCTTCTTACCTGAAAACTCAAAATTTTATTCTTTCCCATCTCAAAATTTTATTCTTTCCCATTTCAATTGTCTTCATGCTTCCTTTAATAAACCTGATTTTAAACAACACAATGCAATGTGACTGTAAGTTTTTGATACGGGTATATCTTCTCTTCAGAACTTAGTGATCCTCATGAGAGCTTGAGGATAGATGATTCTCATGATAGCATGAGAATAGAGGTGTAAAACAACATAGTGGAACGCAGGTTGAAGCCTGGAACAAGACGGCGAATCAAAGAATCGAAGCATCCAGTTTTTAGCCCGTGAGTCGACTCATACATGTACATGAGTCGACTCATCAGGTTGAATCAACTCATGCATGTCATGAGTCGACTCACGAAACCCAACCATTTTGTCAAAAGTTTCTGACCAGTCGACTCATTCTGTCATGAATCGAATCACAAAACCCAACCTTTTTGTCAAAAATTTCTGATCAGTCGACTTATCATTTCATGAGTCGACTCATATGTCATGAGTCGACTCATATATGCACATGAGTTGACTCATCGATGGTTTTCTGGTTTGTTTGGGTTTCTGTTTGCACGAATTTCTGTAGGGTTTGGGTTTGGTTATTTATCACTTTGCCATACAAGTAGTTACACCTATAAAAAGAGTTATTTAGGGTTTCTAATCAATTAGATGTAATCAAAGAGAGATTCTAATCAAGAGAGATTAGGGTTAGAGAGAATTGAGAGTTTGTTCTCCATTCTAGTGAGATTGTGAGAGAGGGGTTGTAATCTTTTCATACTCATAATCTAGAGGATATTTTTCTTCGTCACATACTGAATTATTCTTGTGTTTCTGTCATCCTCTTCTTAACCCACCTTTGATAATTCCACGATCAAAGGTGCTCGCACGACGACTTGTATCAAGTTGGTATCAGAGATATCAGATCCTATGAATGGGGCATCCTGTATATGGTCCTGATTCGATCGCAATACAAGAAGTTAAACGAAATCCTTATTTTATTGAAAGGAGTCCAGAAATTAAGGAAGAAGAAGATGACTGAAGGAGATAATTCAGCGAGGCTAGATGCATTGGAGCAACAGATGGAGACAATGAGTTCGACTCTCACACAGTTCGTCAATATCTTCTAAAAAAAGGATAAAAAGAAGGAATCATCTTCGAAAGATAAGAAAAAACTTATGGGATCTGATGGAGAAGGTGAGAAATCTGATTCTGATAGGGAGGCCGAGATTGTCAAAACTGTTCCGCATCAAGAGGGTAAAAATTACTATCATAATTTAAAAATTGATTTTAATGTGGAGATTCATGTTTATGATGGGAGTGTCAATATAGAGAAGCTCGGTGATTGGATCGAGCGTATGGAGATGTATTTCACTCTCTATGGATATTCATCCAAAGAGAAGATTGTGTTCGCGACTTTGAAGCTTTCAGGATATGCGTTAACGTGGTGGAAATCCTACTGCAAGCAGGAGAAGAAGGCGATGTCATGGAACAAGTTTAAGGAGCTACTGAGAAAGCAATTCTATCCAGTAGGGTTCCTTGAGGAGCGTTGGTACAAGTGGTACGGTTTGCGCTAAAGATTCAATCAGACCGTTCAAGAGTACACGACGGAGTTCCAGCAGCAGGCGATGGTTCTAAACGTCACGACGGACAAATACTCCATCTTCATGAAGTACATGGCGAGTCTAAACGAATACATACAGAAGGAGATGAAACTATTTACGGTCGAGTCTATTGCAGAGGCAAGCGTGAATGCTATTACCATCGAGGGTAAGCAAAAGAAGAGCAACGAGGCAAAAGAAGATGCAAAACAAACGGGAGGTGAGTCTAGTGGTTCCAAACATAAGGAGGAGAAGAAGAGTGATCCAGGGAGAACAAAACTGATTTGTAGTCACTGCGAGAAGACAGAACATATCGTTGATCGATGCTGGGAAAAGTATCCTCATCTAAAACCAAAGGGGTTGAAGAAGAAAAAGGAGAAAAAGACATACGTGATAGCACAGGGTTCGAAAGAAGTTTCTGGGATGACAGAGCCCAACAATAGTCTCAATCTTATGACAGAAAAATAGGCCACAAAGAGGACGATAACCCCCGAGAGCAGCTCTTTGTGCTGAAGTTGCAAATAAAGACCAGTTTGGTTGATGTCATTGTTGATCCAGACAGCGAAAAGAATTTGATATCTGAGGTCTTGGTTCAGAAGCTGGGTCTGAAGACAGTCAAGCATCTGAAACCCTATCCATTAGGGTGGATGCAGAAGGAGACGGGACTAAGAGTAGTTGATCAATGCACTGTCAGATTTACGCTTCACGAGTTGTATATTAACGATGTCACGTGCGATGTCGTTCCATTGGATGTTTGTCAGATTATACTGGGTAATCTGTACTTGTGGGATAGATACGCGATCTACGAAAAGCGGGCTCAGAAGTACATATTCACCAAGGATGGTAAAAAGTTCATATTTCGTTCGGCGTCTCTTTCGATTGAGGCAAACTTGGCGACGGTGATGCAAGCGAAGAGGCTAGTGAATGCAAGCAAGAAGTTCGTCTCGCTGTGCATTAGACCTCATGACGAGCCATCGAAAAGGAGTTGCGTGTTGGAGCGGAAGACGTCTACGATGAGGCGAGGAACGAAAGAGTCGTTTTCAGTTGTACATCGATATCAGGTTCCTAGCAATGCTAGGTGGTACAGAAAGGATGGAGGAGCTCACGAGTTTCCTCAGCTGAAGTTCTAACTCGAATGGGACTTCAAGTTTCTAAAGGAGGGATCCATGATACGGGTGTATCTTCTCTTCGGAACTTAGCGATTCTCATGGGAGCTTGAGGATAGATGATTCTCATGATAGCATGAGAATAGAGGTGTAAAACAACATAGTGGAACGCAGGTTGAAGCGTGAAACGAGACGACGAATCGAAGAATCGAAACATCCAGTTTTCAGCTCGTGAGTCGACTCATACATGTACATGAGTCGACTCATGCCTGCCATGAGTCGACTCACGAAATCTAGCCGTTTTGTCAAAAATTTCTGACCAATCGACTCATGTCTGTCATGAGTCGACTCACGAAACCCAATCGTTTTGTCAAAAATTCCTGACCAATCGACTCATCATTTCATGAGTCGACCCATGTGTCATGAGTCGACTCATATATGCACATGAGTCGACTCATCGATGGTTTCCTGATTCGTTTGGGTTTCTGTTTGTACGAATTCCTATGGGGTTTGGGCTTGGTTATTTATCACTTTACCATCCATGTTGTTACACCTATAAAAAGGGTTGTTTAGGGTTACTAATCAATTAGATGTAATCAAAGAGAGATTCTAATCAAGAGATATTAGGGTTTAGATAGAATTGAGAGTTTATTCTTAATTCTAGTGAGATTGTGAGAGGGATTGTAATTTTTTTATACTCATAATCTAGAGGGTATTTTCCTTCGTCACATACTGAATTATTCTTGTGTTTCTGTCATCCTCTTCTCAACCCATCTTTGATAATTTCGCGAACAAAGTTGCTCGCACGACGACTTGTATTAGTTTTAGCATTTGGCTTGCATCCATTTACTTTAATTTCTTTGAGCATCTCAGATGCTTTGTCCAAAAGTCCATACTTATAATACACTAATTTAATTGAATTGAACAGTTGTGGTCGTTTTACTTCTCCCTGGATTTCATCTCTATCCAAATTTCTTTAGCTCTATGAATGGAGTTTATCCTTCTAAATAACTCAATTTCTAACACAAAGATGTTGGATCTATCATGTATATCACATTAGTTATCACAAAGATAAACTTAGTTATTACATTATTCATCTTCAACTTCACACTTGGTTATTTGCTGAAATGTTCACTTCTAGCAGTTAACAGAATTGATGCCTACATTCTTGAGCACAAAAATATTGCTTGCTAATTCACATCACAAAGAAATTGATGGTTCTATGTGCTTGGTTTGGGTTCATTCTCTAAGAACTACTACATTAGATCTTCCACTTTAGTTTTTATCATTTATGTTGTCCATTTCAATTAGAAACTTACTTTCTACATTTAATAACCTCCTACTACGATGATCATGATAATCTCATTAACATTCATAATATCTTTATTGCACATTCAATGCGGGAATATGAGCAATAATCAATTCAGAATCACTTTGCTATGCTGCATGTAAAAAATACCAAGAGAAAGTATCTATTGAAGACAATAAAATTAGCTGCAACAAATACAAGAATGAAGGTATGTAATGGTAAATCAAGTAAGTGTGAAAGTTATATTAGTAAAAAAAAACATAAAGCAAATATAACATGAATATTTTTTCAAACAACTTACCCTATGCGATTGGAAGTAAATGATCATATCAAACAAGGCATATGTTACTCTTTATAATGAAGCCTAATTTCTAATTGGTTGTACACCTGAACAATATGTGGATTCATTTGATGAAGAAAGAAAGGTACTATGACAAAACTACTTCTATACAAAAAGTATTTTGATAAAATAATTAAAATAAAAAATAACTAAACAATAAAAAAAATATAATACAAGAGAATTTATCACCTATGCCAAAAAATGTTGAACCGTTGTAATAAAGAATATCTTTTCTTGATAAAAAATGAACATGAAAGATGAGGAGCAAAGAATTGAAAGAAGAATTATTGCTCAAGAAATCTACAAATTAGAAGCTTTCAAACAAATAGAATGTGATGAAGATGTGGATTCCCATGACATAGCATTGAGGCAAAAGAGTATAACATGTCTGGAAAAAGATTTGAACGATAGGAAAGACAAGAATAATAAAAAGACTAAGATAGAAAGTGAGTGGTATATCGTTTAAAGTATTATGTCTAAGACAAATTATGTTTCCTTTGCTAGCATATTATAAATTTTCAAGGATTTATTTGGGGAATAGCAACTTTTAGTCTCATATTAAAAAGGGTTAATTACAAATAGACCCCCTATAGTATCACCCAATTATGAATAGACTCCTTGTAGTTTTAGTAATAGACCCTCTGTAGTATTATCCTAGATGCAAATACGCCCTCTCACTAAACCTTTTCCACTCTTAAAATTCAAAATAAAAAGCAACTGAGGAATATACTTGCCGATAGAAGTATAGAGGATCTGCATGTCTCCTCAAACATTTTTAACTATTTTAAGAGCTAACAACTATTCACTCAGGGGGTCTACTTGCAAAAATAGAACTATTGGGAGTTTCTTTCCAATTGGGTGATACTGTATGGGGTCTATTGGCAATTAGCCCTATTAATAATTTGTGCATTTCAGAACTTATTTACTAAATAGCTTCTTGAGACTGGAGCCACTATCTTAGCCTTTGCTCAATGTGAAATATGTGCTTAATGTAAGATTGGTATGCAAAATATTAACTGACATTCAAATGCATCATCTCCTATAGTTTCTTAACATGTATCACGTGCAATGCACGTATTGTATACTAGTATGTTTGTAAATATGTGTGTACGTATACATAGTACACAACACATACAAATATATTCATATACATGTATACACAATACACATGTAGATACACATACATAGACATGTATATCTTCAACACATTTTCACACAAATATGCATACATGTATATATACATACATATATGTATATATAAATTCAATAACTTATATATATATAAATATATATATATATATATATATATATATATATATATATATGCGTATGTATATATATGCGTATGTATATAGAAGTATGTGTGTGTGTATGTATATGTATGTATGTATGTATGTATGTATGTATATGCATATGTATATATGTATACATACATACATATATATACACACATACATACATACATACATTCATATATACACACACACACACACATATATATATATATACTTATATATACATACGCATATATATATACATACGCATATATATATACATATATGTATGTATGTATGTATGTATGTATATATATGTGTATATATATATATATATATATATATATATATATATATATATGAGTGTGTGTGCAGAGAGAGAGAGCAAAGCTCTTACAAACTCAAGTGGATAGAAATTCTTGCCCACCAACGATTTTAGCCTTTGATATTGCTCTTGAGATTCATGCTAGGCATGAAGGGTATCTTTGAGATGTGTGCATTGATTTACATGCTAACATAAATCTCAAAGCAAAGTCAATGCATAAAAAAGTTTACGAACGACAAGCTTCTGTCAACTAAAGTTTACAAGACTCCCCCCCCCACCCCCCACCATACACACATATATACACATACATACATATATGTATGTGTATATATGTATGTGTGTGGGATTCGGTTACAATACACATAACACACATCTCACTCCACCATTGGATTTTGTTGATTTATGAATATCAAATACCTCATTATCATGTGGGGACCATACGTAATTTTTTTTCTCCTTAAAATTCTCTATTTCCTTTATTGCCTACATGCAATGTAATTCCATTTTTAACTTTTTTTCCTTTCATTTTTTAATCACATTGGCCCTCCCTTTCATTGATCGTTTTATTTAACTCATGACGGAAACAACTACATATTTTGCTAGTTTTTCTTGCACACCAGGCATGTTATCAGTTAGAGTTTATTTTGTAACAGATTATTTTTTGTCCAAGAGTTTTGTGATAGTTTATAATTATTTAAACTTAAGAGTTTAGTGGATATAGATATGAATTTTAGTGGATATAGATATGAATTTAGTGGATATAGATATGAATTTTAGTGGATATAGATATGAACTTTAGTCAATACATATATCCGCATGTATATCCGTATCCATATACGATTTTAGTGGATATAGATATGAATTTTCCTTACCGATATATATTTGTATCAGTATAATCCTTAGATGAGTAAGTGGATACGGATATGGTAAGTATCATATCCAAGCCGTATCTGAACCAAATGCACCCCTACTTGTACAAGGTGGGGGGAGAGAAAGGTATAAGAGCTTTAGTTGAATAAGCAAAAAATACCACATATCGAAATGAAAATATTTGCAAAGGGAATGAAGCAACTACATTTTAACAAAAACATATCATAGACATTGTGGCAAAATTGTCATTCAGTGCACACAAGAAATACATTACAGAATATAAATAGGTCATGCAGTAACCTTATTCTTTGTGTTGTTGCCTGATTCACCAAAGTCCGGCTCAAAATCAGCATCCTCTGGATCATCATCTGCACAAAAGACACAAGATGAAAAGAAAGTGGAGACCATTAAATGAAAACCAACAAATGTGTGTTTTACAACTTGATAAATACATTTATATAGACAAGAATAAGACCTTCTTCCTCATCAGTTTCCTCATAATCTTCGTCACCATCATACTCATCATACTTAGCAGCCTTGGCACTCTTGGCTGCAGCATTCTCAGCAACAGGCAACTGTCTTGGTGGCAATCTAGAGACGGAGATGCTAGGAAGTTTCAGACCTCCACTGATTAGAGAATCACTCTGCTCTTCACCATCCTGCTCATAATAATCATCAGACAGCATCTCGTCTGCAGGTACATCAACCTGCCTTGTCTTAAACTGCTCACCATCCTTCTGCCCATCAGAATCCTCATCAGAATTAACTGCAATCACCTCTTCATCCGTTCTATTTGACATTGGCTGGCAATCTTTCCAAAAATTTGAACCCCAAGGAGCAGAAGGGCCTGTTCCCTTAACTGCATTAGCATCCCCACTATGGTACTGATCTTCCTCTTTCATCTCAACACCATTCTCGACAAAATTCAAGTCCATCTGTCTATTACTCCCCGGGGAATTGCAGCCTCCCTCAATATCATTATCCTCTACTTCATCGTTCAAGTTTTGATCTGAATCCACTGCATCTCCAAAGTTCCTAAAGAATGTCATCTCCTGCTCTCACATAATTTCACACTGCAATGTTAAGACAAAGGCAGAACTTTACCTCCTTTCCAAAAATTGACTTGGAGAAAATTGACTTTGAGCTCCAAGTCAATTCCGAAACTTTTGCATTCTTATTGATGGACAGAGCAACAAGCGATCATTGATGATAAACCATTAACGCAAACAGAAATTTCATTCTATTCAAAAATCAGTGAACTTCCAGATTCAACTCAGCAATCTCGATAAAGCACAAATAAAACTTAACACAGAAGGATCAGGATCCAATTCCATAAACAAATCCTCAAAAAGAGAGCGTCAAATCAAAAGTCAAGCCAAATCAAAACATAAAAACCCTAGAGATGATCAAAAAGGCCGATCAGTCAACGAACGATCAAATCTAACACCGCACTCAACGGACTCGAAGCTACCGCACTCAAAAAGTGATCAAAACCCCATCCAAACCAAAACAAACTGATCAAAACCAAATCAAGAGCTTGATCCCAAACCCACTGGTCCCAATCCAACGCGATCAAGCTCAGTAAAGGGATCGGAGTAACGAGCAACAGACGGTAGGCTTAAGAATCGAGATCGTACCTCGGATTTAGGGGGGGAGAGGCCGAGGCGGCGCAGGATTAGCAAACGTGCGCCGGGGCGGAGGAAGTGGCGGGATCGCAAGGGGGCGGAGAGGTTTTTAAAAAAAGAAGATGGTTTTTCGAATTTCGTGTCGGTAATTTCTCGCAGTTTTTAGCGGTCTATAAAAGGGAATCCGAATGGAGCGAGGAAAGAAGGAGAGAGGACGGGATCAGTAGCGGTTTCGGCCGCGTATCGGGCGGGATCGGAGAAAGGTTGGTGTCGTTTCGGGTGGATGCCGCCTCGAGAGGGAGGGAGGGAGGGAGGTTATCCGGGATAAGAGGGGAAAAGGGAGAGATTAGAAACAAAGAGAGGCCGAGAGGGCGAGTTTATTTTCTCCGTATCAAGGTTACGTGCTTTTACTTCTCTCTCTCAAAATTTTCTTTTTTTCTTTTTCTCTTTTTAATTTAAATAAAAGGTAAGTAAATAATTTTTAGGGCACCCTAATTCCTTTTTGTTTAGGATAGGATATATAGGACAGGTACAATGAACGCTCTATCCGGCTGGGCACGTTCGTGGATCTGGCAAGAATTGATGCGTGACGAAAGAATCGGGTGTGTACAATTCATTGCATTAATGTTGCATCAAACCAATAGTTTTACATTTGGATCATCGTAGTAGTCTTGTAGTCTGCAAGTAGGCATGGCGTTAGTGTGGCGTTATAATCACTTTTGTTCTGACCGTAATTAACCTAAGTGTTAATCTTCCTCCTCGAGCCAACATGTGTGCCCTATCAGCATTGATCAATCATGCTACCTCACCCCCAGCCAGGGGCGACTCAGGTCACCTGAGCACTCTACTGTTTCCGAGTCAGGTCAAGTCGAGACCAGCTCTCGCCCGACCTCATCAGACGAGGCGACCACGCTGATCCACTCATAGCTAGGTCGACAACTTACTAGGTCGACTAGAAAGGCAATACTTGTCGTCCCTCTCGTGGAGCCGAGTCAAGAGGCGGTTCAACCTCGAACTCCAGGCCAACAGCTATCTATTCTCATCATTGCGGGTGCCACGAGCTTCTGTGACTCATCAGCCCCTCATACCTCCTCAATCACTATTACATCCAATCAAAGATGACTCATCGCATATGTAGTCAACCCATGTAAAGTTATCTGCAATCCAGCTGTCTGCTTAGACATGGCAATAGTTACGCTTCTACCCCTCTCAGTCGGGTATAAATATGGATTCATTGCCTACTAATGAGGAGGGCGAATCCTTAGGCCCCTTTTAGGGTCACAAGTATGCAATTTCTGCACACTTAAACTAAGAACGTATTCAGTTCATTGGTTTCTTCTTTACTCAAGCTCAAATACTGACTTGACTGTCGGAGGAATCACCGGAGAACCCAACTCCAGTTCTCTAATATGCATATTTTGCAGCTTACTCATTTTAAGCAGGGGCTTTGCTGCCTAAAGGGACGAGGGAACCCACATCATACTTACTCACCCCCCAGCCTCCCCCCAGCCTCACCACTGAGTTGGGATTATTTGCTAATCTCACTGCTAAGTCACATGACATCGACAGCTTTGTATTTTTTAAGACTGAAAGATGAATAGTTGGAGTACTCAATGTTAACTGAAGGGTCAAATTTAGAATCTTATTTTATTATATAGAAAATACTGAAATAAAATCCAACACTAATGTTTACAAATGCAACTCAACATCAGGCCGGAGGACGACAACAATCTCCTACTCGCATGACTCTTAAATTATGCCGGGGTACCGGCCTCTTCCGACCAAACCCCTCCTGATTGAATCCTTCATCATTGCTAATGTTCACTTGACCGTCGCGGTCGTCGGCTTTGGTGATCATACTCAATATCACCACTCGAGACTTATTTCGCTTCAGCTACCACGGCCTCGTGCACCTTCTCGACCTCGAGCAACACCAAATTTACCCACACGTTCGAAGGATTTAAAGCCTATATAGTTTCTTGTTGGTAGGGGTGTAGGCGTATAAAATTGCCTATAGGTCCCTTAGCACAGCTCGGCAC
>BQKN01065609.1:48149-87674 GCA_022839385.1 Asparagus kiusianus | reverse complement strand
ATGGCAATGATATCAATGAAGAAAGGCACAAATTTTCCCGCGAACAAGGGGAAAACGTGATGATCATAATGGTTAAGGGGTGTTTGTTTTTAAAAATCCTATAATTTTAGGATATAGATCTCACCATGGGATTTGAAATCCATAGGTGTTTTATTATGAGTTGTGATTTCTAAAATGTTGTTTGTTTCATTAATATTTTAGGATTTAGAATACTGCAATTTGTAATATTTTGTTTGTTTCAAGCTCAAATTGTAGCATTACCAAATGTCAAAATTTTGTAATATGATGAATATGCTATCTTAGTGAGGTTACCTCCCACAAAAAGACAAAATTGAGATTTGTCAAATCCTCTCTAATTGAGAAGATTTGACAAATTCTAAAAATTGGACAACTTTTATACTTCTATGGTGTATTTGGGAGTTTAGGGAAGAGAATGAAAGGTAAACAACGGGAAGGGAAGGAAGGGAAGGGAAGAGAATTGTAATATGTTGTTTGGGAGTTGAGTAAGGTGAATGAAGGTGAAAGGAAGTAAATATATGTAAATTTACATAAATGACTTTATACTAATAACATATCAGCCCTTTTATTTGTTTTGATGGGGGTAAGAATGTCATTACACATCTTTACCCTCATTTACCCTCCTCTACCGTTCAAATCGGGGAGAAAGAAAACCAAGCAATTTTACTCTCCTTTCCCCTTCCTTCCTCCTCTCTACCCTCCTTAAAAAAACTCCCAAACAAGATGGAAGACACATTTCTCTTCCCCTCCCCCTCTCTACCCTCCATCCAAACATGACATTAGGATTCAATATTCTAACAATTTTCTTAAAACAAACACCGTATATATAGAATCCCAAAATAAAAAAAATCACTTTTTAATCCCAAAATTGTAATCCATACCGAATGCCAAATTTTCGCGAATTTTACCCTTCCCCTCTCATCCGTTCCGCGAACGACGACCGTCATCGACGCGCCTAAAACCCTAAAATCGAAATCTCCTCCCAAAACCCTAACCCTAGAATCCATCCATGGCGCTGTACCTCCTTTACGAGTCAGCTTCAGGCTACTCGCTCTTCCACGCGTACGGACTCGACGAGATCGGCCAGAACACGGAGGCCGTCGAAAACTCCGTCCTCGATCTCACTCGCTTCGGCAAGACCGTCAAGCTCGAAGCTTTCCATCCTTTTTCTTCCGCCCTCGACGCCCTCAATCAGTGCAACGCCGTCTCCGAAGGTATAGCCCCTAAAGAACAAATTGTTTTCAAATCATAAGCCCCTCATGCGTTGAAGTTTGGAAACGTATTTGTCGATTTTAGGGATTATGACTGAGGAGTTGGGTAATTTTCTGAGAGTGAACCTGCCGAAGGTGAAGGAAGGGAAGAAGGCCAAGTTTAGCCTGGGAGTGGCTGAGCCGAAAGTGGGGTCTCAGATTCAGGAGGTGCTGAAGATCCCTTGCCAGTGCAACGAATTCGTGCTGGAGTTGCTTAGAGGCGTAAGGCTGCATTTCGACCGATTTATTAAGGACCTCAAGGTTGGCGTTTTCAAAACTCAGTTCATCATGCTTTGAGAGAAGACGGCTTGTGTTTGATTCTTTTTTTTTTGTGTGTTGTGTTGTGTTGTGTCTGTCGTAGCCGGCAGATTTGGAGAAGGCACAGCTGGGGTTGGGCCATAGTTACAGCCGGGCAAAGGTGAAGTTCAATGTGAATCGAGTGGACAATATGGTGATTCAAGCTATATTTCTGCTTGATACACTGGATAAGGATATCAACTCGTTCTCCATGAGGGTCAGGTATGTTCTGATTTTAGTTTAGATCCGAAGCACGCTATTACTTGGGATTTGACTATCCTCATTGATCTGTTCCTTTTGTTGTTGCTAGTTAGCTTTCTCCTGCTAGGTATCTTGTTTTGTTGCACCGCTAACTGGTAGATGTGGAACTGTAGTAAATTTTGTAGAGAATATTAGTAACTTTCGTAGAGAATGTTGATGAGCCCAGAATAATCCCTCATAAGCAGCCATTCGACGGTGCACATACCCAATTATTTGATGCTGCTCTTGTTCACCATTTGGTACCATTTGGGGTGACGTCAGGCTAAAGTTGGCCTCTTTCTAGGTTAGCTGTTATTGCATTTGGTTAAATTTGGACATTCCTTGCGGTGTATGAATAATTTCATGTACACTCATAATGCAGGTTAGTTAGTCGTGTGCCATTACCATCTGGTACATTCCAAAGTAAGCACCGGCATCGACTCTTAGAACATCTTGGTCCCTAGTTTGAATGTTGCCTTTTGTTTTGTGTATTAGCTCTTCATTTTGTTTTGAATTAACTATTTGAGCATGACTAAACGTGTTATGTGTGCTTCACATTTTGATTATGTGAGTTACATAAATATATTTTTTTGTCCTGTGCATAAAGATTTGAACCTTTTTCAAATAAACCATACTGCAGAGAGTGGTATTCATGGCATTTCCCAGAACTTGTGAAGATTGTCAATGACAATTATTTATATGCCAAAATTGCAAAGCTTGTGCAGAACAAGTCAGATCTATCTGAAGATCATATTCCACAGTTGTCTGACATTCTTGGTGATGTGGACAAAGCAAAGGAAATTGTCGAAGCGGCCAAAGCATCCATGGGTAAAACATAAATTACTTCCCTTTACATTTACAAAGAAGTTCTCCTAAAGCCTGCATGTGGACAAAACATAGGTTGCTTCTCTTTAATCTTTATCTTTTATTTTCTTCTTTTTTTCAGGGCAAGAGTTATCTCCAATAGATTTGATTAATGTCCAACAGTTTGCTCAGAGAGTTATGGACCTATCCGAGTACAGGAAGAAGCTTTACGAGTATCTCGTCACAAAAATGAATGACATTGCACCAAATTTGACCTCCTTAATTGGTGAAATCGTTGGTGCACGTTTGATTTCACATGCTGGAAGCCTCTCTAATTTGGCGAAATGCCCGGCTTCTACTCTTCAGATACTTGGTGCAGAGAAAGCCCTTTTCAGGTTTCTTTCATCATCTTAAATTTATCATGAAACTTAAGTCATGGTTTTGAAGGACCAATCGAGCTTGTATATTTCAGACTCACCGTACCTGTAATTCAAGCCTTGTGTTTTGGTTGAGCCAATAGCCTTTATTTCAAGTGCTTGATTACTGAAAAAATAACTTACTGTACATACATATGCACTGTTTGATGCTAACATCATCTGGGTTAGAAGCTAGGGTGGGAAGTCTTGTACGTGTAATTTCTTTTGCTTCTAGAAAACTCAATTACATTACAAAACGTCCCACGAAAATGCTGAACTCTTCCTCTTTATGCACATATTATTATTAAATATTTGGTTCTAATTCTTTTGTTATTCACAGGGCACTAAAAACTCGAGGAAATACTCCGAAATATGGCCTGATCTTCCACTCTTCTTTCATTGGACGGGCATCAGCTCGAAATAAAGGGCGATTAGCTCGTTACCTTGCAAACAAATGTTCGATAGCCTCTCGTATTGATTGTTTTTCGGGTGCGTCTTTATCCCAACAAATAACACCTTGTTTTCCTTGAGGAAGCATCTATGTGGTCTGGACTTGTTGATTTAATAATTTGAATCCTGAATCAGATACGAGTACCACTGCCTTTGGGGAAAAGCTCAGGGAGCAGGTTGAGGAGCGATTGGATTTTTATGACAAGGGCATTGCTCCTCGAAAGAACATTGATGTTATGAAGGCTGCTCTTGAGAGTGTACTGCAAAATGATCAAGAAGGAGATGACAAGGGCAAGTTTAAACTATTGTGTCTCCATTTAGATATTTTCAAACTAAATGTTACCTTACCTTGAAGACTAAAGAAAGGAAGAAAATCAAATAAACCAGAATGTAGCATTAGTTGTTAATGTGTAAATATAACAAAAAAGTGCCATGAACATTGTGGGGTGTTGCACGGTACCCCTAACTTAGTAATGTGAGAAAACTACCATGAACTTTCAAAGTGCCAGATAGCTACCATGAATTACTAGAAATGGACGCTGACCACGCTAACGTGAAGGATATGAGGCATTAGTCTACTCCTGAAAATAGGAGAGGGGAAGAGGGTAATATAGATGGGGGCAAAATTGTCCGTAACATATCACCTGCAAAGCTCATCACGACTTAAACTACCTACATCAGTCATGGTGTTTCAAGTTCATGGTAGTTTTCACCAATTTTATGGTTGAGGGGTTTTTGTACAAAACCCGCCAAATATCATGGTAGTTTTATGAATCTACCCATAATGAAAATTCATGGATCATCCCATTCATTCACAGCTGAACTGAAGGTGGAATGACAATTGTCTCATTTTCTCTACTCTGACTAGTAACTAGTTGTGGACGCTGACTTTTATTCTCACTGCATTATCCAATTTGGGATAGCATGGAAGTTTCGACTATTTCAAGATCAAGTTTTATACTGAGAATTCAGAACAAAATATATCACTACCTATTTCGTTTACTCGTTTAAGGCGTCAATTTTCCATTGCTATGTTCTATGCCAACATTTTCTTTCTTCCTGATTTCAGAAATGGATGTTGAGCAAGCAGGCACCGATGTCCCTGCAAAGAAAAGCCAGAAGAAGAAGAAGAAATCAAAGAGCGAGGCTACAGATACAGAAAGCATGGCGGTGGATAAATCTACTGATGACTTTAAGACCGATGCTTCTGCTGAGCCATCAACTGAAAAGAAGAAGAAGAAGAAGAAACACAAATCCGAACAGGAGCAAGGGACCGTTACAAGCGATGATGCAGGGGATAATACTACTGCAAAAAAGAAGAAGAAAAAGAAGAACCGTGAAGTCTCAGAGGATGGTGATGCTGAAATGGCATCTGAAGTGAAGAGGAAAAAGAAGAAAAAGGCGAAAAATGTAGATGAGTAGGTTGAATCAGTTATCCTTGAAGGCTGTAGTATTAAAATCCCATGTGTATTTATTTGCTCTCCTACCAGAAATCATGCGCTCCATTTTGGTGAGATGAACACGCTTGCAATGTAGTAGTATCATGAGGTGGATGTTATATGTCGCATGTTTTGGGTACCCCCATAAGTTGTGTATCTTGTTAAGGTTCTTATGTGATTAAAGATGAAAGGCTTACATGAAGCTTTGGTTAAATTTTCTTTTTCATTAAGCGAAGCCAACGAAAATATTATTCTACGCTAACAAAGACCGATACAAAAAACTTAATGCAAGCGAAAGTCGTAAAGGATACTTCAACAAGGGGATGAAGTAACCTTTTTTTTTTTTAATAAATAAATAATTTGTTTACCATCTTTGCCAAAGCGAGCGCTTTTGGAGAGGCACATGTTATTCTTCCATTAAAATCACACGCATGATTTTCTCCATTAAATTTAGAAGACGTGTAAATTTTTATATATTTTAGTTATCAGCAGACCAATACGAAAATCATTCGTCGTCTTCTCTCTCTGCTATAAGGCATTGGACGGATTGTCCCCAACAATCTTTATCCAAATAAATTGCACTTAAATACCCTGCAGTTTTTCTTGCTTGGCACTCATGTACCTTAAGTTTCTAAAACTTGTATTTATATACCTTCACTTGTTTTATAGCACTTATACACCCTAAAATATGTAAAACTTGCACTTAAATATTCCGAAGCTTTCAAAACTTGCACTTAGATACCTTTAGTTACGCAAACTTGAGGATATTTAAGTGCAAATTTTAAGAGCTTTAGGGCATTTAAGTACAAATTTTAAAAACTTTAGGGTATATAAACGTTGCCAAAAACAAATAAGAGTATATAAATAAAAGTTTTGTAAACTTTATGGGAAATTAAAATAGGGGAAACTATGACTTATTTAAGTGCAAGTAAGCCAAGTATTTTCTTATCAGTCTCTCCGTCTATTATTATACAGTTACACTTGTCCACAAATTGGACATAAATCCATCGCTTTCCCGAGTCCTCATCCCTCTCGCCCATAAATAATCAAAACAAATGAGCTCCATGATCTCATCAGACATCGGGAAACGCAACCATCTTCCAAAATCTCACAATCAGTTCCCTCCACGATACCCACTGACGTCTCCACCTCTCCCACTCCTCCCTCTGACGAGTGGTCCCCACCAAAATCCCAAACTACAGGTGTTTGCTCGCGGATGCGCATCTGCGCATACTCGGGCTCTATTTGGATACCATGGTATTTTATTTGTTCCTGTAGTATTTTTGTCAAAAATAAAACATCATGCGTTTGGAAACCATAGTGTTTTTTGAGCTAAATAAGCCTCAAACTAAAAACGCAACACTTATTTCAAAACACCTTTTAGTTGTTTTAAGTTTTGTGTTTTGGTTTTGAGTTTGAGAATATGTTAATATAATATCTAACATAATATATTAAATGTAATTAATATAGAGTTATTATCAACTTGTTTATTATATTATATTATAATTAATTTAATATATTAGTAATATATATTAAATAATATAAAAATATAATAAATAAAATATCTTATATAATAATATAATAACATATTAAATACCAATATTTAATATGTTAATATTGTATTATATAATAATAAAATATAAATAAACTAATAAAAATAATAAAAATTGTTATTGATAATAAAGAATGATATAATAATATACTATACAATAGTATAATTGCTACAATATTATTAACTTTTTAATAAATTAATAGTTATAAAATATTATATGGTAGTAACATATTTAATAATAACAAAACAATATAACAATAATATTATAATAACATATTATAGTAAATATAATATAATATATAAAATATTAATATATTGTGTAATAAATAATATAATTATTATAAAGTAAAATAATTTTAATAATAAAATAATTTATTGCTAACAAATGTTAATATACAAATAATATATTCATAATATAATAATATTTATTTATATCATAAATACTAATATATTATTATAGTACTATTAATAAACTCTAACATATTTAAAACTATATTATATTATATAATATTAAAATATTTATAATATATTAATTTATTAATAACGTACTAGTAATAACATAATATTAACATTATTACTAATATTATATTATATGAATAATAGTATAATATTATATTATATTAATAATAGTATAATATTAATAAAATAAAACTATTATAAAAATATTAATATAATATACAACAATAACAAATTGATATACCAAAATAATTAAATATATAATTACTTAAAAATAATATGTAATAATTATAATATAATAATAATTATTATAATACAATACAACTCATTAAAGTATAATATAATATTATAATACATTATTTAATATTATATTGCATTACATTTAATACTTATAATACTATAATAATGTACTAAATATTATAACATTTTATTTATAATATATTTTATTATAATTAATATATAATATATTAATAATATGTTTAATACTAATGTTATAATGAGTCAAACTATTGTTGACCAAAAATACTTAACATGCTGTTTTGAAAACATTTTAAAGAAAAAACACAACACTATAATATTTTTTTTACACAAACACAATAAGAAAAACGTCATGGTATCCAAACGAAGATTATTTTGGTGCCAAGCGCATGTCTCTTCTGAATTCAATGGAGAGCCCAGCTCCAAAGAAGAATTTTGTGGCATTGCACATAAATTTTGTTAAGTGGAAATTCGAGCGGCATGGTTTACGCAGATCATATTTGATTCATCTATTCAGCGTACTAATCCTAGATCTCTTGTATGAAAACTGTCAACTAAGTGGTGTGTTCGAATCTACAAAAAATAGAGCCAAAAAAATAGATGCTCCACCCAAATTGACATTTTCATTAATTGTTAACAAGTTTTTCAGAAAAGACAATTGATATAATTGAATTTATACTTTTTATAAAAAATACTGTCACGTCCATTGCAGCCAACTTAGCCCGTTTGGACGGACGCAACTATTAAAAGTAAGAAGTGGATCAAATATATAACTTCCTCAATTACGAAGTAAAAAATAGCGGAAGTAGTACTTATTTTGTTTGTTTCATATATTTTTAGAAGTAGCGGAAATAGTACTTCATCATCTTCTTTTATTTTATTTTTTGTTTGGATAGAAATTGGATATATTATTTAAGATCATCTGCCCATGGTAAATCTCTAATTTAAGTGGACCCCACTTTTTATCCACTTCTCCTCTACTTCTGAGCTTTCAATGACGGAAAAAAATATAGGAAGTAGGAGTGTCACCTGGACGTCACATCTGTATTTATGGAAGTAGCTGAAGTAGTCTTTTCGGAGAAACAAACATAATTTTTTGCTTGAACTAGGAGAAACTTCCTCTACTTCAGTTACTTCTTTGCTAATTTCGTTCAAACAAACAGGCCCTAAGGTGCAATAAGTATTGTAAGTCATCACATTAACTGATAATAAAATAAAAATAAATAAATAAATATCCGAAATACTAAGAGCATCTCCAACAGCTTCCCCATTTCCCACTTTTGGAGAATTTAGTTAGGTTTTTGGTCCAACAGATTCTCCATCTCATTCCCCAAAATAGAGATGAAGGAGAAAAAATGAGGAAGCTTCCCTAAATCTGCAGCATTCTCCAAATTTTTGGAGGAAAAAATAGATTCTTCAAAATGGAGAAGCTGTTAGAGTTGGTGTAAAAATTAGTTGGAGAATATGACTTTTGCTTTCCCATTTGCAGAAAATTTAGAAGAAGCTGTTGGAGATGCCCTAAATTGAGTTGATTTTACGCAACCGATGTGGCACGCAACATTATGTGCATACATACGTTTGGTGCTTTTATAATTGGAAACAGTCTGAAAGTCCCACGACTCACCGCCAAAACCAAAATCCCCACAGCTCTCACTGACAGGTGGTCCCCACAAAAAGACCCCTCCGCCTTAAAATTACTTCATTTTCAAACCAACACCGAAACTCGAGACTCCCCCAGGAAAATGGCGATCTCCGGCGAATCGGCGGCGATCGCGGTCAAAATCCTCCGCCTCCCGTCGATCTACGCCCTCCGCCGCCAGATCCTCCGCCTTCTCTGTTTCCTCCACCCCCGCAACGCCCACCACATCGTCCTCATCGCCGCCGTCGCCGCCTTCGTCCTCCGCCGGATCGCCGGAGTCCGGCCCCGCGCGGAGTCGGCGTACCGCAGGAAGTTCTGGGGGAACACGATGAAGAGCGCGGTGACGTACGAGGAGTGGGCCCACGCGGCGAGGATGATGGAGAGGGAGATTATGGCGGGAAAGAGGGACATCGAAGGGGATCTTTACGATGAGGAGCTGGTGAGGGAGAAGGTGAGGGAGCTGAGGATGAGGAGGGAGGGGGGGAGTTTGAGGGATGTTGTGTTCTGTATGAGGGCTGATTTGGTGAGGAATTTGGGGAACATGTGCAACCCTAAATTACACAAGCGAAGGCTTCAGGTAAAAAATTTGTCTAAAAAAACTGAATTTTGATCTGTTGTGGTTTGATTTGGATTGATTGAGATACTACTGGGGAGACATTTAGGAAGAAGACAAATTAGCTATTATAATTATTTGAATTGGAATTAGAGAGCACTATGATTTGGGGGTGTGTGTATAGAAAGAAACCCATAAAATTTATTGGAACACAGAGAAAGACATGGCAGAAAGATTCTGAAATGGGTAAAAAAGTACTGAAACTGTAGAAAGCTAGGTTTTATATAAGAAAATTCTAACTTTAGGAAGTAATAAAATGTCTGAAAATCAAGTAAAGCTAATATTGCAAATTACATAATAATTATGAAAACCCCATTTCTGAACTTTGTAAGCTTTATGTATATGCTTGAAAAGTTGATTCTTTGAGGCAAAAACTTTGGGTTATTGCGCAAATTGTTCAAAGATCTTTCTAAGTAATGACACGTTATAATAATTCCAAAAATTAACAGTAAGTAATTCTTTGAATCCGATTTCTCTATAAAAGTAGTTGAAAATTTTGAAATTATACTTTTCTTTGAACGATTTTTGCTCTAATGTGATTTGATTTGGATGTATTGAGAAATTACAAGAAGCAATTGACTTGGAGTAAATTGAGAGGAAAAATTGAAAACAAATTAGGAATTATAATTAAATGTTGGAATTTTTTTAAAATGAATATACTTTGAGATATATATCGAGTAAAACCTCCCTATTAACTAAAAAAAAACTAGGGAAATGGAGAGGAACTTCTGAATATATATATTATTCGATAAAGAGTGTCTATACCATGGAAATCTAGTCCTTACATAAGTAAATTCTTAGTTTAGAGAGTAAGGAAATGCCTAAAATCAAATACACTTAAAATAGAAAATCACATAAAAGTTATCAAATTCAATATTAAAATTTTGGTAACTCTAAATGTGTCCTTGAAATCTTGAATTGGAGGGGAAAACGCAGGCTAGTATATAATTTTTGCAATGGGTCTTCCCAAGATACGTCATGATAGTCAATTAGAGTTGCACTTTGAAAGTTTTGGATTTCCAAAACTCAACATTAAACCCATTGTTCTTCATCAATTCAAAATTTTCTATAATTTTTAGCGATCGCTTCTACACAATGACTCCACCTTTTTATATCGGCAATAGTTGAAAGTTTGGAATAATAATGTTTTAGAGTGAGATATATATTGATTATGGTCTGTGTAAATTTTGTTCATTAATCAAGCAAAAAATTACAGGTGCCTAGACTCATAAAGGAATACATTGATGAAGTCTCAACCCAACTAAAAATGATCTGTGACTCAGAATGCGAAGACCTACTCCTAGAAGAAAAGCTTGCATTCATGCACGAGACCCGCCATGCCTACGGCAGAACCGCACTCCTCCTAAGTGGTGGTGCCTCCCTCGGCGCTTTCCATGTTGGCGTTGTCAAAACCCTAGTCGACCACAAGCTTCTCCCTCGCATCATCGCAGGCTCCAGTGTTGGCTCCATCATGTGCTCCATTATCGCCACCCGATCCTGGCCTGAGCTCGAATCCTTCTTCGAAAATTCATCAAACTCCCTCCAATTCTTTGATCAGATGGGAGGAATCTTTGCAGTCTTCAAAAGAATCATGACTCTTGGTGCAGTTCACGATATAACACAGTTGCAGCGAATGCTGAGGCATCTGACTGGCAATCTTACGTTTCAAGAAGCTTATGATATGACTGGGAGAGTTCTTGGCATAACAGTGTGCTCGCCGAGAAAGCATGAGCCACCGAGATGCCTTAACTACTTAACATCGCCGCATGTTGTGATCTGGAGTGCTGTGACTGCGTCCTGTGCGTTTCCTGGCTTGTTTGAGGCGCAGGAGTTGATGGCGAAGGATAGGTTTGGGGAGATTGTGCCATTTCATTCTCTGTTTCTCGATGGCCCAGAGGAGGCGAGTGGGTCAGCTCGACGGTGGAGGGATGGGAGCTTGGAGGTTGATTTGCCGATGATTCAGCTGAAGGAGTTGTTTAATGTGAACCATTTTATTGTGAGTCAGGCCAATCCTCATATAGCTCCATTGTTGAGGATGAAGGAGCTTGTGGCTACTTATGGAGGCAGTTTTGCTTCCAAGGTAATGGATACCTACAGAAATCCTATTCTTCGATTCAGTTCTTTTAAGGTCCATTCAGTTATTTTATGGATTACTGTCATTTAAAAAGTCAATCATTTTCCTATTATTCTTGTTCCTTCTCCTGGTTGATGAATTTAGTGGTCCCAGTTGCCCACAACTAAGCTATCTACATTGATTTTCTGTCATTTGTACTTAATTGAAGCAAAAAATTTTAATTTCCTACAAATGCACTAATTTCTTATCCATAATACTATTCTAATTATGTAATTTTTGTGGCTAGCTTGCGCATCTAGTTGAAATGGAGGTTAAACATCGATGCCATCAGATTCTAGAGCTGGGTTTCCCATTAGGAGGCCTAGCCAAACTATTTGCTCAAGATTGGGAGGGAGATGTCACTGTTGTAATGCCTGCAACACTTGCTCAGGTATAAAATTTCCTTCAGATTTCTAAAAAAAAAATCTAAAGAATCCAACATGGTTTAGCACGGCAGCTTGACCCTTGACTTCTTTTTGTTTCAGTATTTCAAGATTATACAAAACCCATCATATATGGAGCTTCAAAAGGCTGCAAACCAAGGAAGAAGATGCACCTGGGAGAAGCTATCCGCCATAAAAGCAAACTGCGCTATAGAGCTCGTTCTTGATGAGTGTGTCGCCCTTTTAAACCACATGCGAAGGCTAAAGAGAAACGCAGCAAGAGCTGCAGCATCCCAACAAGGCCTCACTTCAACAGTCAAGATAAGCCCTTCAAGGAGAATCCCCTCGTGGAATCTCCTAGCCAGGGAGAACTCGACAGGATCCATCGAAGAGGAACTTCTTGCCGAAATTGCAAGCCAGCAGGCGAAGCATGCACGAAGCGTGTATGATGGTAGCGATAGCGAGTCAGAGAGCATAGATTTAAATTGTTGGACGAGGTGTGGGGGTCCTTTAATGAAGACAGCTTCTGCGGCAAAATTCATTCAGGATTTTGATGTTGAATTAGAAATGAATCGGAACTTGTCGACGAGAGAGGATGAAATTGAAGGATCAGGGTCAACGCATTCAAGCTCGAATAGCATTGTTGTTTCTGAAGGGGATTTGCTGCAACCTGAAAGGATTCAGAACGGGATTATGTTCAATGTTGTGAAGAAAGAGGATGTTAACCTTGGAAACAGAGGAGTTCAGAACTCTGACTCTCAAGAAGTAGTTTCCGAATGTGGCGATGAACTAGATGAGAAATCATTATGCAGTGATGAGACATCTCATCGCGACGATAGAGTTACAGACAAAAGTGAGCAGGCTTAGATATACAGAAACTATACAAGCCAATTGCATTCCATGTTTACATGTATTAGATATTGTAAAATGTGAAAGCATAATACAAGCTAATCACTAAAAGTATTTGTGTTAGTGATGGCTACCTTGAGCAAAGAATGTATAAACATTGCAACTCGTGTAAGTTGAAATTTGATTGAAATGAATAGAGTTCACAACTTACCCTGCTGAATGATCATTTCCACTGCATGAATACGGTGAACTTATAGTCAATGTTTTAAGTTCATGATCTGATATACCCTCGCAGGTTGAGCGCCCATTTAGACCGAAACTTGGAGTATTTTTGTGTTTTACTATATCTTAAAAATAAAGGTTTACTACGTGGAATGAGCTATTAAGAGATGGGTTAGTGGTAAGACTCATCAAAGGAGGATGTCACCTACTTTCTCTGAAGGGGATGCGACGAGTACATACCGACTCTCTTTTACGTATAAAAAGCACCACCCACCCTTTACTATTTTGATCATACATCCATTCATTTGTTTTATGAGGTACACAAACATTTTAGGCATGTTTAGTGTGTGTTACCCATGTATTAAATGATTGCAAAAATTAATGGTTTTCTGTCGATATCATTGTTTATGTAGGAAGTTAATTATATAGGTGAGTGTATATTTAGAGGAGTTTAGGGTTCTTTAATCTTCCTTGATAGCTGATCAATTAGAAGGAAATAGAGTCCTGCACAGGTAACACCCGTTAGAGGGCCGGAGTTTGATTCTCCGGTGTGCCCTCTGACGCTCAAGTTAGTGATAGATCTAGTAAGCTTTTAGATGCAAATTTTAGATACATGGTGTTATACAGTAATTCAAACGAACCTTGGTGGCGTGGAAATAGGGGCTGTCCAAAAAGCCCGCCGGCTCGGGGCTCGGTCTGGCCTGGAAACCCGGGCCTTCTCGACGGCGACCGGCCCGGACCGGGCCCGAGCCGGTACAGTGCCGTTCGGGCACAGAAAACCGGGTCGGGCAGCCCGGACCCGGAGCCGGCCGGATCGCAACGGTCACCCTGGGTGACCATTGCGGGCAAAGTCCGGGTCGGGTCGGCCCGGCCTGGGCTGGCGCCAACAGTCACCAGAGGTGACCGTTTGGCGAAAACGGTCACGGAAGTGACCGTTATTGTCGGGCCGGTCCGGCCCGACCAAAACGACCATATTGGCCGTTTTGACCGTTTTGTCCCTAAAAACGGTCAAAACAGCTATTTTGTGAAAGTTTTTTGGTCATTTGCCTAGGAGGCTGTCTCTATAAATAGATGGGGTTTTTCACTTCTTCTCCTCACACCAAAACTCATCTACTTCTCTCTAAAACTCTCTTATACAATCTTATACTCTCTAGTAATCTCTTCTACTTTCTAATCATTCTATCAAATGGCTTCCGAATCTGATTATGATGAACAAAACCTATCTCCTACCGATCTTGAAATGAATCCTTCTATAACAGCTACTCCCACCGATCTTACCAGTGTTAATCCCAAATCTGGTGACGATGAATCTGTACCAAAAACTCCTAAAAGGCCGAGATCCGATTGTGAGTTTTTTTAGAAGATAGACGTCACCAAGGATGAACACGGTAGGATCCTTACTCAGAAGGCAAAATGTGCGTTGTGCGGTCAGACTTTCCAAGCCAATCATAAGAGCGGCATCAACCACCTCAAACGCCATATAGAAAAACACAACAAAGGTCAGAATCCTTAAGGTGATATCCGACAATCTATGATTTTCCAATTCTCCTCTTCTGATAGTCTCGGTAGTTAGAATTATGACGCTGCCCTGCCAGGAAATGCGTAATCAGGTTTATCATTCTTAAAAACCTTCCTTTTAAATTAGTAAAAAATGATAAATTTGAAGATATGTTTAGAGATGGTTTTTATCCCGTATTTATAATTTTTTCTCGTCAAACATATCAACGTGATATTTTAAAACATTATTAGGAGGAACAAGAAAAAATAATTTCTTGTTTTAAAATTTTAAACTGTAAATTTTCTTTAACTTCTGATATTTGAACATCTAGAGCACAAACTGATTATTTATGTATCACAACACACTAGATTGATGAAAATTAGCAAATATTTAAAGAGTTGTTTTTCGGTGAGCGTTATATTATGAGGGATTGTGAACGTTGATCGGTGAGCGTTGAAAACCGACATTGTGAGGTGTAAACGTTTTTCGAGTAAGCATAGAAAACCCGGTGTGATAGTGGAGATCTCCTAGAGGTGAGGAGCGGAGACGTAGGTCGTGGGGACCGAACTCCGTGAACATATCGTTTGTTTGTGATTGCATTGGCACACTTGTTTTTATGTTCATATCTTATACCGTCTTTGTATATTGCTTGTTGTTTATATTGCCCACTATCTAGTTTAGATTGTTTACCCTTATGTTAACTTGTATATCCTTGCATATATATTGTTCATATCTCATTTGCTAGGATAAATTTGTTAATAAGTTTTAATTTAGCATTAATCAGATTAGATTAGCATAAACCCTATTCACCCCCCTCTAGGGTTCTTTCCTAGTGGTATTAGGGTGTTTTCATCTAGTTCTAGCTCTAGTAGCACTTTTGGAATAACTAAAAATGAATGGACGATTATATATAATTTAAATGAGATGTTACAAGTTTTTTATGATGTTACAGTGTTATTATCTGGCTGTTATTATCCAACTATTACTTTAGCTGCTTTACAAATTTTAAATATTCAAAAAAAAAATTAACAAATATCATATGAATGATACTTTTAGAGCTATAATTTTTCAAATGGAGAGCAAATTTAATAAGTATTTTAGGCTTATTCCTCATATTTTTGGTTTGGGATTTCTTATTGATCCATGTTTGAAGGATATTAGCCTTTGAAGTTTGTTACAATCATTGTATAGTGGGCAGATTATAGACTTAGATAATGGATCCATCATTACTGCTATTTCTCATCATTTAGTTATTATAGATTATTTTCAAACCTTATATGATGAGTATGCAGTTAGACATGGTGTAGCTGCAGAACAGTCTAAAGCTTCGGCACATTCGACTCAGTGCGAGGTAAAAGTGTAAGTTTGATAGGTATGCAATGGTAGCTGAGCTAGCTTGTGGATCTGGACTTGGATCATCATTAGAGGTTTCTAAAATAGATGAATATTTATCAGCTTCTTTAGTTAAATGTCAAGGAAATGTTTTAGATATTTTGCAATGGTGGTGAGTATATGGATCAGTTTCATATCTTATACTTTCCAACATGGTTCGTGACTTACTAACAGTGCAGGTTTCGACGGTAGCTTTGGAATCTGCCTTCAGCATAGCAGAACGTTTGATCGACGACCACATGACATGCTTAGATCCGTATATTGTACAAACGGTGATGTGCTTACAAGATTGGTGGAGGTACAAGAAGCGAACGCAAGACATCGATCGGATGACTGGAATTGAAGATAAATTTGAAGAGTTAAAACTAGCAGATAGATATAAAGATTAAACAATATTCATCAAATTATAATTTTTATTTCTTAGCTTTAAAATTGTAATGAATTATTTTGGAAACAGTTACAAATGATAGTGATATAGGTGAGTAGGTGCCAACCTAGTTGTGATGTACTCATATATTGTGATGCGACGTATTCCAAAATAAATTTATACTTATAAATGATTTACTGATTATTAATAAAGAAGTTATTTTTATCATCTTTTATTTTTATATTTTTTCGCATTTATAATTTATGTCACTTCAAGTTATTAATAATATTATTGTTTTTATTAGCATTTTCTTAATTTTTATGTATATTTTAAAATTTAAAGAGATTTAAAAAAATAAAAAAAAATAAAAAAAGTTAAAAAATCCGGGCCGGCCCGGACCTCGATCCGCTCGGGCACGGGTCCGGACCGACCCATATGGACAGGCCTCCGTGGAAATGAACACTATTTATAGGGAGTTTGTGAGGGCTTCCAAAATTTTAATATTAATTATAAAATTCTTAATAATTAAAAAAACAATTTCATTCCTCTTTTTCCCTTCCAAATAGTTAATATAATGAATATACTTTTCCTGATTATTACGTAGACAGAAATAAATAAATAAAAATATTAAGCAAATAAAGAAAAGATTTTTTTAATAAAGAAAGTCAAGCAACCATTAAGCGCGCAAATCCCACATTAATCGAATTTCAAAGAATTCTTATCCCCAATTAAGACTCCATCACTATTAACCAGATCCAACGCCTGTTTACAAACTTACCATCCTTCACTAAATCAGAAATCAACAAGGAAAAAAAAATAAAAAAAACCTAACCCTAAATCTTGAACGATCCGATCCCGGACCCGCTCATCATCAGCTTAAACTCCTCAAAGCTCACCGATCCATCTCCGTCCTTATCAACCCCCTCGATCATCCTCCTGCACTTGTCAACATCAACCCCCTCCTCGCCCAAACTCCTCAAAACCCTAGCGAGCTCCTCTGCGGAGATCGACCCGTTCCGATCCGAATCGAAGACCGAGAACGCCTGCCTCAGATCCTCGTTGGGGTCGTCGACGCCGACGGTGTTGAGGCTGACGAACTCGTCGAGGCTGATGAAGCCGTCGCCGTCCGAGTCGGCCTCGGACATCATGAGGGAGAGCTCGTCTGCGGTTAGGGGCCGGTCGAGGGAGGAGAAGATGGCGGCGAGCTCCGACGAGGAGATCTTGCCGTCGCCGTTGGTGTCGAACTTGTGGAAGACGCGCTCGAGGTCGGCGACGGGTTCGGATTCGGGTCGCGGCTCGGGCTCGGATTCTGGTGCGGATTCGGGTTGGGATCTGGGCCGGCGGTTGAAGAGGGATTGGAGCTTGCCCATTGGGGGAGAGAGCGAGGGATTTTCGAGATTTGTGATTTTGGTTTTTTTTAATTTATTTAATTGAGGTTTCCCTATTCTTGGGGGGAGGAGTATTTATAGAGGAGGAGAAAGGGTGACGGTTAAATAGGAAAAGGGGTGGGAAAATATTGACGGCGGTTTTGGGATTATTTTGGATGTTTTCTCCAGATTTTGCAATTATGATAATAATATCAAGAATCTTTATTAAATGTTTAAAATTTGGACAAAATTTTAAAACTAACCCATTTTGAAACTTAATTGTAAAAATCAACCAATTTCAAATTTAATTGTCAAAATCGACCCAGTTTCAACCAGTTGGCTGAAACTGGTTCGATTTTGACGAAATAATTTACGAAACTTCACGGGAACTTCAAGTCCCGTGAAGTTTAAGCGCGTTGTTAAACTTCATGGGATTTTCGTAACTTTTTTTTTATCAAAATCGACCCAGTTTTAGCTGGCTCAAACTGGGTCGATTTTGATAATTAAATTGCAAATAGATCGTTTTTTGTAATTAAGTTGCTAAATAGGTTGGTTTTAAAATTTTATCCTTAATTTTTCCTTTTTTTAATATTTGCCAAATACAAATACATGAATGAAATAGGAAGATGAAAATATCCTAGATGCTCGAAATATTTTCGTGAGGAGAACTTGTGTCCACTTAAGTGGACAAGAGCATTGTGTCCACCAAACTTTATATCCACTCATTTAACATATAAAATGTCACTTCATATCATGCAAGGATCCCTAGGAAATATCCAATGGCTAAAAAGTTTGGTGGATGTCCACTTAAGTGGACACAAGTTTTGGTCATATTTTCGTTTCTAAAGTTCTAACTATAGATTTTTTTTTTTAATCCCCCCCCCCCCCCCCCTCCAAATCCTTTCTTTTATTTTTACGGGTCAAAAATGCGAAGGCAGTTGATAGGAGCGGACGAGGATTAAAGATGGTGGGGAACTGAGGTTCGCGTGGTCTAGATTCGTTTATGTGAAGATGCGTACACTCAAAAAATACTTGTGGTAGCTAAAAATTGAGGAAGTTTTTTTTTTTTTTTTTAAAAGAAAGAAAATTAGGAAAAAGTTCGATCACAGGTTTTGACGAGTTGATGATGAATTTGTGATTTGGATCTTTCCGATTATTGTTGTAGTGGAGATATCATTTTTCAGATTATATTCGGTATAATAATCTACTATAATTGTATCTTTTATCAATAATTTTTTATTTAGAAGCTATCAAAGTCGGTTAATGGACCAATCGCATGTCGAGTTTCATTACTGCACACCAACATCAAACCGCGTCCACGGCCCATCGCGGGCCCACACGCTTACTTGAATACCTCGCAACCAATGGGGATTCTAGATATGAACTCCCTGAAATCATGAACATTATTAGATAGTTGGCCTTATTATTATAAGAGCGCTGTTACATTCACCCAAAATATAGAATCAATGAAGGGGATAGGTGAGATGTTTTTTCCCTATTGCATAATGAGCTGGCTATGCGATAGGGAGGGGGATACCTCACCTGTCCCCTCCATTGGTCCCATGTTTTGGGTTCTTAAGGCATTTTTCTTATTTATAAACAGAAAGACAAACCTCGTTATGTTTAATTTTTATGTTATAAGTGATCGTTATATCCAATAAAACCAATTTTCAATTTTAAACTCCTCTTCTAATGGAAATGATGGTGTTGGGGGCTACTATGAGGTGTTTTTGTGGGTTGCAAAGCAAGATTAGGACAGCACTCAAGCAATGCGAGAACATACGATTCTTGTTCTGTGGCTGTACACAATGTAGGAATTCATCATTCAAGGGTTTTTGCAGGGGTTTTGCTTGGGTTGATGACAGCAAAGGTTTAGTTGTGAAAATGTCAAAAAAAGAAATCAATTTATTGGAGAAGAAGTTGGATGAGGTGTTATTCTTGATGAAGATCCTTTTGATTGTATTAGGGGTTTTGAATTTATATAAAATACTAGTTTTTTTTTGTCAAAGTTTATAGCTTTTAAGCAATGGAAATTGGTGTATTTTGACTCCCATGGGCAATACTGTCATTGCACAACCCTGGTTACCCTTAATTCAACCCTAGGTAGATTATTTGAATGGCTATATTAACAGAGGGAGCTGTTTCAACTAACTTACATGATTTGGGGGGAGGAGATAGCTATTATGATGATTTGAGGGAGTTATATTAAAATATGGATAATTCGAGGGAGGAATATCTAAAAAACCCTAAGCTAAACTTCAAGGTACTTTAAAGAGAATATTGACTTGAATGTCCATAATATTGATTAAAGAGAATTTTCGATTGTTTTAGTTTCTCGAAAGTTTGTTCATCTCATTATAGTTCCTACTAGGGGTGTTAACGGAGCGGATACGGCTCGGATATGGCACTTATCATATCCATATCCGCTTACCCATCTCGGATACGGATACGGATACGGATATACGTCGGTAAGAAAAATTCATATCCATATCCGTCAAAATCGGATATGGTTACGGATATAGATGCAGATATATAAACGGATATGCATGCGGATACAAAAAGGATATGAGAAAACTAGATAGTATTCAGAAAAATATAGTCATGTGATACAAAAAGAGTTCGTTAATATGTTCATTATGATTGAAAAGCTAAGATTAGACATCTTGATCATCAAAATTAACCACAAATCCATAATCTAAGAATCGAAACTATCGTAAGAGTATTACCAATATGTATTCGGATTTTTTCGGATACGGATACGGATATTTCACTACAAAACCATATCCACAACCATATCCTATCGGTAATAGATTTGAGTAACCATATTCGTATCCTAACGGATACGGTTACGGATATTTCCTCGGATACGGATACGGTTTGGCACCCCTAGTTCCTACGCGCTCGTTATTATTGCCACTTTTCTCTAAAATGGGCTGAATAGACGGGCCTAATATGGGCTGAATAGGCAGAAGGAAAAACGCCAGCACTAAAAAAAACGAATTGTCAAATACCTAGCTTTACTTCCGTCTCTAAAATGGGCTGAATAGACGGGCCTCGTTTCTCCAAGCCCAATGCTACGCGTGGGGCCCATCTTATCCCACGAAGAAGACTAACGGCTACAAGAACTTCTCATGGCCGCTGTCCTAATATCCTCCACCATCACCCTCTTCAATGGCTCTCCGGCTCTCCTCTCCCCTCCCCATCTCCCTTGAGAAACCCAGCAAGAGATTCTTAAGAAGCCCTCGAACATTTTTATTGCAAGCAACACCCCCAAACCTCTCATCCTCCAATGAGAGAGGAGGAGGAGGGAGGAGGAGGAGGAGGAGGAGGAGAGCTTTAGTGAGCCAAGCAGTGAGTGAGGAGCAAACCAAACAGTATTCTCCTTCTTCTTCTGCTTCTCCGTCCTCTTCAAAGGTTGTTCTTGTCGTCGGAGGAACCGGAGGAGTGGGTGAGCCTCCCCATCATGGACTACAAATTTCATTATAATTGGTTTTATTGGGGTTGTATATCATTGGTTTGGATTGAAATTGCTGCGTGTAGTTTATTATATTAGCTTAGTATACCTATTCGATGAATGAAAACCTTAACATCAAATGAAATCTTGGGTTCACTTGACTGAAGGGGTTTTTTGGGATGAGCGCGCTGGTCGAAGGGCTTTTCTGCTCACCAGCTGTCTTGTGGACATGGTCTATTTTGATATTCCCCCCCGTGTTGTACACTAGACTGAAGGCAAAATGCGTTAAAATTAATTAACCTGATGAAACAAGCACCAAAGATTTATGTGCTTCAAGTAACTGCATACACCATGCAAGGAGAGATTCGACAACCTCCTTGAAAAATAGCAAGAAGCTTCTAGGATCAGATTAGGTAAAAGGGTTATCTTAAATGCTCCAAACCCACGAACCCATTCCAAGAAACTCATTTTAAATCGATTGGTACGAAAACTTTTGAACAAATAAACCCAACTCTCGTGGAACCTTCTTGCTTCCTCAAGTTATATCGATAATTTCGCTCCCTGTGAAATTCACACCCTTTTGCTAGCTTACATGGGTCTAATTGTAGGAGAAATCATTGAGGTCTAGTCCCTTTCTTTTTGTCCCCCTTTATGAGTTCTATGTTTTTGCAGAAACATGTTAGGTAATATGTACTCTATGGGGAGCACCAGGGGAGGTACATGTCTCTAATTGTTGATCTACTCAAAAGGAGAATTATGCAATGACACCTCACACATAAAAACTTGCAAATGAATGCATTAATATATCATTCTGGTCAACACAACGACGGACATAGAAATGATGAAGCTACGAATATCCTGTTAGAGCCATCTACTTTAACATTGTATCCTTATACTTTTCATCTGCCATCTCGCTTATTTTTATTAGATTTTCTCTCCTCCCAGGACAGCTAATCGTAGCATCCCTGCTAAGCCGAAACATCAACTCGCGCTTGCTGCTCAGAGATCCTGAGAAAGCAATGTCTCTATTTGGTATACAAGACGAGGAACTTTTAAAGGTAAATGTTTATTGTGCATGCTTACTGTTAGAATAAATATTTAAGGAAGTTTCTGGCTTAATTTTATAGAGATGGAAAGGGGACACAAGGAATCCTAGTGATTTAGATCCAACTATTTTTCAGGTTTTTCCTTCTGCCTCCTTTATGATCATAAGTTTTGTTACTAATTTTGAATCTTAATTTATTTACTCCTTTATTAATTTAAATTATAGGACTCTTGTTTCGTAGGGGGTTACACATGTGATTTGCAGCACGGGAACCACTGCATTCCCTTCAAAACGCTGGGAAGGAGATAATACACCTGAAAGAGTAGGTAGGATATTACCATTTGTCATATTGCTTACTTTGTTTCTTGGCAATAAACATATATCTGTCAACGTTGTTGGTTTGCTAACATCCGTTTCTAGTTAAATGTAAGGAACTGCGCTAGCTAAGTAAGCCCTATTGCTCAGTATAACTAAAGCTTCTCAGCATTCAATTAGAGAGAGTTGAGGGATATAGATTACCTAAATTATATCTTTGAAGTTGAACTTGGAATTTCAGGGTCAAAACTGTGTTCTTTTTCTAATAATGCATGTTCATGCTTTTAAAACTATCGATGAAGTGGATCAATGATGGAGAACGATGATGGTCAGGGACAGCGGGGCTCGTTCAAGGTCATCGGCATCATTGATTTGCTGCTACTGTTTGATTTCTGTCCCGGAAACAGAAGGGATATGACTGATTGTGGCTGCAGGGATGATCTGATTTCTTGCAGGCAAGAAAGACAATAGGATAGGATTGTAAAAGAGAAACAAGATAATTTGAGTAGGCCGGATTCACTCGCAGCGCCTAATCAGAAAATGTGGCTTCATGCCTATGGAATCACTCCAAAACATCGCTCAGAACTCATATTTTTTTCAACAATTTCCATCTCCTCAAATGAAGAAATACATTATTATTTATAGGATAAAATCCTAATCAAATCAAACAAACTCCTAATTAAAAAATAAAAAGAATCATGTCTAAATATCCTAACTAACAGATAAAACCAAATAATGATTCCAACTAAAACATCTTAACTAAAATCAAATCAAATCCTTGCAAGAAAATTAAATCCTAAGTTGTAATCTTCAATGCCCCGCATCAATCGAGGTAGCTTCCATTACCATGAATATTTTTTTAATATTGTACATTTTCATAATACATCTCAAGAAAGTATCTATGGTTGATGAGTATCAGAGGACCATGAGACTAAGGGTCATAGTTGATGGAAATACAAGAATTAAAGGTCAACCTAAATGAACATGAACTTAGGTGTTAAAGTATGCATATGATGGTAGTTAAACTCCTAGGAGGTAGCTCTTAATGGCCAAAAGGATTCACGTTCCCCACCTTACAATTATACGATAAGGGCTTTGTTGTTTTTGGAGGATGTTCTTGTCAAGTAAAATTTGAATTATTCTCCCAAAATATACAGAAAGTAAGCCCCCTTCTTCAGGTGCCTCAGCCATGATGACTTTTGTACATTGATCAACAGAATTTCATTGGTTTATTTTCGTTACATTCTTTCCTGTTCCACTGGAAAAACTTCTATTTGCATGATTAAGATTGTTTACACATGAAATTGAGACAACTATGTTCTCTATGTACCTCAAAAAATTATCATCATTTGAAGACTGGGAGGGCATTCGGAATCTTGTATCGGTGCTGCCTCCAACTATACAGAGATTTGTTCTTGTCTCATCGGTTGGCGTCACGAAATTTGGTGAATTACCATGGAGGTATATAAGCTTGTTTATTTGAAACCTAAATATTCTTTGATATGTTTTAATACAATGATTCTGAATTTATTATCTAGTTTTGGGTATGTAAAAGTTGCTGGTTTTATCTTAGTGAATTGTTTCTTAACGCATCATTTCAAACTTTCATTGCAAAAGCATTACTCAATTGGGTTGCTGTCAGGCCCATGATAAGTTAAATTTAATTTTCCATACTGAGTTCTTTAAGACAATTAGTTTCATCTTTGACAGCGCAAACACAAATTAGGGATAAGGGCTTTACTGTTGTTTTAATAGAGATTCTTTCGGGGCCTCTGCTTTAATATGCATAAAATCCCTTTTTTGATCTTAGACTAATCATTAACATGGGAGACAAATTTTGTACTAAAAGTCCTTTCATCATTATGAACTTTATCCCAGGTAAATTGCTGATTATTTGCAGAGCATATTAATATAAAAAAGCAAATTAAGATTCTTCAACTAATACAATTCATCATTTCTAAATGTACTTTCATAATGTTGATGACGGTGGAAACCTCATCAGTAAATCATCAATTAACATATAATATCTGTTAAGGACACCAACGTTGAAAAATTAAAGCATTGTACTGTCTAATAATTCATAGACGTTTATAAAAATATGCATATATTAGTTTTTAAACTGTTAGCAATCATATTGGGTGACATACATGCATCAATTAAGTTAAAATGTTTCCTTTTAGACAATACATTATTGTCTCGATTATGCTGTTTTTTTTGCGATTCATAATATAAAAGTCTTGCATACATGACTTCATTTCTCTGGTTGAAAAGATGCACTCGCAAAGTTTTTCGATGTTGGTTGCAGTATCATGAATCTATTTGGAGTTCTAAAGTTCAAAAAGATGGGGGAGGATTTTGTTCGCAATTCTGGCCTTCCTTATACCATTATCAGGTCTATTACTTATTAATAAGATATTAATGCCTAGATAAATTTCTTCACCTATATGAACCTGTAGAATGGTAAAATTTTTTGGCTGAAACATTCAATTATTTTTGCTTATCAGGCCTGGAAGATTGACTGATGGACCATATACTTCTTATGATTTAAATACGCTTATTAAAGCAACTGCTGGAGAAAGGAGAGCAGTAGTTATAGGCCAAGGTATCACTTTTCCTATCTCAAACATTGAAATATCAACAAATTTTGTATATCTCTAACTAGTTTGAAGTTCTAGTTCCAGAACCCTGTAACAATGTGAGACTCAAAATTGCTTGATGTACATTTTCAATCCGCAGTCCATATACAAAACTTGATATAAGTTAACAAACACGGTCTATTTAAATAATTTCTTCCAAATAAAATGGCATGATATTGGTCATGGGAAACTAGCTTGTAAATGAACTTAGAGAAGTATGCATCACAAAAACAGTTAATAAAAGAGATTTAATAGAATTAAATGGAATGATAATAATACCGCCAAAATCTGGGATAAAAGCTTTGTTGTTTTGTTGGACATTGCTCATTGGAAGTTAGTTAAGGAAAAAAACAATCTTCTGAATTTGTGAAAATTCGGTTGCCATATAACTAGAAGCTAGAGAGTTTTTTTCATATTTCACTATCATACAGATATTAAGGGTTCAATTCACAAAGTTGCCATGAACTTTGGAGGGTTTTGCACAAAACTACCATTTACTTTTTTTATTAGATAACTGTTAAATTAAGTAGTAGGTTAAGTATTGGGTATTGGGTTAATGGGATGTTACCCATTAACCTTAACCTTATTGTATGGCTATATATATCTCTCTTATGATCTCAATAAAGGTAGATTAGGGTTTTATCTACTTTTACATGGTATCAGAGCATCCACAATAAAACCCTAACCCTAGCCGCGCCCCCCCCTCCTCTCCTCTCCTCTCACCCGGCCGCCCCACCACCGCCCCCACCCCTGCCCCGCTGCCGCCTGCACCGCTGCCCCGCTGCCCCGCTGCCGCCTGCAGAATCCCACCACCGCCTGCCCCCCCCCTGCCCCTGCACCGCTGCCCCCCCACCCCTGCCCCGCTGCCCCACTGCCCCTGCACCGCTGCCCCCCCCCCACCCCTGCCCCGCTGCCGCCTGCCCCCCTGCCCCGCTGCCCTGCTGCCGCCTGCAGAACCCCACCACCGCCTGCCCCCCCTGCCCCGCTGCCGCCTGCACCGCTGCCCCCTACCCCCTGCCCCGCTGCCCCGCTGCCCCGCTCCCTGCCCCGCTGCCCCGCTGCCACCTACCACCCCTGCCTCCTTTGCACAGTCCACCACGGCACCCCCCCCCTCTCATCCTGTCGACCATCGAGTTGACATGGATTCCCTCGACTCAGTCCTCGAACTGATGACAGGAAGAGTTTAACTCTCACATCGATGAGATATAACTGTTTTTTTTTTGTTCTTGTTTCCTCTGAGAAACGAGAATTTGTTTGAAGATCCTACTCTTGTTGTGCAGCAGAGGTGCTGCCGAAATTTTCACTGCACACAACAAGGGTTGGAAGAGAAGGTTTGGCTGGAGCCTTTGTGCAAACATAAGCCAAGGCTCTCTTCTATCTGACTACTATCCTGCTACGGATCTCTACTACTGACTACTATCTGTCTACCATTGTTGAAATATGACTACTACTTCGATGTCTGATATCTCATCATCTACTACTCCTGTTGCTGGTGAAACCTCTGCGCCAAAAGTAGTTTTGGGGACTACAATTAAGTTGAATGGTACTAACTATCTGCTATGGGCACAAGCTTTCCGGATCTTCATTGGCGCTCAGAGCAAACTGCCTCATCTTCTGGCATCTCCACCACCACCCTCTGATCCCACCTACAACTCGTGGCTCTCTTCTGATTACTGTGTTATGACTTGGCTTCTCAACAGTATGGAAGCACAAATCAGTAGCAGTGTTATGTTTCTGACCACTGCAAAGGAAATGTGGGACAGCCTAAAGATTATGTACGGGAATGAGAAAAATGTTTCCCGTGTTTTTGAGATTTATGAACGACTATTTGCGATCAAACAGGGCGATAAGACAGTTCCCGAGTTCTTTGGTGAGTTGAAGGGACTGATAGACGAACTAGAAATGCATCAGCCTGCAGTAGCTGATGCGGCGACATTGTTGGGGTATCGTCGTGATCTGGCTGTCTCCAAGTTTCTTTCTGGACTGCACCCTAATTTACAGTCTCAGGTACGGGGACAAATATTGGGTGGCGATACGATTCCCTCACTGACTGCTACATTCTCCAGAGTCATGCAGGTCTCTACTGGTGTTACTTCTGCTACTACTGCACCTTCTCCACATTCAGTGGATCAGTCTGCCATGTTCTCTAGTCGAGGCAGAGGCCGCGGTCGTGGTCGTGGTCGTGGTCGTGAGTCTGTGGGAGGACGTGGCTCCTTTGGTGGGCGACATGGTGATTCTGATAGGGGTTCACGTCAGTGTAGTCACTGTGGGAGGACCAATCATGTTTCTGAGAAGTGCTGGGAGAAGTTTGGCCGTCCTCAATGGGCCCAAGTAGCCGATGCAGAGTCGACTCATTCACCTGTTTCTACTACTACTCCTAACAATCTAGCTGCTACTATTCCTACTGTTCAGATCTCTCAGGCAGATTATGAGAGGTTCCGCCAGCTAGAGCTCTCTCAAAACAGTCATTCGGCTACTCATGCATCCTCTTCAGGTATGGATGCTTACATAGCTTCTCCTCATGAACCATGGGTACTAGATTCTGGAGCCTCATCCCATATGACAGGTATAAAGGATCGCTTTGACACTTTACATTTTTCTGATAAGTTCCCCTCTATTCGCATCGCTGATGGTACACTTTCTCCAGTTCTTGGTGCTGGAGTAGTTCATGCTACTTCCTCCTTGAAACTCACTGATGTGTTATATGCTCCTAAATTTCCTGTTAGCTTGTTATCCATTAGCAAGTTTACAAAGCAAAATAACTGTAAAGTCACATTCTTTCCATCTTATTGTGTTTTTCAGGACCTAGCAACTGGGAGGACGATTGGTTCGGGGCATGAGAGAGGAGGTATGTACTATTTGGACGACAGTGTGCCGGGTGCTGGTCTTGTTGCAGCACAGCCTGATTCTACCTTACTATGGCACTGGCGTCTGGGTCATCCTTCTCTTCAAAAACTTAAATCAGTAGTTACTGTTCAGTCTTCTCTTTCTTCTTTAGGTTGTGAGTCATGTGAACTGGGTAAGCACCACCGTGCTTCTTTTCAGAGTCGTGTCGATAAACGCAGTAGTTTTGCGTTTGAGTTAGTTCATTCTGATGTCTGGGGTCCTTGTCGTGTTCCCTCTGTGAAGGGTTATCGATATTTCATTATTTTTGTTGATGATTTCTCTCGCATGACTTGGCTATATTTGTTGAAAGAGAGGTCTGAAGTCCCGCATGTTATTGAACTTTTTTTTAATGAAATAAAAACCCAGTTCTCTACTTCTATTCATATTCTTCGCACTGATAATGCTTTGGAATATATGAAAAATGACGTTTCTAAATTTTGTGCTCTTCATGGTATTATTCATCAAACTTCTTGCTCTCACACTTCACAACAAAATGGAGTTGCTGAGAGGAAGCATAGACATATTCTAGATGTTGCTAGAACGCTGATGATACATATGAATATTCCAAAGTACTTGTGGTCTGATGCTGTCCTCACTGCCTGTTATTTGATTAATCGAATGCCTTCCTCTGTTCTTGATGGTTTGATACCATTCCACTGTCTTTATCCTGCTAAAAAACGTTTTTCTGTGATTCCTCGAGTTTTTGGTTGTACGTGTTTTGTTCAGGATTTGACTGCTGGGTTGGATAAATTATCTCCTAGGTCCATTAAGTGTGTGTTTGTTGGATACTCACGTACTCAAAAAGGGTATAGGTGCTATCATCCAACCACCAGGAGATATTTTGTTTCTGCTGATGTTACCTTCTTTGAGTCTGTCCCATATTTTTCCTCTGGTTCCACTACCTCTGTCAGTCCACAGGTACCTCTACCATCTACAGCTCCTACTACTATTTCGGTATCTGCTCCTGTGGCTGCTGCACCACAGCCTCTACTGACGTACTCTCGCCGTCCTAAAGTACATACGCCTGTCTCTGTTCCTACTGACAACTCTTCTCCAGCTGCAGGTCCATCTCATGTCGAGCCCCATATCTCTTCTGACTTAGATGTTCCTATTGCTCTTCGTAAAGGTAAACGGTCTTGCCCAAAATATCCTCTCTCTCTTTTTGTCTCTTATGACCGTCTTACCCCATCCTTTCGTCAGTTTGCTTTGTCCTTGTCCACTATATCTTTACCCAGGTCACATGAGGAAGCTTTGTTAGTACCCGCCTGGAAACAGGCTATGGATGAGGAAATGAATGCACTGCTTTCTAGAGGGACTTGGGATATGGTATCTCTCCCTACTGGAGCAACTGTGGTTGGCTGCAGATGGGTGTATACATTGAAATATCGCCCTGATGGGTCTGTTGATAGATATAAAGCTCGCCTAGTTGCTAAAGGATATACTCAGACATATGGTATTGATTATTTTGAGACTTTTTCTCCTGTTGCGCGTCTAAACTCCATTCGTATTCTCTTCTCTCTGGCTGTTAATCTGGATTGGCCTATGCATCAACTAGATGTGAAGAATGCTTTTCTTTATGGTGATTTGGACGAGGAGGTTTATATGGAGCAACCTCCTGGGTATGTTGCTCAGGGGGAGAATATTGTCTGCAGACTGAGAAAGGCCATCTATGGGTTAAAACAGAGTCCGCGAGCTTGGTTTGATAAATTCAGCAAGGTTATTTCTAGTGTTGGTTTCCAACGCTGTCATTCTGATCACTCTGTCTTTCTTCGACGCACAACAACTGGTTTGGTTATTTTAGCTGTTTATGTTGATGATATTCTGCTCACTGGGAGTGATTCAGTTGCCTTAATAGAGACCAAGGAGTATCTAAACCGTCATTTTGTCACTAAGGACATGGGAAAACCAAAATATTTTCTTGGGATTGAAGTTGCATATCAAAGGCATGGCCTGTTGTTGTCCCAAAGGAAGTATGTGCTAGATTTACTAGAAGAAGCAGGTCTCTCGGGATGCAAACCTTCAAACACTCCAATGGAGGCAAATATTGATTTGTGGCGTGATGATACCTCTTTACTAGAAGATGTTGGACAATACAGGAGACTGATTGGTAAGCTAATCTATTTGACAGTTACCAGACCTGATATTACTTTTGCAGTGGGTGTACTGAGTAGATTTATGCACAAACCTAGAGAAGTTCATTGGACAGCTGCCTTAAAAATTTTGGCATATATCAAGAGTTGCCCTGGTAAGGGATTGCTATATAAGAAGCATGGGCATACTCGCATTTCTGCTTTCTCTGATGCTGGCTATGCAGGAGATATGGGAGACCGAAAGTCAACCTCAGGTTTCTGTACTTTTATTGGAGGTAATCTTGTCACTTGGAGAAGCAAGAAACAAGATGTAGTATCGCGGTCTAGTGCAGAGGCCGAATACAGAGCAATGGCTCACACTGCTTGTGAGATGGTGTGGCTACGAAAGTTTATGACAGAACTTGGTCTTGTTCAACCTGGACCCATGCCTATGCATTGTGACAACCAATCTGCCATTTACATTGCACAGAATCCTGTATTTCATGAGAGGACAAAACATATTGAAGTTGACTGCAATTTTGTCAGAGATGCTTGGGAGAAGAAGATAGTATCTCTCATATTCACTCCGTCCTCACAACAACTTGCTGATATTCTTACCAAGGCTACATCTTCAAAGGTGTTCTCTACTATATGTGACAAGCTGGGCATGATAGATATATATGCTCCAGCTTGAGGGGGAGTGTTAAATTAAGTAGTAGGTTAAGTATTGGGTATTGGGTTAATGGGATGTTACCCATTAACCTTAACCTTATTGTATGGCTATATATATCTCTCTTATGATCTCAATAAAGGTTGATTAGGGTTTTATCTACTTTTACAATAACTATAACAGAAAAATGTAGAAAAATCCCATAAACTATAGGAAATTTTTACTGACAGGTTATTTATGTCCATCAATTTGGGAAAAATCAAAAGACTAATATAGAAGATATATAAAGTACATCAGAACAAAATTGTCTAAAACGTGTCGTGTGTTAAACATGTGACAACCTACACTCATTGTCATCAGGCATGATAGTTTAGTGAAAAGTTCATGGTATTTTTCTCTAATAATCATGGTAATGTTAGCATACCTTATCCGTAATCAATAGCCCTTAACCCTCTTTATCACAGTAGTTTTGTGGATTGAAATCAACATTGTGCAACAATATAGTGATATCTCTCAGCTTGCATCTGCATGCTACAACCGATGGATATTTTGTTGCAAATTTTTTTGTAATCATGTTGCATTATGATAAATTAACAAAACGAGGGGTTTTTAACCGGTTACTTAAAATTGATATCTTTTTGTTGTTCAGGAGATAAACTTGTGGGCGAGGTTAGCAGACTTGTAGTAGCAGAAGCCTGCATACAAGCTCTCGATATAGACTTTACTAAGGGACAAATATATGAGATCAACTCGATACAGGTATTTTTAAAATAAGATTTTGGTCAAGGTTAATTGCACAATTGTCTATACTTCCTTAACAAATTGTACATGGTCATTACATTGAAAATTGGTGATTATATCAAAAATTTGATGGGCAGTGAAAAATATCACCTTTTAAAATTTAGGGAGATTTTATGTGATTTGTACGGAGGACTTTATGTAATTTACCTTTTACTAATCTTGCAGAGGTACTGTTTATTGAAGAAGAAAAACTACAAGCCTACTATATGATGAGAATGATGTTATAAAATTTGCTCTTTAATTTTTTTTTTAGCAAATACAATGTGAAATCAAAGTATATTAATATAAATTATTAATTTTTGAAACTGAAAATAAATGGTGTTGCAGGGAGAAGGACCTGGAAGCGATACGGAGAAATGGAAGGAGCTTTTCAAAGCTGCCACAATTAATTAGATGGAAATGTTGCTCATCTCCGTCACGAGTTTTTGCTTGAACATGAGTTTATACACTTGTATAATAGTAATGTGGACTATGTACTCTTGTATAACGTTGTGTATATTGTAATTAATTTGTATTTATATCATAATTTTATCTTCATGATAAAAAGAACATAATTGTACCATATCACTGAGTTTTGTTAAGGATTTGAGACAGTTTAGAATCAAGAGTGGTGCTTCTTTTTCTTTGGATGAGTGAGGCAAAGGAGAGGGGATCCATGTTGGGGTTTTATAGTCACAGCTACATGGGCAATATGAAATATTTCATATCGTCTAAAAAGATAAAAATGTTATTAGAATATGAATCCTATCAGAATACTTTCCCTGCAGGAATTGCTATTTTGTAGCTCTCCACTCTTGACGGTCGAGATCGATAGAGGAAAGAAGTAGATGAGCTGTCGAAATCTCAACTCTCTAAATGGATGAACATCAGAACATTTTTACGTGGAAAATATTGATCATATTTTCCCTTCATGATTTACTTAGGTCGTGCATTCTAACAAATGTCTGATTACTAGCTTTATTTATTTGTAGTAACATTTAATTATATGTTATGATTCATGAATATCACATAATTAGATGCGTGTGACTAGATAGGAGAGTTAAATGCGATAGGTTGGTTCTTTGCCCTTTTTGGTTGATAGTGTTGGCTTCATATTAGATGTTGAGGGAACAAAGTTGAACTTTAGGGTGTGTTTGGCAACTCTTTAAAACTGGACCAGGTTTGATAATGGTCTAATTTTTAAGCGTCGTGTTGATTGGCAAACTGAGCCGAAATTGACCTAGTTTGCTTTAGCCTATTTTTGAACCTCTAAACCGGTTTCGCGGTGAATCAGAGAGAAGATGGTCTACAACTAGATCGGTTCTTACGAAAACCAGTTTAATGAATAAATTTAATCTAATATTAGTGAGTTGCCAAACACACCCTTATACTTCTTTTTTGATGGGAGAAAATAATGTTGTATAATCTTGACGACTACCAAGTGTACCAATGATATTATGCCCATCTGACATTAAAGGACAATTCTGCTGGGGTATTTTGATCCATCGGTTCAACTTGAAGTTAACAGCTGCTGCCTAAAGTGCACAAAAATAAGCATAAAATGCACACAAATTGCTTTTGACATGATCTGCAAAGAATTTCTAGAATCCTTTCCCCAATACAACGATCAGAAAATTATTTCGCTTCAAAAATTAAAAAAAAGATATCATAAGATGAGTCGACAAAATACATGATACATACTAGTTCTCAAACTTAATGATTCAAACAAAACTCAAAACTAATGGTTTTCAACATGGCTAAGCTCAGTTACATTTCAAATAAACTGGCTCTTACCCAAATGCTCACAAAATAACTAGGATGGCTTATTTAGCAAAAAGAGTAATTATGCTAAGTGTCCTTTTTCTGATGGGGGCGGAAAAGGAGGGGAAAAAAAGCTCTGAGGATAGTTCTAAGAAGAAAACATTCATTTTGCCTGAGGATGAGAAGCAATAAATTCAACAGCAAGATTGATGGAGTTAATCTTGTCCGCTTCATTATCAGGAATCTCAAACCCAAATTCTTCTTCTAGGGCCATGACAATTTCTACAGTGTCCAAACTGTCGAGGCCGAGATCGTTTTGGAAATGGGCATTTGGTGTTACCTGCAATCACGCATCATATGACAATTAGAGTAGTAAGAAAACATTCACAACCATCTGTCATTCCATTGATCCAGAATTTGTTTTTCATGTGCTACATTGTAACTATTAGTAGAAGACATGGTTAGTGGCAATGCAGAACACATACTGGCTACAATAAGAAACAATGCATCATGAAAATGTCATTTTGGCTTAAATCTCTGCCTCAGAAAGTCATCATATAATAAGTTCGGAGCTATGTTCCCCATCGCAATCTTATCAGCTTATCAACTTTAACTCTCTGCTGCTAAACTATTTTGTCCCGAAGAATTTTTGGATACCTTACTCGGATGAGTTTAACTGCAAAACCAACAATTACTTCCATCCCTTGGTCTGCTGTTAAGTGACAAACCAAGGAGTATATATCTTGGTCATAGAATTTCATCAACTTTCATTAACCCTTATTAACCCTTTATGCACAGAGTAGTACTCCATCGCTGATCCCATATTGTTTGGGAGATGCATAGATTAGAATATTGGTAGATACTATGAGGAATTTAAATTTGGGATCATCAAAAACAGAAGGTGCTTGTAATGTATGACATTTTATGTACTTAAGGGAGTGGAAACAGAAGCAGTAAATTTCCAAACAAAAGCGCCAAAAGCAGAAGAAACATATTAAGGATTATGCATCATGTAACAGAGTTTGGTTTATCAGCAAAAACATCAAAATCATAGAGAAATTAAATTGAACAATCAACCAAGTGCCACCACCAAAACCACATACTACATAGCTTTATTGTAATTATCAATATTCAATACAGCATGTGAATAAATATAAGTATGTAGGTGTCACTCTTTAACAGAGGGGTCCTAAAAGGAGTGAATAGAGAAGGATTCAAATAAGCAGAACCAAAGGCCTTTTCTTGTTCTTGCTGATGGCATTTAAATGTTATCTACCATGCAATATTTTTATTATACCCTCGTTTGCCAACAAAAACACAGTACTACCTGCCATAACTGGCTTAACCAATTATGTTTCATCTCCTACATGGTCCACCAACTTAAGTGATTTGAGCTCTGTGGCCAAGCAACCTATACCTTTTTATTCCTCTAATGTCCTGACAGTTTCTATTCAAACCGAGCTAGTTTTTTCCGGGGATTTTGTGGATATTATCAATTTATCATGCATGTCCTTGACATCTTCATTATCAACTTACAGTCTTATTCTCACCTAAAGAGACTCATATATCAAGTCTAGTGTCTCTATGACTCTATCCTCTCTAGTTCTAACACATGTGCCTTGAAATCTGATGTGATATTTAAAATGGAGAGTAAATACTAATAGTCAGGATAAATTGTCCATCTAATTATATAGCCCACCATTTTATGTGACCCACTGACACCAGACTCAGGATGCATCAGGACAGGACGTAAAAATAGCCTCAACGTCCGCAATGACCAAGAAAACGAAATTTCTTCTTCCAAATTAAGCTATTCAATTAGCAGGTAGATGACAAATTGTGCAGACAACTTCACACTAATTTTAGTTCTCATAAATATTAGCAACTGCAGTATATATGCAAGGTGTGAAAAAAGGGGGCTTCCAATCAACCTTGGCATCTGCATCAAGCATAACCAACAAAACATAAGTCCACTTGTCGCTTACTACTGCATAAGCCGATAGATGAAACGTCTGTTTTCCTATCTAAGTGATCAGAGAAAAGAAGAGCATTTATATACTTCAACACATTTAAACTCTAGTTCCTTGTAAGATACCTAGAACAAAATAATCTGGGAATGTTGATGTCAAATTTCAAACAGTAACAATTAGATGTCAACTTCTATGGTTGTACCTGCAGCATTGTTCTTTACTTTCTCTAGTGCATCAAATCTATTACCTAGGAAATACCCTGCATGTCAAAAATAGGTTTTTCAAGCTTTCTCTGAAACCCACGATTTTAGTCATTTTTCAAACAAATGGCAAATAAGTAAGCATTACTTCAAAATTAGTGATTTCCGTGACTATATAGTCCACGATTTTTTTTTTCCATTTTTGTTCGTTTTCGACCATATAGCAATTGATTGCACGAACATTATTTTTTACAATTTTCATGGGCACCCGTGATTTTTATCTTTTATCATTACTTTGACCCGATGACAATTATGAGTACTTCAAAATTCACAATTTTAACGAGTTATAACTGACCATTTTGACAATTTTTATCTGTTTTATCCCAATAACGAGTAAGAATATGCTCTTCAAAATTCGCGAATCCTACGATTTTTGCAATTTTCATTTTTCAACCAAATGACAAATAAGTATGAGTACTTCAAAATTCGTGATTTTACCAGATTTCCGACCAAATAGCAATTAATTGTGCGAACTTCATTTTTTGTGATTTTCATGGGCCACAATATTTGTCTATTATCATTCATCTGACCTAATGACAATTAATTATAAATACTTTAAAATTCATAATTTTAATGAGTTTTTGACAATTTTTGTTTGTTTTGTCCCAATAACAAGTAATACGTTGTTCAAAATTCGCGATTCCCACAATTTTTGTCAATTTTTATTTTTCAACCAAATGGGAAATAAGTATGCGCACTTCAAGAATTCGTGAATTTCATGAGCTATAATTCATGATTTTTGTCCAGTTTTGTTCGTTTCAACACCATAACAATTAATTGCACGAACTTCAATTTTTTGCGATTCTCATAGGATATAACTCACGATTTTATTCTATTTTCATTCGACCCAATGACAATTAATTATGAGTACTTCAAAATTCGCGATTTGATGGGCTATCATGATTTTAGCAATTTTTGCTCATTTCGTCCCAATGACAAGTAATAATATGTACTTCAAAATTCACGATTCTCATAAGCCATAATCCAAGGTTTTTGTCAATTTTCTTTTTTTTGACAAAGTGGTAAATAAGTATGCATACTTCAAAATTCGCGACTTTCATGAGCTATAGTCTATGATTTTTGTCCTTTATCCGTTTCAACCCCATAACAATTAATCGTGCGAACTTCAATATTTACGAATTTCATGCGCTATAATCCACGATTGTTGTCCACTATCATTCATTCGACTCAATGACAATTAGTTATAACTATTGTCAAACTTCGCTATTTTGATAGGTTATAACCGACGATTTTTACAATCTTTTTTCGTTTTGTCCCAATCACAAGTAATAATACATACTTCAAAATTCACGAATTTTCATGAGCTATAACTCATAGTTTTTGTCAATTTTTTATTTTTCAACCATATGTCAACTAAGTAGGTGTAATTTATAGTTCGACATTTTCATGGGCTATTGTCCATGATTTTTGTCTTTTTATTCCTTTCGACCCCATAGCAATTAATTGTGTGAACTTCACTATTCGTAATTTTTGTGGGTTACAATACATGATTTTTGTCAATTATCATTCATTCGACACAATGTCAACTAATTATGAGTACTTCAAAATTCGTGATATGTATGGGTTATAACTCACGATTTTAGCAATTTTTTGTTCGTTTAGTTCCAATATCAAGCAATAGTACACACTTCAATATTCGTGATTTTCAGAACTACATAACCCATAGATTTGTCAATTTTTGTTTTCCAATCAAATGATAAAATACCTATGCGTACTATAAAATTCGCGATCTTCATGGGCTACATAACCCATAGGTTTGTCAATGTTTGTTTTCTGATCAAATGGTAGATATGTATCCATATTTCAAAATTCGTACCTTTCATGGGCTATCATGATTTTTCTCTACTTTTGTTCATTTCAACTCAATAGCAATTAATTATGTGTACTTCAATATTTACGATTTTCGTGATCTCTATGTAACCCATAATTTTTGTCCACTATCATGCATTCAACCCAATGACAAATAATTATAACTACTTCGAAATTCACTATTTTGATAAGTTGTAACTGATGATTTTTACAATTTTTGATTGTTTTGGCCTAATGACAAGTAATATGTACTTCAAAATTTACGATTTTCATAAACTATAACCCATAGTTTTGATCAAATTTTTTCTTTTTCGACAACATAGCAAATAAGTATGCGTAATTCAAAATTTGGGATTTTCATGGACTAGTAAACTACTGTCCATGATTTGGCCTTTTTGTTCATTTGGGAGTAATTGTTCAAACTTCATTATTCACGATTTTCATAGCCTATAATACACAAATTTTGTCTATTATCATTCATTCGATCAAATGACAATCAATTATAAACACTTTAAAATTTGTGATTTTGATTGGTTATAACTCATGATTTTGATAGCCTTTGTACATTTTGTCCTCATGCCAAATAAAATATGTACCTTCCAATTTGCGAATTAATGAGCTATAACCCAAATTTTTTGTCGATTTTCAAATTTCGATCAAATGGCAAGTAAGTATGTGTACTTCAAAATTATTGAGTTCATGTGCTATAATCCATAAACCTTGTCTATTTTTGCTTTTTTCAACTTAATAGTAATTAATTGTGTTCAATGTTACAGAAGGCGCTAGGCGGACTAGACGTTCGAACTGGGGCCTAGCGCCTAGGCGTACGCCTAAGCGGCACCCAGGCATTTGCTTATTTTTAAATTTATTTAATTATAATAATTCACAAAAATATGTATTAAATTCATATAAAATTGTGAAAAATATAAATAACAAGATTAAATCCATAATCAACCATGCATAAATACTAAAATTGAACTAAGATTAAGATTAAACTAATTAACTAAAATTGAACAAAATTAAACTAAAATTATCTAAAATTGAACAAGATTAAACTACAATTAACTTAATTAAACTAATTAATTAACCTAAATTGAACAAGATTAACTATTTAAATTTAAAAAATAGTTTATAAGTGAAATTTTCACCTAAAATAGTAAATAAGTTAAAAAATAGTTTATAAATTAAATAAAAATAAAAATTTTACCTGAACGGCGAGAGAAGACTGGTGGGAGAAGGGGGCTGTGCGAGAGGACCGACGGGAGAACGGGGATTGCGGGAGAGGAGGACGTGGTTGCGGGAGCGACGGGAGAGGGAGAGAAAGTCGAGAGAGATAGGGAGAGGTGGCTGCGGGAGAGTGAGTTAGAGAGAGAGGGAGATAGGGAGAGGCGGCGGGAGAAAGGGAGAGAGATAAGGAGAGGGACTGAAGGAGATGGGGCGGGGGGGGGGGGAGCGAGTCGAGAAAGAGAGAAATAGGCAGAGGCGGCGGTAGGTGCGGGAGAGTTAGAGAGAGGGAGATATGGTTAGCTATTAATATTAGGTTATGGGTTCGGGTTACAAGTATGGGTTTGGGTTCTTTTTCCAGTTTTTTTTTTTAAATGCTAGGCGGCCCGTGGCCTAGAACTAGGCGGCGTCTAAGCAGAGCGACTACCTAGACTGACCACTTTGGCCATTTTTAGGCGGCTAAAGCTCCACCTACGTCTAGGCGTCCGCCTAGGCCGTTTTTTAAAACACTAATTATGTTGACTTAGATTTTTGCGGTTTTTATGGGTTATAACCCACGATTTTTGTCCACTTACCATTTATTCAACACAATGACACTTAATTTTGAGTACTTCGAAATTTGCAATTTTGATAGGTTATACTCATCATTTGGTAGTTTTTGTAAGTTTCGTTCCAATGACAACTGACAAGTAATAATACATACTTTCAACTTTGAGATTTTAGTGAGCTATAACCTATATTTTGTGTCATTTTTTATTTTTTGACCAAATGGGAAATAAGTATGAGTACTTCAAATTTGTGACTTTCATGGACTATAATCCATGATTTTTGTCTATTTTTTCATTTCACCCTATAGCAAGTAATTGTGCAAACTTCCATATCAGCGATTTCCATTAGCTATTACCCACGGTTTTATCAATTTTCATTTTCCGATCAAATGGTATGTGTGTGTATATATATATAGATATATATATAAAAAGACACAAAATATAATATATAGCT
>BQKN01065609.1:32257-47749 GCA_022839385.1 Asparagus kiusianus | reverse complement strand
ACACACACACACTTCAAAATTCATAACTTTCATAGGCTATAGTTCTTTATTTTTTTTTATTTTTTTTTTGTTTCCACCTAATAGCAATGAATTGTACAAAATTCAATTTTATTGATTTTCATGAGTTATATATATATAAGCCACAATTTCCGCACACTATCATTCATTCAATTAATGACAAATAACTAAGACTTCTTCAAAATTTGCTATTTCAATATGTTATATTGATAATTTTTTACAATTTTTATTCTTTTCGGCCTAATGACTAGTACTAATACGTCCTTCAAATAAGTATGCATACTTCAAAATTCGTGACTTTCATGGGCTATAGTCTATGATTTTGTCCTTTTGTCTGTTTTAACCCCATAACAATTAATTGTGCGAACTTCAATATTTACGAATTTCATGCGCTATATAACCCACGATTATTGTCCACTATCATTCATTCAACCCAATGACAATTAGTTGTAAATATTGTCAAACTTCGCTATTTTGATAGGTTATAACCGATGATTTTTACAATCTTTTTTCGTTTTGTCCCAATCACGAGTAATAATACGTACTTCAAAATTCACGAATTTTCATGAGCTATTATAACTCATAGTTTTTGTCAACTTTTTTATTTTTCAACCATGTGTCAACTAAGTATGTGTAATTTATAGTTCGACATTTTCATGGGCTATTGTCCATGATTTTTGTCTTTTTATTCCTTTCGACCACATAGCAATTAATTGTGTGAACTTCACTATTCGTAATTTTCGTGGGTTACAATACATGATTGTCTATTATCATTCATTCTACACAATGTCAACTAATTATGAGTACTTCAAAATTCGTGATTTTTATGAGTTCTAACTCACGATTTTAGCAAGTTTTTGTTCATTTAGTTCCAATATCAAGCAATAATACACTTCAATATCCGCGATATTCATGAGCTACATAACCCATAGATTTGTCAATTTTTGTTTTCCAATCAAATTATTTTGAGCTATAACCCATAATTTGTCAATATTATGTTTTTCAACTAAATAGCAAATAAGTATGTGTACTTCAAAATTCAAGATTTTCATGGGCTATTGTCCATGATTTTTGTCTATTTTTATTTATTTCAAACCCATAGCAGTTAATTGTACAAACTTTAATATTCGTGATTTTCATGAGCTATATAATGCATGATTTTTATCTATTATCATTCATTTGATCTAATGGTAATTAATTATAAGTACTTTAAAGTTTGCAATTTTTAGAACTCATGATTTTGGCAATTTTTATAGTTTTATCCGAATGACAATTAATAATATGTAATTTCAAATTTGCGAATTTAATAAGCTACAACCCAAAACTTTTGTTAAATTTTTATTTTTGACTAAATGGTTAATAAGTATGTGAACTTCAAAATTAGTGATTTCATGGGCTATAGTCTAAGAATTTTGTACATTTTGTTCGTTTCAACCTAATAGAAATTAATTGTATGAATTTAGATTTTCACAATTTTATGGGCTATAACTCGCGACTTTTTTCTATTATCATTTAATCAATGGAATCACACTTAATTGTGAGTACTTCAGAATTTGCGATTTTGATAGGTTATACCCATGATTTTATCATGTTTTTGTACATTTCATTCTAGACAACTAACATGTAATAATATTTACTTTAAAATTGCGAATTTAATGAGCTATAACCTATGGTCTTTTCCAACTTTTATTTTATGACCAAATGGGAAAAAGTTTGTGTACTTACTAATTCGTCACTTTCATGGGCTATAGCCTCGGATTTTTGTCCATTTTTTCATTTCGACCCATAGCAAGTAATTGCGCGAACTTCAATATATGTGATATTCATGAGTTATAACCCACACTTTTATAAAAGAAGTGATTTCATTACAACAGATGAATCTATAACTTTAGAAAAGAGTGGCTAAACTATCTATCTAGATATGAGAGAAGTTAATTTCTAGGAGCCTTTGTCTCATTTTCCAATAAGTTTATAACTACCAGTAGTGCAAAAAGAAGAGAAATCAGTGAAAAAGGAATGAAGGTAAACAGAAGGTCCCAGGACAAATCAATGGAAAAAGGAATGAGACAAAAATGGCTAAATGCCTAGTACATATCAGATGTCGAAGGTCTCCATAACCCAGGACTATCTTTGCAACCACCTTGTTTTTATAGATTTCACTTTTTTTAATATTTGCTCTATATTAAAAATAGGTTATTGGAAGTCTTTCTTATTTAAGGTTACATCTCACACAAATTGTGGCTCTAATCGAATTGGTTTCACTAACAATCATTCTTCACTGTGGTTCTAAAAGCCTATACCAATTACTAAATAGGGACTGTAACCGGAAAGGAACGTGAAGCTGCACCAAGTCCAGGGACTAAGGAAGGACAAATTTTCAAAAGAAACCCTTTTGGTTTTTTATTTGCAAAAAACGACCTGTTTCCAAGTTATTTGTAAAAACCGACCTGGTTTCAGCTTCAGCGCTGAAACCAGGTCGGTTTTTGAAAAAAAAATTCTGAAACTTCACGGGAGTTGCACTCCCGTGAAGTTTAACAGCTTTTAATTAAGCTGCTAAACTTCACGGGAGTTCAACTCCCGTGAAGTTTCACAGCACAAAAAATTTATTTTTAAACTAAGAAACTTCACGGGAGTTCAACTCCCGTGAAGTTTCAGAACTTTTTTTTGTAAAAACCGACCTAGTTTCAGCGCTGAGGCTGAAACTAGGTCGGTTTTTACAAATAATTTCAAAACAGGTTGTTTTTTGCAAATAAAAAACCAAAAGGGTCTCTTTTGAAAATTTGTCCGACTAAGGAATATATCACGAAGACTTAAACTTTCAAGTAACAAAAGATCATGCACTATTCTTTAAGTTTCAGATCTCATGTAAAACTTTTTAAGAGTAAAGTTACACACTTTGAATTTCTAAACAGCTATCAAATAAAGTGACCTACCAAGTAACCAGTCTTGCTACAGAAACAATTTTATCAGTAAAACTATCGACTGACTACTATCGTGATCAGCTTAGTTCTAAATCTGACACCACAATTACGGTCATTAGTAACTTGCTCGTCAAATGCACAAAAACAAAGTGCTCGCAGGGAAATCCTTTCAATCGCACTGAGCACCCACGGAATTAGATAACGAACGAAACCCTAATCAGGTGAAAAGCTGCAACATTCACCACAGAAACAAGTAGAGAATGAATGGAAACCCTAGTTTCCACCATTAAGGATCTCGAAGCTTGGGTTTCCAGTTCGGAATGCTGTTACCTTGGAAGGATCGACCTTCTGGAAGTTCTTGACGACGGTGACGACTCGGTCGGCGACCTCCGGCTTGTCGAGGAACGTTCCCCTCACCTCCTCCGACAGCCGACGGCTGAAGAGGAGGCGGCCGAGGGATAGGCTCGCCGGCGGAGCAGCGGATCTCACGCTCACACGCACGTGATTCAGGACCAGGCTCCTCGCTGCGGCCGCCGCCATCGAGGGTTATAGAGAGAGAGAGGGAGGGAAGAAAGGACGAGGAAATACTGGAACCCTCGTATCGCATTTTAAAAGGTAAATTTCTCAAAACCCCCCAATACTGTTGCGCATAACTGACAAGCCCGCAGAAATAAATGAAGAAAAGATAGGACATTTTTTGAAAACAGACCCCTTTACAAATTTATTTCCAAAAAAAGATCGGGAGCTGAACTCCAAGTGAAGTTTTTTCATAACAAAACTTCTCAAAACCCCCCCAATATTGTTGAGCATAACCGATTAGCCCCCAGAAATAAATGAAGAAAAGATAAAAGGCCCAGGATAACGTTTCTCTCTCTCTCTCTCTCTCACCCCTTCGAGATGGCGAGCCTCTCTCTCACACTCGCACCCTCAAATCTCGCTTCCTCCTCTTCTCCTCTCAAGCGGACCCCGCCCTTTGCTCCCCCGTCTAAGGGCCGCAGATGGGCTCGGCGGCCCCCCGTGCGAGCGGTAGCAGCGGAGCCCGCGACGGTCGGGTCCCCAAATGGCGCCGTCCCCAGCCAGGATCGGCGGCAGAATGGCTCGGCGAGGTCGGTCTATGGGCGCCAGTACTTCCCTCTAGCCGCGGTCGTCGGCCAGGTATACGCTCACCTCTTACTGCTTTCTGTTGATTCAGATTTCTTGAACTGCGCGCAGTGAGTGATTCTGATTATTTCTTGAATTGCGGCGGCATGTGTGATTGATATGGGTGGTCTTCTGATTATTTAGTGTGCTCTTAATATTTGTAAATCGAGGTTCCGTTACCTTTTGGGTCGTATTGTCTAGGATGCCATCAAAACGGCTTTGCTTCTTGGTGCTACCGACCGCGAGATTGGAGGGATCGCCATCTCCGGTAAGCGGGGGACTGCGAAGACGGTGATGGCACGGGGATTGCACGCCATCCTTCCTCCGATCGAGGTGACTGTTGGCTCCATATCGAATGCGGACCCCTCTTGTCCCGAAGAGTAAGATCATTGGCATTTTCCTTCCGAGTTTTGATATGAAATTTGAATTTGTAGAGTTACATCTGATTCTACCTTGATGTTCGGTGCACATCATGCAAGTATCGCAAGAAATTTGGAGTCTCGCCTAGTTTACTACCTCATGCTTCAGTTCTGTTGTAAATAACTGACTTTTGGCGGATTTCAATTACTTGGATCATTTACCTGTAAAGACTAGGCTTATATCAATCACAGAATTCTATAATAATTTTATGTATTGATAAGTTTCAGATATTTTGTCACTGATTTATACTGTTGGCGCATTCTACTTATTCAGGGTCCTGTTGTATCGAGAAGCTTTGGCTTCATATTCTATATTATTTATCCGCTATTTCTGTAAGGAGGCTGTGTATATAATAAATCAGCTGATGTGTAGAGAAGCTCTCTAATTCCGTTTTGTTATATCAAGGTTTCTGGTTATAACATGTCATCTGAAAAAATCTTATTGACTGCTAATAGTATGAGTTTTTATTTATAGATATTCATGCATTCTTCCGGGTTGAAATCTCAATACCTGTGCTTTCTAATGTTTTAAATTTTCCCACCTCTTTTAGATGGGAAGATGGATTAGCTGAAAGGGTAGAATATGATGCCTCTGGTAATCTGAAGACTGAAATTGTGAAGTCACCTTTTGTCCAGGTATAGCTTACCGAAGAGTACTATTATAGAATGCATCTTGCAATTGTCAACCGGTAGATAATATTAGTTTTTTAACATGTCACAGATTCCACTTGGAGTCACAGAAGATAGACTAATAGGATCCGTTGATGTTGAGGAGTCTGTAAAATCTGGAACAACAGTATTCCAACCAGGGTTACTTGCTGAAGCCCACAGAGGAGTATTGTATGTTGATGAAATAAACCTTTTAGATGAGGGTATTAGCAATCTGCTTCTAAATGTCCTGACCGAAGGAGTTAATATTGTGGAAAGAGAAGGGATAAGCTTTCGTCATCCATGTAAACCGCTACTTATTGCTACTTACAATCCTGAAGAAGGGTCTGTACGAGAACACCTATTGGATCGCATTGCAATAAACCTAAGGTACTTAAAATTATTATTACATCTTACAACCCTATAAAGCATCAAGGATCTGGAATTTTATAAACTGGGTCGTCTATAGCAATCTTATCAAGTGTTAAGCGTCATTATCCAAAATTGTCGGTCATTGTCTTATTTCATTATCCTCAACTCCCGTGGACCTTTCTTATGCAGCGCAGACCTTCCAATGAGTTTTGATGACAGAGTAGCAGCTGTAGGAGTTGCGACACAGTTTCAAGAATCCAGCAATGAGGTGTTCGAAATGGTGGAAGAAGAAACTGAAGTTGCTAAAACTCAGGTAATTTTGTAAGTCAAGTGATACCTATTTACCACTAATTAATCGAAGCCACAACGGATATGCTGCATATGATCATGACAAAATTATTTGTAAACCTTTGCTTCATAAGTAGCATGCCATAATGATGTAATTGTTTTTAATTGTACAAACAATTGATTATACAAGTATGTATACTTTACATATTTCATGTAACATCTAGTGATTGCTGAGGTGCTAAGCCAATTTTCTTTTATAGATAAAGATGCAAATATGTTCAAGCACTTAATTTATTAACTTAGAGTACTTCTGTAATTATAATTCTTATTTTATTTCTATTTGAACTAATTTCAACACGTTTGCACCAGTCTCGAGGTAGCCGTTTGTTGTCAGATCATGACTAGTTTTCGAAGTACGGGAAATCTAGCAAGTAGTAATGAGGTTGCTCGATTTCGGTTTCAGCTAGGACTTGATCGTTTCATGGAAAAGTTATATGCCATTTTCACTACTAGTTTCTTATAAAATTTTTGGTAAAAATCTGTCTTTATGCTTATGCAATGATGAGATTTTCTTTCTTCAGTACTATGAAGGTTTTTAATTATGAACCTAAGAGATATTGGATCTGGAGATTGAATGGCTAAATTCTGCTCTTCCAGATCATTTTGGCAAGAGAGTATTTAAAGGATGTGAGCATGAGCAGAGATCAACTAAAATATCTGGTCATGGAAGCAGTGCGAGGTGGTTGCCAGGTTCATTTGTTGAATCCTTGTTATATGCTTGATCTTTCTTCCTTTGCTTATTTGTTCCCCTGTAAACATTTTACTTAATTAATGGTTTCTGTCATTTTCTGAAGTTAAGCTCACTTGCTTCTATTCCTACTTCCTAGGTTGTACTTATAGTCTAGGAAATAGAATTTTGTTGGCTAATTGTTGTTATCTAGTTCAGCAGGTTTAACTTTGAAAGTCCTATATTTAATCTAATGAACCTTGAGGTTGCAAGTAATAACTTCTGATACCTGTGCTTTCAGCGACAAAAATATGGAAGGTTTATCTCTCTTAATTCTGTGTCAAAGTTTGGAAGTTTGTTACAAGAGAGCACAATTCTTGTCCTTCCGAACTATAAGTGACATCATAATGACCATTATTTCATCCTCTTCTGGGACATGAAATAAATGTTGTTGATAATTCATTACACCTCATAATGGATCTCTAATGAATGCTGACTTGTCTTTCCAAGGTTGGCATGAGGTTGATCCAACACCAAGTTCCATGGACTCAATATTGCATAGGAAACCATCTGCATGACCGATTGACCGTCTTGTTCAACTGACCTCATTCTGGTGTCCCATTCTTTTTCCCCCTTTATGTTAGTCATGACTTGATATTGAACATGGCGAGTTGGCAAGTCTGGTTCTACTGAATATCTCTCTCCATTTCCCATTGCAACACACACACACGCATAGCCACCCTTTCACCCACGCATGCACACGCACACGCACATACTTCTCCCTCAAGAGAACCCACCGACCGTACAGGAAAAGAAAAGTGAGTTAAATTCTTTTCGATGTTTTCTAATTTGTAAAGTCCTCAGGATTTTCCTGTCCTGTGAATATTATTGCTACTGGGGAATGTGTCATAAGTTACCTTTTCCATTACAACCCCAATGGAATTGTACAGCAAACTGCTTGCATTTTGGATTATTCTCCCTAGAATTTTATTTGTTAACCTAAATCCTAAATGTCTCAACATGGTATCATGGCACATCTAATACTTCTTCCTGAGTTTCACTTTTTCTTTTTGCAAATTTTCTGAAGAGGGAATTCAATTGTGAATATTGCAAACCTCTCAACTTAAACCTATTGTGTAATGAGGATGTTGAGTTACTTTGGCTCGGCAGAATACATTTAGATGCTCCTTATCAAGCTTCACCTGGGTATAGAAAGTGATTAGTTAAGCCAGCATGCATGTAAATCGTGCTTCTATCAAAATAAAAACTGCTATTTGCCATCTTTTAAAATCACTGCACTGTGCACAGGGTCATCGAGCTGAGCTGTATGCTGCACGGGTGGCTAAATGTTTGGCTGCGTTGGAGGGACGCGAAAAAATTTATGTCGACGACCTCAAGAAAGCTGTTGAGTATTGTTTTCTCATAAAATTATTTATTGCTTTAGCTTGTAATTGATATATTCTTAAATCCATAACCTCTGTGTGTGTGTATTTGCGTGTGTGCGTATTTGCGTGTGTGCGCGTGTATACTTTTCAAACCCGTATGAGAAATAATGAACTTGAACAAACCATAACATACATCTCCACGCTAGGTGTTTGCATGATTGAACTATATCATACATCTCCAGCCTAGATGTTTGCATAATTGAAGTTTACCAATACCAGAAAGTTGAATAAAATATATATATAGTACTCATGATATTTAAATCCTATTTTGCTCACCACAGGTAGAGCTGGTCATTCTTCCTCGTTCGATTGTCAATGATAACCCACCAGATCAGCAAAATCAGCCACCACCTCCACCTCCTCCTCCCCCTCCACAAAATCAGGACTCTGGTGAGGATCAGAACGAGGAAGAAGAGCAGGTTTGCTGAAAATATTCAACCGTATTTAATGCTTTTGAAATCCGGTTTAATATAGTATTCTCTCCATTTCTATGCTGCCCGTCAAAGATGAAGTTTATGGTTTATCTGTGAACAGGAGGACGAGGACCAGGACGAGAAGGAGGACCAGGAAAATGAGCAGCAAGAGCCCCAAATACCAGAGGAATTCATCTTTGATGCTGAAGGTGGCCTTGTAGATGAAAAGCTCCTTTTCTTTGCACAACAAGCACAGAGGAAGAAAGGGAAAGCTGGAAGAGCTAAGAATGTAATATTTTCAGAGGATAGGGGGCGGTACATAAAGCCCATGCTCCCCAAGGTATCCTCTTGTTCTTCATAGTTTTCATAATATTCTGTGGTCATATATTATATCCTTCGATTAAAATATGTATAGGGAACATGATGAAGTGTTCAATAAAGACACGCCCATTTGACTCACAGTAGGAGTTGAAATAATCCACGTTTTATATGTATTTGCTCCTTGGTTTGGGATTTGACTAGTCATCCAATGCAGGGCCCTGTAAGACGACTTGCTGTTGATGCAACACTCAGAGCAGCTGCACCTTACCAAAAGCTAAGGAGGGAAAAAGATACTCAAAAGACTAGAAAAGTTTTTGTAGAAAAAACTGATATGAGAGCAAAAAGAATGGCTCGGAAAGCAGGTGCCCTGGTATGTTAGTATGAAAGTTAATGATTTACCATGAGTTCTTTTTTTTCTTTTGTTTGACAACATACTAGGTCACGGGAGATATTTAATTCTTTTCAGTTTATTGCCACGTATTTATGACTTCATGAACTTTAATTATGGAATAATTCAAGTTATCATTTGTTTTCTTTAAGGTTTGCTGGAGCTGCACATGCTACTGATTTTTAGCGCTTGTGTACTATTATATAAGTCATGTTTTTGTGTGAGTTTTTTCAAAAATTATTTTATGGCAGGTAATCTTCGTTGTTGATGCCAGTGGCAGTATGGCATTAAACCGTATGCAAAATGCTAAAGGTGCAGCATTGAAACTATTGGCAGAAAGCTATACTAGCAGAGATCAGGTATGATATAAATTACGTCGCCATTCAGATGCATTTACAGCATCTCACATGTTAATGGTACCGTGTTTTATTACAATTGAGATAATGCATTATGCATACTTACTATAAAGTTGAATTATGTGTTACTTTGGCATACTATGTTAATGCTTGCCTCATTTCAAGTCATCTAATCCTTTGTATTGCATCTAAAATGTAGAGAAACATTCTTTAATCATTCTCTCTTAAAAACTTCAATTTCTCTTTTATCAGGTATCCATCATTCCTTTCCGTGGAGATTATGCAGAAGTTCTACTTCCCCCTTCGAGATCAATTGCAATGGCTAGAAACCGTCTTGAGAGACTCCCGTGTGGTGGTGGTTCACCATTAGCTCATGGTCTTAGCACTGTAAGATCTACTATTTATCTTACATATTTACTTATATATTCTACATGTCACCCTTTTTTAATTATTTTTTTTAGGCTGTTAGAGTTGGGCTTAATGCTGAAAAAAGTGGAGATGTTGGTCGTATTATGATTGTTGCAATTACTGATGGAAGGGCTAACATATCCTTGAAACGATCTACTGACCCAGAAGCTGCTGCTTCTGCTGATACTCCCAAACCTTCATCCCAAGAATTAAAGGTAACAATTAATCTTAGTGACCAGTATGTTTATCATATTGACTCTTATAACGTACCAAATGATCAGTTATTACCTTCTCTAATGACACATTTCTTTGGAATTTCTGATAAACTTCATATTTCGGTTCTCATTACGTTGAGCAAGCATGTAAAGATTTGCATGGATTCTGGATACAATTAGGTTAATTATTTTAGAGGTGAGAATTGTTTCAATCACACAAAAGAACTACTTTGTTGAATCCACTTTCATAATTTTGATAAAGTTGACATAAAGAATCTTTGTAGTTATTAATCTTAATAACTGCACTCTGTTTTGAAATGCTAAAAGAATTTTTTTAATCAAATATGATGAAAATTATTGGCGTCTCTTTTTGTACTCGTAGCAATTTGATACTAGTAATGTCAAAGACAGACGGTCTATAGGCTTCACTTTTCAAACCAGAGGCGAAAAAAAGAAAAAAAAAAAAGAAAAAGGTTGTTTTATAGGTTGGATACAAAACTATCTAACTTCGATGAAAATAGCATGTACTGAGGTTTAATATTGTTACCTGTTAGTGGCTTCTATGGGTAATGGCCAAGTACTAGGTGAATTCTATGCTGCATGTTTATCTGTTTCATATAATAGAATAAGTATCCTGTTCACAACAACTTATATTTCTTATGATCAAGATTGTGAATGTGATCTCATGAACATTTAGGTCTCAATCTCTTAAAGCATACAGAACGAGAATCCAGTTAAGAGTATCATAGCATTTTTGTTACTTATGAAACTCAGATCAACTTAAATCCTCGACTGTTCTCAGCCCCTATATGTTTGGGAGTTGTACAAGTCATCTTTTGCATGGTTAAATCTTGAAATGTATGCTTCAGATACTCATTACGTTATTTTGATCTTCAAGGATGAAATCTTAGATGTTGCCGGAAAGATATACAAAGCAGGGATGTCTCTTCTAGTTATAGATACTGAAAACAAGTTTGTCTCTACTGGGTTTGCAAAGGAGATTGCAAGAGTAGCTCAAGGTACATTATCTTATCCCAACTGATGATTTTTTTATGGGTTAGTTGCAGTTACACCCCCATAATATATTGGTGAACCCACTTACAACCCCTAAACTATTTTATTAGCACTTGCACTTGAACCTCAGATTGGCGTCACCTTTTTTGCGCTCAATTTAGGGCAATTTGCTATTAAGCTGAGGGCAAAATTATCGTCAGCTGATCCCATGTGATATCTCAATCAAACAGGAGAAATAATATTGTCTGGAGTTTTAGGAGTGTAATTCCTAATATAATAATTGAGAGGGTATTTCTGAGATTAACGTCTTTTTTATTTTACCTAGATGAATTCCAATTCCTTTCTTTCTCATTTGATCTTACAGGGAAATATTATTACTTGCCAAATGCTTCTGATGCTGTCATCTCTGCTACCACAAAAGAGGCATTATCAGCCTTGAAAAGTTCATGATTTTGAAATTAGTATAGGAAAGGTAGGTAGTGTTTGTATTCTTTGTTAATAACCTTGTTGTTGTATATTTTTGGTCAATCTTCATCACAAGCCTTTTTACAAGCCCTTTTTCCCCTTATTGCTTGTTTGATGAATAATTGTCAAGTGTCGCGTCTTTTGTCTAGGGTAAGTTGACCTGAAAAACAACAGGAACATTATGAGAAATACAAATTGATCTCCTGGTTTCATCAGCATCAAGGATTCATTCTTTTTGCCTTGCAGATATCTAGCTACTAACAACTCGAAGAATATTGTGTAGAGTAATGGTAATGATACAAAAATTTCTATACTATGGTACTACAAGGCACAAATATATGTAGTTTCGAGAATTATAATTTCTGAAAGCAGTTCACGAGGAAGGACATCCCAACAGTTTTGCATCTTGTAGTACAAAATTAGTATGAAATTTGTTGGTACGTTTAGCAGTACGCTGTTTTCTACCCGCGTGAGAATTTTGATTGAATGCTATAGCTGCATGTTGGACACCCAGATCATGCTTCTTACCTTGGCACTACAGTAAGTCGAGAAAACTACACAAATAATGAGGTCCATTCTCAAGCTCAAAATGATTGAAGGTATATAGATGGAGTAAAATTTTATGTAGTTATAGGAACCTTGGGAGCCAAAAAAAGTGAAGAATTTTATCAGAGAATATAATGATTCTATGAAGTAACTGACAGATGCATTTTGATTTATATTGTGTATATATAGCCATAGAATTTTTGATGCAGTGACAGATACCTAGATGAGTAGTCAATTTAACTAATGCTGCGTTTATTTATTTATTTTGGAAGTAGGTTTGCGATGTAAGAAACAAGCTTAAAAACAGAAATGGTCCAAGCCTACGATGGCTTCAAGTGTACATAATGATCCTGTGAAGGTTAACTTTAATATTGTTTATTTATTTATTTATTTATATTTTTCATAGTATTGACTTTAAATTTATATCTCATGTTAAGGTGGCATATACTATTGTCTCCTGATGATGACTTGGTAGTTGGTAGTTCACCAAACCAGGCTTTTGTCGCATAAATTCCTCCTCCCATGTGGTGGAGGGATCACTATGAGGCATCATCATCCTAATATTTAGCTTCTGTAAATATTATTTAAAATGATTTGGAATCTTTCTATGGGCTGATTTATTATTTAATAAATGAAGTAATTTCTCCTGATTTGAGGAGTGGAAGTGAGTGTAATTTGTTGGGCATATAATGATAGTTATATCTGAAAAATACTATAAATTACAAGTTCCTTTACCCGCTTTGACCTCTCAAGGAGTGACCAGTGTTACAGTCAAACCATCTTTGCATCCATTAATATTTCTAATTTCCTTCAGAGCAGCAATTAGATTATCTTAATCTATATTTAATCAGAACCAGACCTAGGATTTTGGTTTTTTCTTTTTCTTTCTTTCTTTTTTTTATTTTCGCTGGTGACGCAGCGCGGAAGTGATAACCTCGGAATCCACCAAGGGTGTTCTCTGAATCCACAAAGAACGATCTTTGAGTCCACAAAGAACTTCGAATCCACGAAGAAAATATTGAAAAGAGAAATTTATTGATGAAAAGTTATTCTCTTTTTGGGTTACATGATTCTTCTTAAATAGAAAACAAATAAGACTCCTACTAAGACCAGAATTACAAAAACAGAAAATATCAAATAAGACTCCTAGTAAGACTAGAATTACAAAAATAGAAAGTATCAAATAAGACTCTTAGTAAGACTAGAATTACAAAAATAGAAAATATTAAATAAGACTCATAGTAAGACTAGAATTACGAAAAAAATCAAATTCTATTCTAAAAAAGACTCCTTATAATAGAGGAAACAAATCATGAATCAAAATTAATTTTGTTTCCTAATCTAATTTGACTCTAAAATTGAATTTATTTCCTAATCTATATTTTCTAATCTAAATAGATTCCAACTCAGATTAAGCGTTCTACATCAGTCTCCCCTTGTTGAAAGAAGCTTGACCCGGAGCTTATATTTGTTAGAATAGTAGCTTTATTGATAAATATCTTTCTTAACCTGCATCGATCAGCACTCGTCTTGTACTTAGCATTGATTTCTCCATTTGTTCTTTTACCTTCTCCGCTAGGACTTCTTCTGAATCAAATTCATATATTATTCTTTCTGACATCATGTGTATTTTATCGGCGGCATGTGGATGTGCAGTTGACTTCAAAAACTCTTCAAAATATGTTCTATGTTGCTTCTCATATTCTAGTGCTTGAAGTATCATCAAATCCTTTTTAAAATTATTCACCAACTTTGCTTCTAGAGAAGAAAATCTCGTGTCATACTCCATATACAAATCTTTCATCTCCTTTGTCTCTAGCTCTACACCAAGCAATTCACACATATCATCAATTATCTCACTCTGTAATTTATCTTTCTCCTCCATCGGGACAACATCAATATTTGTAATATCGCTCTCAACCCCTTTGAGAATATCATGCTATCATCCATCTTCACTATCATATCATCATAATGAATCTCATGCATAACGATTGTTTGCACCTTAGGATGAATTTCGATAGGGGCAGGTTCTTCTTTTTTAGTTACAACCAAGTCATAGACCTCTTCAGATTGCTTCAAGTTTTCTGCTAAAGCCTCGTTGTTTGCCACCAAAGGTTTCTTCTCCTCAGTAGCTTTTATCTTAGATGGCTTCTTTTCTGTAAGAGGCAGAAGTACAATTCGTCATCCATCTTTCTTGAAGATATAAACATTGTCTCTACTTTTGTGGGTAGCTCCAACATCGAATTGTCATGGCTTACCTAAAAGCATATGACAAGTATCCATCTCGATCACATCATAGAACACATCATCAAAATACTTGTGACCGATAGAAAAAGGTACACGACAAATCTCATCGTTCTGCACATCATCGCCCTTGTGAATCCAGTCGATCTTATAGAGAGGTGGGTGTTTCTCTGTCTTCAAACCTAACTTATTCACCATACGTCGAGAGACAATATTCTTTCTACTGTGATTGTCAATAATAACATCACAAATCTTCTGCATCACAGTGCACCCTGTGCGGAAGATATTATACTCTGGAGGTGATTCTTCTTTCTTTATTGCTTCTTTAGTGCTCTTCCCAACTCCAAGGTCTTGCTTAGGGTCATTGTCGCTATTGAATTCATCATGTGAAGTCGAATCACGTCGCTGGCGGCGATCAACGCGATTTCGAACTCCTCTCGTGTTCAGACGCTCTACTGCCGAAGCAAGTCACTCTACAACGGTCTTTATCTGATTAACATCGGTCTTCAGCACGTCGAACTCGGTTCGAGAAATAGGAGCTTCATCACCTGCCATCGGATCGGAGGAACAAGGCTCTGATACCAATTGACGCAGCGCGGAAATTATAACCCAGGAATCCACCAATTGTGTTCTCTGAATCCATAAAGAACGATCTTCGAATCCACGAAGAACTTCGAATCCACGAAGAAAATATTGAAAAGAGAAATTTTATTGATGAAAAGTTATTCTCTTTTGGGGTTACATGACTCTTCTTAAATAGAAAAACAAATAAGACTCCTAGTAAGACTAGAATTTTAAAAATAAAAAGTATCAAATAAGACTCCTAGTAAGATTAGAATTACAAAAAAAGGAAAATGTCAAATTCTATCATAAAAAAGACTCATTATAATAGAGAAAACAAATCATGAATCAAAATTAATTTTATTTCCTAATCTAATTTGACTCTAAAATTGAATTTATTTCCTAATCTATATTTTCTAATCTAAATAGACTCAAACTCAGATTAAACGTTCTACAACAGCTGGGTCCAGTTGGATCTTAATTACCAAACAGTTTGAGAGCGTCACCCACAAATATGAAAAATATTCTGAGCTTACTGAAGGAAAGTTGGCGGTAAAGAGCAAGAGAGGAACTAAAAAAGTTC